>BLBF01000064.1:1030496-1047679 GCA_015471245.1 Laticauda colubrina | reverse complement strand
TGTGCCTATCTGACTAACGCTGCACATTCTGTTTAGCTTGTCTACCTAACCCTGGTTGGGGAACCAAGGCTTAACACTAGCAATGGGAAACATGAAATGCAATGTATACTATGTATTATTATTACCTGTAACGATTGTAACACTTGTAACACAAGCAACTGTGTTACCAAAACTTATCGCAGAGAAAGGAAACACATGGGAATATTTAGCAAGAGAAATACTCAACACCACTAACTTTTGCTTAGCAGTAGGGAAATCAGTCAAGGACATCTGAACCACATGCCTAATGGGAGTGGCAACTAGGCCACATAACATCATTAACTACACCACATTTAGAAACCTTCCTGACTCCTATGAAAATATTTTTAGCTGGGGCGACTCTATAAAAACCAAGGACCACAACAGGTAGACAGTAAAGAACAATGTGAAGTGAGAGCTACGAGAGCTGTTAGACCTAAATATAAAGCATAATCATGGAAGAAAAAAAACTGATTACAATGAATATAAATGGACTTAACTCAGCTGTTAAAAGAAGGAAAACTTTTCATAAATTAGAGAAATTAAAATTTGATATAATTTGCTTACAAGAAGTTCATATTAAAAAGCAACATGAGCAATTGTTAGTACAGCCAAAATTAGGGAAAATATTTACTTCTTTGATTCAATGTAAGAAAAGAGGAGTGGTTCTCTACATTAAAGAAGATATTCCAGCAAAACTGATCTACACGGATGAAGATGGAAGAGTATTAATGGTGGAAATAATGGATAATAATAAAAAAATACTCTTGATTGCAATTTATGCTCCGAATGATAAACAAGAAGAGTTTTATAAAAAACTACATAGGGAAATAATTAGACTGGACTATGTTAGCATAATTATGATGGGAGACTTTAATGGAATTGTGGACAATAAATTGGACTATATAACAACAACAACAAAACAAAATAGAAAGATTCTCCCTAAATCTTTTTTTAAAATGACAGATGAATTAACCTTAAAAGATATTTGGAGGGAAAGAAATGTTAAAACTAAACAATATACTTTTTACTCTAATAGACATTTATCATGGTCCAGATTAGATATGATTTGGATCTCAACAGAATTAATATCTACTATTCAAGAAACAAATATTGAAATAAGTACTTGGGCAGATCATAGTCCAATGACAATTAAATGGAAGGGACAAAAAAAAAAGATCGAGATGGACATTAAACAATACTATTTTAAAGGAGAAAGACTTTATACAATGGATGGAGAAGGAATTGGTTTTTTTTTTAAAGAAAATAAAAAAGAAGATACTTCAATACAGAATGTTTGGGATACAATGAAGGCATATGTAAGAGGTTTGATAATAGACTATACAAGAAAAAAGAATATTAGGAAAAGACAAACCTCTAAGGCCTTGGAAGATGAATATATAAGACTTGAAAAAGAATTACAGAAAATACCACAGAAAAAAGATATTAAATTGAAACTGGATGTAATTAAGCATAAAATGGAATTAATAGAGAAAGAAGAACTGGCACAGAAAATTAGAAATTCTAAACAGAATTATTTTGAAGATGCAAATAAACCAGGTAGATGGCTAGCATATAAACTGAGAAAGGAGAAGGAATCAAGAAAAATATTGAAACTAATAGATGATCAAGGTCAAGTTTGTTGTGGTAATAAGGAGAAAAAGGAAATTATTCAAGATTATTATGGACAACTATATAAACAAGAGAATATTGATGAAGAAAAAATTAAACAGTATTTACAGAATGTTAACTTACCGAAGATACCTAAAGAGACTGAAGAAATGTTAGAAAGCAATATAACAATGATGGAATTAAATGAAGCATTTAAAAGACAAAATAATGGGAAAGCACCAGGTCCAGATGGGCTTCCGGCAGAATTCTACAAAAAATTTCAAGAATCATTGAACACCCCATTGTTAGAAATTATGAATGAAGTTATGTTAAAGAAGATGACACCCAAAACATGGTCAGAGGCTTATATTACACTTATTTTAAAGGAAGAGGCTGACCCGTTGCAAATTAAGAACTATAGACCTATTTCCTTATTGAATGCAGATTATAAAATCTTTGCTTCAATCTTAGCAGAAAGACTGAAAAAATATTTAAATAATTTTATTCATCCAGATCAAAATGGATTTCTGCCAAAGAGACAAATTAGAGACAATATGAGAGTAATTTTGGATACTTTGGAATATTATGAGGCTCATCCTGAAAAACAAATGGCTTTGATATTCCTAGATGCTCAAAAGGCATTTGACAACGTGAACTGGAGATTTATGTTATTACTATTGGAACAGATGGGCTTTGCCAGAAAATTTATTCAAGCAATAGAAGCCATATATAATAAACAGACAGCAAAGGTAATGATGGAGGGAGAATTTACAGATCTTATTAATATAAGAAGAGGCACAAGACAAGGATGTCCCCTATCTCCTTTGTTATTCGTATTAACTTTGGAAGTGTTGAATAGAAATATTAGAGATGACAAAAATATAAAAGGAATGAAAATTAAAAAGGAAGAATTTAAACTACAAGCTTTTGCTGACGATTTAGCTTTTATTCTGGAAGACCCGTTAGAAACCGCTCCAAAGTTATTGGAAAAGATAGAGACATATGGTGAGATGGCTGGCTTGAAAATAAATAAAGATAAAACATAGATAAAAAAACATGTTATTGAGACAAAGAGAAGAACTGGCAGATCTTTTGAAAATTCAAGTTACAAATAAGGTTAAGTATCTGGGGATATACTTGACAGCAAGATGTAGCACATTAAAAGAGAATAATTATATTAAACTCAAACAACAGATAATTACAGATTTGAAGAAATGGGAAAATTTACAATTGTCATTAATAGGGAGAATTTCAACAATTAAGATGAATATTTTATCTAGAATTTTATTTCTCTTTCAAACAATACCAATTAGACTTGGAAAAGACTATTTTGAAGATTTAAATAAAACTATGTTGAAGTTTATATGGCAAGGTAAAAAAGCGAGAATAAAGTTAAAGCTTTTGCAAGATGCTAGAATTAGAGGAGGTTTTGGCCTGCCTAATTGGGAATTGTATTATCAAGCTGCAAGTTTGATGTGGGTCAAAGAATGGATAACATTAAGAAAACATAGATTGTTGACATTAGAAGGACATGATTTACTGTTGGGCTGGCATGCTTTTTTATGGTACAAGGGAACTAAAACACAGGGGTATTTCAGAAGACATTATATACGGGAGTCTTTGTGGTTAAATTGGGAGAAGATAAAAAAACAATGTTACTTGAAAATTCCAGTTTGGTTATCGACTATTGAAGCATTTTCCTATCCTATGATCTATAAAAAGGAACAAACAGTTAGATATGGGGAACTGTTGGATGAAAAGGGTGGACTTAAAACGATCCAAAACTTAGAGGAACAAGGTATAAGGATGAATTGGTTTTCATATGCGCAAATACACTCAAGATATCTTGAAGATTTTAAAACGGAAGGATTCTATGATAAACAGACTGATTTAGATAAGATATTGATGGGTACTGATGAGAAAGTGATTAAAAAGTTATATGGTTATTTATTGGGAATTAAGCTAGAGGAAGAACAAGTTAAAGAAACTATGATTGCTTGGGGGAAGAATTTTGGATATGGGATTGATTTAGAGCAATGGCAAAAATTGTGGTCTCAAAATTATAAAATGACAATGTCAATAGCATATAAAGAAAACTTGTATAAGATGTTTTACAGGTGGCACTTCCCCCCGACAAGAATAGCAAGAATGTTCAAGAACAAATCTGAAAAATGTTGGAAATGTCATCAGATACCTGGCTCATACTATCATATGTGGTGGACTTGTGAGAATGCCAGAAAACATTGGACTAAAATTCACATGTGGTTGGAAAAAATGACAAAGAAACACATAGACTTGAAACCAGAGATCTTTTTATTGGGAATTTTACCTGATATATATAATAAAGACTTGAAATATTTGATTGTAAATGTATTAACAGCGGCTAGGATTGTATTTGCTAAAAACTGGAAGAATGAGAAAATACCATTGCAGGAAGAAATTATTAAGAAAATATTGGAATGTGCTGAGATGAGTAGATTGACATTTGAAATTAGAGAACAAGAAGATAAACAATTTTATGAAATTTGGGTTTTTTTTTATCAATGGTTAGATGATAAAATACAATAATAGAGCATTAGTATTATATATATGAAGGGTTTTTAGGATTGATTTGTTATGATTATATGATAAGTTATAGAATAAACTGTTTGAAGTATTGTTATCTCACAAAGCATGAATGATTAAAAGTATAGTCAGAAAAAGATTTTTTTTATTTTTTTTTTGGTAATATTAGAATATGGATTGACAATATGAGTGGTTATGCAATATAACCGTAATTGACACTATAAAATGAATGCACAAAACTGATGAACCAACCGATACACCGGAAGTATATATGAGAGTAGATGTTTTTAATGTTTTGTACGTTTGTCTGTTTGTAGAAAATTAATAAAAAAATTAAAAAAAAAAAAAAAACCAAGGACCACACCATGTACACCCTACACATTGCTGCAGTAACCACCTCTGAGAGATGCTTTAATGTCACTGGGTGCAGCACCAGTCTTAACAACACAGACCTAAAATGCAACTACATGGAGACCATATCATTTTCATATTGTTACCTGAAGCTCCCACCAAGATGGTTTTTCCTTTGTGGCTTAAAAGCCTACTCATATCTTCCTGCAAATGCCACCAATGGCTCCTGAACCATGGGAAGATTAACCATGCTTATGCCATCCTTACAGAGATGACACAGGAGAGCTTTCCAAACCCTAGACTCTGACTGTGACTCCAAAGTCTCTCTTCTCACCAAAACAGAATATGTCTCACTGGCAATATCCCTGGTAGGGGTACCTGGATTGGCAGTGCGAAATTCTAAAAATTTGAATAGCCTAGCATGTACCCTAGCAAAAAGCTTAAATTCGACCTCCCATGCCCTGGATGCCCTTTACAAAGAACTGAGGGAGGTCAGAGAAGCCACCCTGGAGAATAGGGCAGCAATAGACTTCCTCCTCTTGAAGCATAATTATGGCTGCAAAACATTCCACGGGATGTGCTGCTTCAATCTAGACGAAACCTCAGAACTCGTAAGGAGGGACATCTACCACCTGAAAGAGCTAGCTCAGAATATTGGTCATGAGCAATCATTCCTGGACTTTTCATGGCTCTTCTCATGGATGCCAGATTTCCATTGGCTCAATTTATTTTTTTATCATACATCGAGGACTTTGAGAAAGTAAATAAATATCGGAAAGATTCATGTGCCAATTCAGAAAACCCTTAAAACAAATATACAGGTGTAACTGAAACTTTTCTTTAGGGACTCAGTGATAAGGATCTTGAAAAAAATATTGGAAATTTGTTATTATATTTGCTGATTGCAGTTGTAATTTTATATATGCAAAAAATGGAAAGATATATCAATTCCCACAATGGAAGAATGGATAGAAAAAGTGATGGAACCGGGAGCCTCAAAGATGCTTTTTCAAAAAGCAGATGGACTTTTTTTTCCTTGAGGAAGAATTAAAAAATGTTTTGCTTCTCATTTATGATAAAATTTATAGAGATAGTATAATTAACTTTCAAGATTAACTAATCAAGAAAAAGAATGTGCCTAGCTTTGCTTTTACTTGGAGATTATGAAACCTTGACTTGGATTATTATTAGTTATTTATTACTTTATTATTGATTAGTTTGTTGTATAGAAACAGCTAGAAGTTATTAATTATATGAAAATAAAAACTGTAATTTTACTTTGTAATATACTGCACCAAAAAATGTTGGAAGTTACTGGGTTGCTTCTCCCCCCCTTCTTCTTACCTCTCTTTCTCCTTCTACTTCCTTTACTGTTTTCTTTATGTCTTTATTTCCATTTGTATCTTATATTTAGATAATCTTCAATAAAATCTCTTATTATCCTTTTATATCCAGTGAATATGGAGATGAGAATTATAATCTTGTATTATGAACAGGTGTCTGTCTGAGCAATGTTATTAAGTAGGGTCATACATTCCAGAAATACAAAATAAAAATTTAATCAATCGACAAATTACCTCTTCACTAATATATAAGATAAATACTATAAATCCAAAAATTATAAACAGTTGAAAATCTATGTGAAATATAATATTTGATTATATATAAAATTACAGCAATCAGCAATGCAAATAGAAACACTTGAGTAAGGACCTAGCTTGGAATAAGGCCCTTTTTATGTTATTTTATATCCTGTAACTGCTAGAATTATGGTACATCATGTTTCACTGCAAGGACAGTTGAAGGCTGCTGAGCTGTATTATGACTAACTGGTAATTTAAACACAACCCAACAATATTCTTATTTGGTCTATCCATACCTTATCCAGAAAAAAAAAAAAAAGATTCAGTGGTGAAAGTGAAATAATAGATTGAAAATTCAGTTTTCTTCAAGGCCATTTCTCAGGCTGAACCCCAAATCTTTTATCTTATTTTTCAGCCAAAATATCCTGGAGATCTTTTCCTCCTTTCTATATGGGGTGTGATATGAATTTTCTCAGTGCTAAAGGTATACTTGGCAGATTCTCCATATTTGGAAGGAAACATTTTAACCATCACAGGGAATGGAAGAAGGAGGGTGGGAAATAAGTCTTTCTGGTTAGTTACTTCATCAATGATTAATTGCAATTTAGAGAGAGTGTTCTGATTGGACATTGGCATTGTTTCAATTTTATAGTTCTCTTTTAATTGTCACAATATTATTATTTTTTCCCTTCTGTTTCCAGTATGTATTAAGCTGTAGCTTCACCATTTTAATTTAATTGTATTCTCAGTTCTGATTTTCTACAGATGTGGCATTCATCTTAGTCATAGCTTAAAGATGGAGAATCAAACAACTGTCTCTTACTTTTTGCTCCAGGAATTCTCCAAAGATCGGCATATGCAGCTTCTTATTCTTCATATTATATCTGGCAATCACAAGAGCAAATCTTCTCATCATCTCTGCGTAGTTTTTGATCATCTTTCTGGTGAATTTGGCAGTGCAGTATGTGGGTATTGTTTCAGCTATTGCCCCCAAATCCATGACCAATTCTCTCATGGACACCAGATACATCTCATATTTTGATTGCTTTGCACAATCTTTACCTGCTTTGAAGCTTCTGATTACTTCCTCCTGACAGTCCTGGCATATGGTCAGTATGTTGCCATTTGCCATCCATTGCATTATGAGTTGGTGATGAATTTGAAAGCCTGCACCAAAATAATGATTCTGGTGTGGGTGACAAGCCTTCTCTATGGTACGTGGCACACTGCTGGTACTTTTTACACCCTTTTCTGTTCTAAAGTTGTCAACCAATTTTTCTGTGAAATTCCACATTTGCTAAAACTGTCCTGCTTTGGGTTCAATCTAGTTGAAGCTGGATTTCTTGTGGCTAGTTAGGTTGCTTTATTTTTATCATTATCTCCTACACTATGATCTTCAAGGCAGTTTTGAAAATCCCTTCTGTGAAAAGAAGGCAGAAGACCTTTTCCACTTGTCTTCCCCACCTTATAGTCATTTGTATGTTTCTGGTAACAGGGTGAATGGCATATCTGAGACCTATCTTTAACAGCTCATTTTATTTAGATTTCACACTAACTGCCCTATATTCTTTACTTCCATTCCTGTGTAATCCAATCATCTATAGCATAAGAAATCAAATCAAATCTGTGCTATATAAATTGTGGTTGTTCTGATATTTTTCCTTTAATAATTTTTTCCACAACAATTCTCTTAAGGAATTAACTAGAAAACTAAATTAGAAATTAACTCTCATGCATCCCCATTGTCAAAGTATTTTAAGATGAAAAAAAGAAAGAAATTCATTAGACTTTTGAATTATTGGAGCTTGTTTCATACATTACATCAAGCCCAGACGTCAGATTCAGCCAGTTCAGGCTGGTTCAGGCAAACCAGATGTTAAATTCATATCTGATTCACTGAACCGGTGGTTGAACGGACTGGCTGGCCCCACCCATCCCAACCTGCCCCTGTCAGGACTCTCCATGCATCCCATTTTGGATGCAGGTAAGTGCAGGGTCCGTGCAGAGGATGTGGGACAGTGAAAAATAGCCCTCCCAGAAGTTTACAAGTCTGGAAACTGGTCTGTTTCTGGCTTCTGGACAGCCTCCAGAACCCAGGGACTGTTTTCACCCTCTCAGAGGCTCAAGGGAAGCCTCCAGACTCTGAGGAAGGTGATTAATGGCCCTCCCAGAAGTTCCTGTAGGCCATGCCTACCATGGCCATGCCCATGCAGCAACCAGACAGAGAACCGGTTGTTGGGATTTTTGAATTCCACCCCTAACCAAGCCCTTTTCATTGACACTGGAATAATGAATAAAACACAGTATCTAGGATGAAATATCATAAATCATGAATCTGCATTATAAAGATACACTAAGAGGTCTAGCTAGTTCATCATCCAAACTAACTAGTCTGTCTGGATTGTTATACAGTTCTAATAATTGGAGTAAGTCATTGGAAATTTGATCATTTTTGGAAGAATTGCAAAACTGTCTGTAAACATGATTTAAACTAGATGTCAACAGACAGTTTTATTTATTTTATTTTTATTTATTTGATTTGTCAATTGCTTACAAAATAATAGGTATAAGTATACACATAGTTATAAGTACATGAAATGGGTACATATAAGAAAAATAAAAGAAACAATAAGACAGGGATGGTAGGCACATTGGTGCACTTATGCACACCCCCTACAGACCTCTTAGAAAAGGGGAGAGGTCAATAGTAGACAGTCTAAGGTTAAAGTTGTTGGGGTTTGGGGAAGAAACCACAGAGTCATGTAGAGTATTCCAGACATTGACCACCCTGTTGCTGAAGTCGTATATCCTGCAATCAAGTTTGGTGCAGTTACCTTGAGTTCTATTGTGTGCTCTTGTATTTTGGTTGAAGCTGAAGTAGTCATTGACAGGTAGGACATTGCAATAGATAATTTTATATGCTGCACTTAGTTTGGACTGAAGGCAGCGTAGTTCTTGGCTGTCTAAGCCTAAAATTTCAAGAGTAGTGGCATAAGGTATTCTGTTGAGAGTAGAGGAGTGGAGGATCTTCTCATGAAATATCTTTGGACTTTCTCAATTGTATTAATATCAGATATGTAATGCGGGTTCCAGACTGAAGAGCTGTATTCAAGTATTGGTCTGGCAAATGTTTTGTATGCTTTAGTTAGTAGTGTGATATTACCAGAGAAAAAGCTCTGCAGGATTAGATTTACAACTCTTAATGCCTTTTTAGCTACGTAGTGATAGTGGGCTCTAGCACTTAGATAATTTGAGATGAGTACTCCAAGGTCCCTGACAAAGTTTGAGTTATCAACAAGGTCTTGACTATTCAGCTTGTATTTTATTTTCTGATTTTTTTGCCAAGATGTAAGACAGGGCATTTATCTGTTGATATTTAAAGTTGTCATTTGTTTGACCATTCAGATACATAGTCAAGGTCTTTTTGAAGAGTGTTGTCGGTGGTGTTGAATAGCTTTACATCAACAGCAAAAAGAACACATTTGCTCTTAATATGATCATTTATGTAAAGTATGAAGAGAGTTGGTCCAAGAACGCTACTTTGGGGGACACTACTGTTGACAGGTACAGGGTTTGATAGGACACTCCCAATTTTGACCATTTGTTGACTGTTTGACAGGAATGCTTCTATCCAGTTATGCAGTTGTCCAGAGATACCATAAGATTTTAATTTTAGGAGTAGTTTGTCATGTACCACTGAATCAAAGGCTTTACAGAAGTCTATGTAAATTGCGTCAATTGCTTTGCCCTGATCAAGTTGTGTAGTCCATATGTTTTTGCAGTGTAAGAGTTGAAGATTACAGGATAGTTTTTTTCTGAAACCAAATTGTTTATTAGACAGTAGATTGTTTGTCTCTAAGTGGAGGATAATGGATTGGTTAATAGTTGATTCCATGACTTTACAGGTGATGCAGCATAAAGAGATTGGTCTGTAATATTCAACTAGGCTGGGGTCTCCCTTTTCAAAGAAAGGGGTGACCATGGCTTGTGACCATAGTTTTGGCAAGGAGTTGGTCCTGAAAGACTTTTCAAAGATTATGTTTAGAGGTTTGGCTATGGCAGTGGATAGCTTTTTAAAGAAGTAGGCACATATTCCATCTGGTCCAATAGATAGAGATGGTTTTAGATTGCATAGTGCCTTTTCAACACTGTCTTCTGTAAAATCAATATGTATCAGATCATTGTAGTTGTCTGTGGTTTGACAAGGAAATATTGGGCATGATCCATAGCTGTTTACAAATACTGAGCCAAAGAATGTGTTAAAGAGAGTTGCTTTAATGGTGTAATCATTGCAGTCTTTATCATTAGGTCCTTTCAGGGGTGGGATAGACCTTAAGTCTTTTAGTTTATTGTTTACAAAATTGTAGAAAGTGTGGGTGGAATTGGTGTGTAGAAGGTTTTCCTCTTGTTTAATGTGATAATTGGTGCATTCAGTCTTTATCTGGTGGCTGATGTAGCTGATTTAAAGACTGCAAAGGAAGTCTGGTATTATCTGAGGAGTGTTCATGTGAGTGTATCTGCATGCAACATCGTACAATTATAAGAAAGTTATATAGAGCTCATTTGCTACCAGGAGATTCAGTGGAAAAGCATTTTGTTCATTTGCAAACTTTGTTTGTGGAGTTAGAACAGCATGGGATGAGGATTCCAAAATCTCAAAAAGTACTGCTAGTTTTGAACAGCCTAGATAATATGTGGGACATTGTTTCTGCAGTGTTTGAATGAAAACCAGAGCAGGAATTGACTTTGGAAGTTCTGAAAGCATGATAGATGAAGAGCAGAAACACCATTATAGAAAAAGCCACAAAGAGGAAAAATTCCTGAGGAGGGGGCCCAAGAGGAACAGTGGAAATTTCCACAACCAGAATGTCTGCAGAGAACAGCACAGAGATAAAAGCCTTGCAGTTACCAGAGATCAGAAGAGCAGTTGAAGATATCAGATTACAGCTAAGCAGAAAGCCCAACAACAGAAACAAAGCTTCATTTGTGGTGACACTACTTATTTAAAGAAAGTGTTTGCTGCAAGAAAGACAAGTTGATGGATAAATTGCTCTTGCAAAAGCCAGCAATAGTAATGGAAGAACTCAATGGCTGATAGACAGTGGGGTTAGCCAAATAATTATTAATACTGCTATTTTTTTTTCAGGATGGATGCAGCTACAAGAGACACAGTCGCCTTTGCAAATGGCAAGAAGGCTAAAGTCATTGGAAGCAGCAATGTGCAAATTCCATATTTGGAAGCAAAGTTTAATAATGTTTTAAGTGTGCCAGAAATGGAACGTGATTTGCTAAGTGTCTCTGGTTTAGACAAGCAAAGATTTGAGACCACGTTTGTAAATGGGCAGTGTCCTATAAAAAAAATTGAATTGTATGTGCAAGGGCATAAAGCCCTTTATATGTTACAGGGACAAAAAGTTCAATGTGCATAAACATTTGGCAATGTTGCAAAACATGAGTTATGTGTTCATCTTTTGCACAAACAGCTTGGTCATGCCAGCTTCCAAGTTGTTCAAAAGATGGACCAATATGCAGAAGGATTACACGTAATAGGGTGTAAGGCATATTTGGATTGTGCAGAATGCAAAACATCAAAGTCCAAGATATTCCCACTAAGCAAGAGTAGCACAAGGCAGAAAACAAGAGTACTAGAGCAGGGTACATGCAGATTTGGTGGGCCCAATGCAAGCCAGTTTGGGAGAAGTTAAGTATGCGCTGGTCATTGTAGATGACTGTAGCAGGTTTCGGTTTTGCTATTGACAAAAGAATAAAACAGAGGTGCTTCAGAAATTTAAGCAATGGGTAAAGCCCATGTAACACTGGCCAACAGATGCAAAAAGGACACAGCGGACGAGCAAAATGTTCCATCCGTTGTTATCCGTTCTAAAAAGGGGCAAAAATTTGCATGACCGGAGCGGATAAAACAGATGTGGGGAGGACGCAGGGTGGATGCAAAGCGGATGCAGAACAGAAGCCCAGCGGATGGAAGCGGATGAGAGCAGATGGCACATCCGCTAGGCTTCCGGGGGGCCTCAGCAAAGCAGACGCGGAACGGAAAGAGCGGATGCAGAGCGGACGCCGAGTGGATGAAGCGGATGCACAGTGGATGCACAGCGGATGCACAGGGGATGCCTGGCATTAATTGCGCATGCGGGGAGGATGCATTGCATCAGCCCCATGGATATAACGGAAGCAGCTCGGAAGCAGGTCACCATTCAGAGGAAAGACCTGCTGCAGGAAGGATTGGCTGCCTTGCCTTCCCTGCCTGCATGTCTGCCTGCAAGCCTTGCTGCCAGCCTTGCTGCCACCCACCCTGCCAGCCTCCCTGCCAGCCAGCAACCCCACAACCATGCGGAAGCACAGCAAGCCTCAGCCATCTGCTGCCAGCCCTTGCAAGAGAGACAGGGCGACCATCCCGCACCCTGGCCCTCACTCTGGTTCTGCTGGGGCTTCTGCAGCATGGGCTCGCTCTTCTGGGGCTGGGGCTTCTGCTGCTTCAGCTTCTGGAGGAGCTGATGACAAGCACTCCAGCACCAGCGACCTCCACAGCACATGCACCCTTCACCCATGAGACTGAGTGACCAAGAGGAGTGCCAGAGACTCATTTTTGTTTTACAGCTTGTTGTTAATAAAGTATATCTTTGATTCACACACTTGCTTCATTTCTTTTTTTTAATAAAGTCTTGCTGGAAACTTTTAGACATGGTTTAAGCCTTTGCATGCTTGTGAGATGGGTTAAGATAGCAGTGGGATGGGTTGAGATAGCAGTGGGATGGGCAGGGATACCTTTGGGATGGGTAATAGCTGTGGGATAGATAAACCTCCAGTGCAAGCATAGTGGGATTGTATGGTCCACCCTCCCAGGTGCCACACCTATGGCCCTTTATTATCAATAACAATATAATCAATCATCCACACATGTCAACATAAACACAACTCTTTATTAAATGCCCTGTTCATTGTAGGCCAACCCAACACACATGGCCCAATCTCATCCGTGTGATGAGACAGGCTGAAGGAAGCATCCATTAAGCATTTACTATCCTGTCTTGCCACTCCACTGTTCCAGCTGGGGAGTTGCACCAGTGTCTCAGAAGGTTACGCTGCTTCTTCGCCTCACATGAGGCTCTGTTGTGGCCTTGCACATCCTCAGTGTCGATCAGGTTTTGCCCTTGCCTCCATTCCCCAGGCTCCATGTTCCCATTGCCTTGTTGATGGTCCACAAGCCTGTTCTGCAAGACTGCGCATGAGATTGTGCAGGATGCAGCAAGCTTCCACAATCCTCCTCATGGTCTCTGGGTGATGCTGCATGGTGGTGAGAAGTACCTGGAACCTGTTGGCCAGGAGCCAAAGGCGTTCTCCACCACTCGCCTTGCCCTGAACAGCTTGTAGTTGAAGATCCTCTCTTCACGGGTGAGGTATTTGGAGGTGTAGGGCCTCATGAGGTAGGTTGTGAGGGAGAAGGCGTCATCCCCCACGATGAAGTAGGGCACATCTTGCATGTTGTTGGGCAGCGGATCTGGATCTGGGAAGCCCACCATGAGGTTGCTTTCCAGACCCTCCTTGAGGTAACTGGCGTTGTATACCTGGGCATCTGAAGATGAGCTGTTGCCTGAAGCATCGATGTACATTAACTTGTAGTCAGCATTGACCATGGTGAAGAGGATGATGCTGAAGAAGCCCTTGTAGTTGTGATAAGTGGACCCCAACTTGGCTGGAGCTTTGCAGGCCGCATGCTTGCCATCTATGACTCCAAGGGTGTGGGGGAGATTCCACTTCTGATACCACTGCTCTGCAACTTTCTTCCATCCTTCTTCAGTGGAGGGATACTGGAGGAGCTCCTCCTTGTATTCTTCGATGATGGCCTGCACCACTTCTCTGACAACAAAGCTAATTGTGCTGGGTGGCACCCTCCAGCCGTACTGCATGCTCCTCTAGGTGGACCCTGAGGCCAGGTGGTGCAGAGTGAGTGCCACCTTGAGCCCAGGTTCCAGGCTGGGCGGGAAGTTGGTGTTTGTCTTGGTCAACCTGGGTGTCAGCCACTGCACAAGTTCATCAAACATGGCTGGAGGCATCCTCATGAGGTTCTGGAATGCCCGAGTGTCTTCACTCCTGAGCTCCATCATCAGCTTGTTGTACAGTCCGTCCTCTGCTCTTCTGGTGAACCATCTTTGGACCCAGACTTTTTTTGGGTGGCTCCTTTTCTTCCCGTAGTAGAGTTCACAGAGCCTGTAGATGGTTTCGCACTGTTGCAGAAGGATGGTGGCTGCCGAAAGGAGTTTGTCACAATCCACAGTGGATATGACTGGATGCTGTGGAAGAGGAAGAGTCAGATGAAGGTGCAGAGGTCTGCACAGCTTGGCTGCTGTTCTGAAAGTGAGATGCAGACGAGTTGCTCCCCCTTTTTATTAGCAGTGTAGGTGTCCCTTTGCATCCTCTAGGCATCCTCTAGGCATCCTCTAGACATTCTTAATATCCGAGATAGGTCCCCTCTGTGAAGGTTTTCTCCATTTTAAACGCTTTGTTTCCGCTTGGCAGCCGTTCTGCATCCGTTCTGCATCCATTCTGCGTCCGTTCTGCTTCCTCCCTGTATCTGAGTGGATGCGAGTTGCGAGGATGCGTAAAGGATGCCTAGCGGATATAGTGGATGCGTAACGGTTGCGTAACGGATGCGTAGCGGATGCGTAGCGGATGCAGAATGAACGAACTGGATACATTTTCCGTGCAAAAGTATTGGGCAGCCCAAAACTTTTGGAGCGGATGAAACATCCATAAACAGATGCTGGACGGATAGAGAGGAAGCCAAATGGAGGCAGTGAGTACATCGCGTTTTCCAATGGATGGCAAGGTTTTTTGTCTGTTTTACATCCTCTTTGCATCCGTTGGTTCAGTGTGACATGGGCTTAAGCTTTGTAGAAAGGTATAAACAACAGGTATGTCAGCTGCAAAGTGACAGAGGTTCAGAATTCATGTCAACAAGTTTTCAACAGTGGTTGACACAGTTAGGAATAAAACACAGATGCACAAATCCTTATACAGCAGCTGAGAATGGTGTTCCTGAGCAATGGAATGGAGTCTTGCAAGATTCTGGTCTAAACAGGTCATACTGGAGTGAAGCCATATTGACTGCAAATTTTTAATTAATAGTTTGTAGAGTTCCTCCATTAATGATACCCCATATGCAGTGTGATATGGGAGAAAACCATCTCTAGCACATTTAAGGGTGTTTGGAAGCAAAACATGGGTGCACATTCCAAGAACTATTAGAAGAAAGGGGCAACCAAAGGCTAGGAAGCTCAGGTTTGTGGGCTATGAGCCAGGCTCAAATAGTTATCGTTTGAGAGATGGGAGCAAAAGAATAGTGTTTTCAAAGTCTGCAATTTTTGCAGAGCAGAATTGGAAGAAAATTGATACAAATCTGTGGAATAATTCACTTAGTGACAGTGATCCATTTAAGCCCCTGTCACACTGCACCAACGGATGCAAAGAGGATGTAAAACGGACAAAAAACCTTGCCATCCATTAGTTAATGCGATGTATCCGTTCTGTACTCACTGCCTCCGTTTTGCGTCCTCTCTATCCGTCCAGCATCCGTTTATGGACGTTTCATCCGCTCAGAAAGTTTTGAGCTGCTCAAAACTTTTACGCAGAAAATGTATCCAATTCGTCCGTTCTGCATCCGCTACGCATCCGCTAAGCATCCGTTCTATGCATCCACTATATCCGCTAGGCATCCGTTCCGCATCCGAGCAACTCGCATCTGCTCGGACGAAGGGAGGAAGCAGAACGAATGCAGAACAGATGCAGAACGGATGCCTAGCAGATGCAGCACGGAAACAAAGCATTTAAAATGGAAAAAATGTTCGCAGAGGGGACCTATCTCGGATATTAAGGATGTCTAGAGGATGCCTAGAGGATGCCTAGAGGATGCAAAGGGACACCTATACTGCCTATAAAAAGGGGGAGCAACTCACCTGCATCTCACTTTCAGAACAGCAGCCCAGCTGTGCAGACCTCTGCAGCCTTCATGTGACTCTTGCTCTTCTACAGCATCCAGTCATGTCCACCGTGGATTGTAACACAGTCCTTTTGGCAGCCACCATCCTTCTGCAACAGTGCGAAGCCATCTACAGATTCTGTGAACTCTATTACGGGAAGAAAAAGAGGCGGCCAAGAAGCGTCTGGGTCTGAAGATGGATCGGGAGAAGAGGAGAGTATGGACTGTACAACAAGCTGATGGTGGAGCTCAGGAACGAAGACACTCGTGCATTCCAGAACTTCATGAGGATGCCTCCAGCCATGTTTGACGAAGTTGTGCAGCAGCTGACACCCAGGTTGACCAAGGCAAACACCAACTTCTGGCCCAGCCTGGAACCTGGGCTCAAGGTAGTACTCACTCTGCACCACCTGGCCTCAGGGGCCACCTACAGGAGCATGCAGTACGGCTGGATGGTGCCACACAACATCATCAGCATTGTGGTCAGAGAAGTGGTGCAGGCCATCATCGAAGAATACCTGGAGGAGCTCCTCCAGTGCCCCTCCACTGAAGAAGGATAGAAGAAAGTTGCAGAGCAGTGGTATCAGAGGTGGAACTTCCCACACACTGTTGGAGCCATAAACGGCAAGCACGTGGCCTGCAAAGCACCACCCAATTCGGGGTCCACTTATTTCAACTACAAGGGCTTCTTCAGCATCGTCCTCTTTGCCATGGTCGATGCTGACTACAAGTTCATGTACATCGATGCTTCAGGCTAGGGCTCATGTTCAGATGCCCAGGTATACAACGCCAGTCACCTCAAGGAGGGGCTGGAAGGCAACCTCATCATGGGCTTCCCAGATCCAGACCCCCTGCCCAAAGACACGCAAGATGTGCCCTACTTCAACATGGGGGATGATGCCTTCTCCCTCAGAACTTACCTCATGAAGCCCTACACTTCCAGACTCCTCATCTGTGAAGAGAGGATCTTCAACTACAGGCTGTCCAGGGCAAGGGGGGGGAGGAGAACGCCTTTGGCATCCTGGCCAACAGGTTCCAGGTACTTCTCACCACCATGCAGC
>BLBF01000064.1:904946-1030486 GCA_015471245.1 Laticauda colubrina | reverse complement strand
GAAACCTGATAGACACTGAGGATGTGCAAGGCCCCAACAGAGCCTCACGTGAAGGGAAGAAGCAGCGCAACCTCCTGAGACACTGGTGCAACTCCCCAGCTGGAGCAGTGGAGTGGCAAGACGGGATGATACATGATTAATGGGTGCTTCCTTCAGCCTGTCTCATCACATGGATGAGATTGGGCCATGTATGTTGGGTGGGCCTACAATGAACAGGGTGTTTAATAAAGAGTTGTGTTTGTGTTAGCATGTGTGGATGATTGTTACATTGTTATTGATAATAAAGGGCCATAGGTGTGGCTCCTGGGAGGGTGGACCATACAGTCCCACTATGCTTACACTGGAGGTTTATCTATCTCCACAGCTATTACCCATCCCAAAGGTATCCTTCCCCACCCCACTGCTATCTTAACCCACCCCACAAGCATGCAAAGGCTTAAACCAATTCTAAAAGTTTCCACCAAGACTTTTTTTAAAAAAAGAAATGAAGCAAGTGTGTGAATCAAAGATAAACTTTATTGAACAACAAGCTGTAAAAAAAAAATGACCCAAGTCAAGTGTCCAAATAAAGTCCACATCCAGTCTCTGGCAGTCTTCACGGTCACTGGGAGGTGTGCCCAGTCTCAGGGGTGAAGGGTCCAGGTGCTGTGGAGGTGGGTGGTGCTGCAGTGCTGGTCTGAAGCACCACTGGGGTGCCTGACCCTGAGAGAACAACAGGTGACGGTGTGTTGAGAAAGCTCTTGGACAGCTGGCTCAGACCTGTGATGCTGAGAGGTCCTTCCTCCATGCCATGGGGTGTCAGCCCCAGTACTGATGACAGATGTACTGAGGCCAGGCTTGGCTGTGGTGTGGAGGAAGAAGTAGTGAAATGGGGCTTGGTGAGGACTGGCATTGGTGGCATCGCTGTTGTCGGTGGCATCATTGGCGTGGGTGGCATCGGTGGCATCAGTGGAACCGGTGGCAACGGTGTCGCCCAGTGACTCTGTGCCTGGACTGGGAAGGGCTGCTGCCTGTGCTGCTGGACCTCCTGGTAGCCGTAGTCCTGGTAGGTGAGGGGCTGTGGGAAACCTTGGAATGGGAGGGACATCACCTGGGGTGGAGGAGCAGACCTGGACTGGGTGGGAGCAGGTTTCTCTGGATCTGGAGGGTTGTGAAGCAGCTCGGTGATCCAGTCTTTCACCAGCTGGTACTGGGGTTCCTCCATGTTCCTGAGGGTCTGGTTGACATAATTGAGAAAGGGCTTGCAGTTGGAGGATGTGGAGTCGGTGTTGACCAGCTGAGAGAGGAGATCTATGCTGGTGCAGATGGTGTCCCTGATCTCCAGCAGGACAGTGTGACTCTGCCCCTCCTGCTATCTGGCTCTATGCCTTTCTGTGGAGGTGGAGCTGGGGGTGGTGGATGCTGCAACGGCTGTGGTGGACGTGATGTCTCCTTTCTCCCACCACACCAGGGATTCCTCCACGTGCTCCACCACAGTTACAACACCTGTCCGTGGGTTCTCCGCCGTGGCACGCTCCACAGAAACCTGCCTGGAGACAGGGAGTGACTCTCGGCCGGAAGAGGACTGGCTCTCAGCAGGCTGCTGGAGAGAGAGGGTCATGAGAGGGGCTGCTGGTGCTCCTTGGTGGCAGATCTCACCCTCCAGGAAGCTGCACCTGGCGATGATGTACGTCTCTCTGTCCGTCAGCTTAACCGTGGCCTGGCCAGATTTCTTGAGGTGGAGCTTCCCGTACCAGGTATGCATGTGCTTCCAACAGTCGAGGAGGACCTCCGAAGTGTAACCCATACTCTCCGCCCTCTCTCTCTATGCAGCCTGCTTCCTTTTGTTTTCCCTGTACAGCCAGTGTCCCTTCCACCACAGATAGTCATTCTCTCTCAGCCACTCCAGCACCTCATACTCGTGTTCCTCCTCAATATAGTCTTGCCTCCTCTCCCATTGTCGCATCCGCCTCTTCCTCCCTTTGGCAGATGGTCCAGATGGGCCAGATGGGCCCTCATCAGAGGGGCTCCCAGGTAGTAGGGCCTCTCCTCCACACCAGCAGCAACAGCAGGATCATCATCATCATCATCATCATCATCATCACCAGCAGGATCATAATCATCATCATCATCATCACCAGCAGGATCATAATCATCATCATCAGCAGCAGCAGCAGCAGCAGGATCATCATCAGCAGCAGCAGTAGCAGTAGCAGCAGCAGGATCAGCAGCAGCAGCACGAGCAGGACAAGGAGAATAAGCAGGACGAGCAGGACGAGCAAGACCAGGAGCATGAGCAGTACGAGCAGTACAAGCAAGTCCAGGAGCACAAGCAGGATGAGCAGAACCAGCAGGACCAGGAACACCTTCAGCAGAGTAAGCACCAGCAGAAGCACCAACACCAGGAGCAGCTTCAGCAGAACCTCCAGCACCAGAAGAGCGAGCCAGAGCAGCAGAAGCCCCAGCATAAGCAGAGTCAGGGACAGGGGGTGGGAGGGTGGCCCTGTCCCTCTTGCCAGGGATGGCAGCAGGTTGCTGAGGCTTTCGCTTCTTCCCCATGGTTGTGGGGTTGCTGGCTGGCAGGGAGGCTGGCAGGCACCAAGGCTGGCAGGAAGCCTTGCAGTCACCAAGGCTGTCAGGAAGCCTGGCAGGCAGGCAGGCACCAAGGCTGGTAGGCAGGCTGGCAGGCAGGCTGGCAGGAAGGCTGGCAGGAAGGCTGGCAGGAAGGCAGGCACCAAGGCTGGCAGGCAGACTGGCTGGCAGGGAGGCTGGCAGGCACCAAGGCTGGCTGGAAGTCTGTCACCAAGGCTGGCAGGTAGACTGACAGGCAGGCAGGCACCAAGGCTGGCAGGCAGGTTGGTAGGAAGCCTGGCAGGAAGCCTGGCAGGAAGCCTGGCAGGAAGCTTGGCAGGAAGCCTGGCAGGAAGCCTGGCAGGAAAGCAGGTAGGCAGGCAGGTACCAAGGCTGGCAGGCAGACTGGCTGGCAGGGAGGCTAGAAGACAGGCTGGCAGCAAGGCTGGCAGGCAGGCAGAGAGCAAGGCTGGCAGGGAGGCTGGCCAGGAGGCTTGGAGGCAGGCTGGCAGGAAGGCTGGCAGCAAGGCTTTCAGGCATGCATGCAGGCAGGGCAGGCAAGGACTCGATGTATCTGACAGCAGGTCTTTCCTCCGAATGCTGGCCACGTGCGAGCTGCTTCCCTTTATATCCGTGTGGCGTACGCAATGCCTCCCCCCCGCATGCGCAATTAATGCTCGGCATCCATTCAGCTTCCGCTGTGCATCTGCTAGGCTTCCGCTGTGCATCTGCTGTGCATCCGCTGTATCCGTTCCGCGTCCGCTTTGCTGAGGTCCCCCGGAAGCCTTGTGGATGTGCCATCTGCTCCCATCTGCTTCCATCCGCTGGGCTTCTGTTCCTCATCCGCTTTCCATCCGCCCTGCGTCCTCCCCGCATCCGTTCCTTTCCATGTTATCCACTCCGGTTATGCAAATTTTTCCCCTTTTTGAGAGCAGATAACAATGGATGGAACATTTTGCTCATCCGTTGTGCCCTTTTTACATATGTTTTGCATCCGTTGGGCAGTGTGACAGGGCCTTTAGTGACAGTAACTCACTTAGCGATGGTAACCTACTTAGTGATGGTGTCAGCATCCAGGGAGGAGAAGCTGAACAAGATATGAAGCAAGAGAAGGTTGACACACAGGAACAGTCAGTGCCACGCAGATCAGAGCAATGGAACAAGAGGATTTCACCTGACAGGTATTCTGCTAGTGAAGTTAAAGTGTATAATGTATGGTATGAGCCAAGGAATTACAAAGAAGTATTGGCATTGCCTAAAATTGAACAAGTAAAGTGGAAAGAAGCCATGGACAAAGAAATGAAATCCATGGGAGAACATGAAGTGCTCCCATCTGTGACTTTGCTACAGGGTAGCAAAGCTGGTGGATGCAAGTGTATATACAAGAAAAAGGTACTACCCAATAATGGACTACAATATAAAAGCAAGATTAGTGTCACAGGGGTTTTCACAGATGAAAAAAAGTGCATTATAATGAGGAATTTGCACCAAGTGTAAAAAGAGAGAGTAGCAGGCTGACATGAGCATTGGCAGCAGCACATGGCAGAAAATTCTGGCATTTTGACATAACCATTGAATTTCTCAGTGCAGAATTAGAGGAAGAAATTTACATCGTTCAAGCACGAGAGTATGAAGGTAAAAAGCCTAAAGCCCATGTCACACTGCACCAACGAATGCAAAGAGGATGTAAAACAGACAAAAAAGCTTGCCATTCATTGGAAAATGCGATGCATCCGTTGTGTACTCAGTGCATACGTCTTTCATACACTCTATCTGTCAAACATTTGCCTACTGCTATTTCATCCGCTCAAAATGTTTTGAGTTGCACAAAACTTTTTGAGCGGATGAAATTTTTGCCGCATACAATCTACATCCATGACACATACGGGCAACAAACGTTTTACATCCATTGTCATCCATTACACGTCCAATGTATCCTCTCGGCATCCTCTGGGCATCCGCGCAACTCACATCTGCTCCTGTGGAAAGCGGAAAGAGGGAGGAAGCGAAAAGTACGTGGAACGTCCACACAGCGTAAATAGCATGGACATAGAAAGGATGAAAGCAGATGTAGCTCAGATATAAAGCATTAAAACAGAAAAAACGTTCATATATGGGATGTATCTCAGACATTTAGGATGTCTGGAGGATGTCTAGAGGATGTGGAAGAACACCTAGTGGAAAACCGATATTTCCTATTAAAAGGGGGAGGAAATCACCTGGATCTCATTATCAGTCCAGCAGCCCTGTTGTGCAGACCTCTTCAGCCTTGCTCTTACTCTTCCACATCATCCATTGATCTCCACCATGGATCATCGCACACTCCTTTTGGTAGCCACAATCATTCAACACCAGAACCAAGCCCTCTTCAGACTGTTTCACCTTTTCTACGCAAAGAGAAGGAGACGTCCAAGAGCTGTGTGGATCCGAAGATGGATCAGGAGAAGAGTGGAGTTTGGATTGTATGACAAGCTGATGGTGGAGCTGAGAAATGAAGACCCTCGTGCATTCCAGCATTTCATAGGATGCCACCAGCCATGTTTGATGAAGTTGTGGAGCGTCTGAGACTCAGGTTGACCAAGCCAAGCACCTACTTCCGTCCCAGCCTGGACCCTTGACTGAAGGTGGCACTGACTCTGCGCCACCTGGCCTCTGGAACCACATACAGAAACATGCAGTATGCCTGGAGGGTGCCACACAACACCATCAGCATTGTGGTCAGAGAAGTGGTGCAGGCCATCATCAAAGAATACATGGAGGATCTCCTCCAGTGTCCCACCACTAAAGAAGGCTGGAGGAAACTTGCAGAACAGTGGTATCAGAGATGGAACTTTCCCCACACCGTTGGAGCCGTAAATGGCAAGCATGTGGCCTGCAAAGCTCCAACCAACTCAGGGTCCAATTATTTCAACTACAAGGGCTTCTTCAGCATCATCCTCTTTGCCATGGTTGATGCTGATTACAAGTTCATGTACATCGATGCTTCAGGCAACGGGTCAGCTTCAGATGCCCAGATATACAACGCCAGTGACCTCAAGGATGGGCTGGAATGCAACCTCATCATGGGTTTCCCAGATCCAGACCCCCTACCCAATGACACACAAGATGTGCCCTACTTCATCGTGGGGGATGACGCCTTCTCCCTCAGAACCTACCTCATGAAGCTCTGCACTTCAAGATACCTCACCCATGAAGAGAGGATCTTCAACTACAGGCTGTCCAGGGCAAGACGGGTGGTGGAGAACACCTTTGGCATCCTGGCCAACAGGTTCCAGGTACTTAACACCATGCAGCATCACCCAGGGATTGTGAGGAGCATCATGGAAGCTTGCTGCATCCTGCATAATCTCATGAGCACCCGCTATCCAGTGTTGCAGAACAGGCTTGTGGACTGTCAACAAGGCAATGGGAACATGGAGCCTGGTGAATGGAGGCAAGGACAAAACCTGATAGACACTGTGGATGTGCAAGGCCCCAACAGAGCTTCACGTGAAGGAAAGAAGCAGTGCAACCTCCTGAAACACTGGTGCAACTCCCCAGCTGGAGCAGTGGAGTGGCAACACAGGATGATAGATGATGAATGGGTGCTTCCTTCAGCCTGTCTCATCACACTGATGAGATTGTGCCGTGTATGTTGAGTGGTCCTACAATGAATGGGGCATTAATAAAGAGCTTTGTTTATTTTGAAATGTGTTGATCAATGAATAAATTGTTATTGATAATAAAGGGCCATATGTGTGGCAGCTGGGAGGGTGGATCATACAGTCCCACTATGCTTGCACTGGAGGTTTATCTATCCCACAACTATCCTTACCCATCCCACAACTATCCTTATCCCACAGCTATCCTTACCAATCCCACAGCTATCATTACCCATCCCACAGCTATCCATCCCACAGCTATCCTTACCCATCCCACAGCTCATCCATCCCACAGCTATCCTTACCCATTCCACAGCTATCCATCCCACAGCTATCCTTACCAATTCCAGAAGCATGCAAAGGCTTAATCCTATTTTCAAATTTTTCCCCAACACTTTATTAAGTAAAAAAATGAACCGAGTGCGTGAAGCAAAGATAACCTATATTAACAACAAACTGTATGACTTTACTAAAAAGCAAAATGACCCGAGTAAAGTGTCTTAAGCAAAGATAAAGTGAACAGGTAACAACTCAGTCTCTGGCACTCTTCTCAGTCACTCTGAGGCGTGCCCATGATCTCAGATGTAAAGGGGCCAGGGACTGTGGAGGTGGCTGTTGCTGGAGTGCTGGTCTGAGGCACCATTGGGGTGCCTGGCCCTGAGAGTACAACAGGAGGTGGTGTGTGCAGGAAGCTCTCAGACAGCTGACTCAGTCCCGTGAGGTTGGTGAGGCCCTTCATCAAGTACCTGGGATGTGAGGCCCAAGACTGATGACAGATGTTCTGAGGAAGGGCTTGGCTGTGGGGTGGAGGAAGGAGGAGTGTAGTGGGGCTGTCTGGTCTGCAGCTGGGTCGGGTGAGGCATCTGTAGCATCTGTGGCATCCAAGGAACCTGGATCTGGACTGGATAGGGCTGCCTCTGCTGTGGGAAGTCCTGGTAACTGTAGGCTTGGTAGGTGAGGGGCTGTTGAAATCTGTGGGAAGGCTGTGACATAGTCTGGGGTGGAGGAGCAGACCTGGAGTGATTAGGAGCAGGTTCAGCTAGGCCTGGAGACTGGTGCAGAAGAGCTGTGATCCTCTTCTTCATCACCTAGTACTGGACCTGCCTTGGGCAGGTCCATGAGGGTCTGGCTCACGTACGTGATGAAGGGCTTGCAGTTAGAGGTTGTTATGTTGAAGTGGACCAGCTGGGAGAGGAGATCTGTGCTGACTCTGTCCCTCCGGTCTTCCTCTGTGCCTGCTTTCTGTGGAGGTGGAGCTGGGTGTGGGTGTGGGTTGGTCTCTGGTGGCTGATTCTTTTTGCTCCATCTGAGACAGGGGATCCTCCACGTCCTCTGGCATGGGGAGTGCAGCTGTCAGGGGGGTCTCTGTCATGGGGCCCTCCAAAGACACCTGCCTGGACATGGTAGCTGTCTCCTGGCTGGAAGAGGAGTGGCTCTCTGTGGGCTGTCTGAGGGAGAGGGTTGACAGAGGGGCTGCTCCTCGGTGGCGGATCTCACCCTCCAGGAACCTGCACTTGGCCATGACATAGGTCTCCTGGTCAGTGAGCTTGACAGCGGCCTGCCTGGATTTCTTCAGGTGCAGCTTGCCATACCAGGTGTGTATGTGCTTCCACCACCCAAGGAGTACATCTGAAGTGTAGCCCAGGCTCTCCACCTTCTCTCTCCACTCTGCCTGATTCCTCTTGGTGTCGCGATAAAGCCTGTGGCCCTTCCTCCACAGGTACTCGTTCTCCCTCAACCATTCCAGCACCTCCTCCTCATGGTTTTCAGAAATGGAGTACTGTTTCCTTTCTCCCTTCTCCTTGGCTTCCTCTCTCTAGCAGGGGCTTCAGGACCTTCAGTAGCTTTGAGGGCCTTGGGGCTGGTCCACCACAGCAGCAGGAGAAGCAGCAGCAGCAAGAGAAGCACCAGCAGCAGCAGGAGAAGCACCAGCAGCAGCAGCACCAGAAGCACCAGCAACACCAGCAGCAGCACCAGCAGGAGCACCACCACCACCACCACCAGCAGAAGCACTAGCAGCTTCAGAGTCAGTGCCAGCGGGTGGGATGGTGGTTCTGTCCTTCTTGCCAGGGCTGGCAGAAGTAGGCACAAGCTTCCTCTTCTTCCCCATGGTATTCTCTCAAGATGTCTCTGGCAGCAGGTCTTTCCTCTGAATGATGACCTGCTTGCAAGCTGCATCCTTTTATATCCACGGAGCTTACGCAATTCATCCTCCCCGCATGTGCAGTGAACGCTTTGTATCCGCTACGCATCCGCTATGCATCCTATAAGCGTCCGTGATGCATCCCTGTCATCCGTGTCATCTGCATCATCTGCTACGCATCCGCTCCTTCCGCTATGCGTTCGCTTCACTATTCCCCCCGCCCCGGAAGCCCTGAGGATGTGTCATCCGCTTCCATCCTCTTCCATCCGCGAGGCTTCCTACGAACATCTGCTTTACATCCCTGCTACATCCTCCCCATGTCCGTTCCTTTCGTTGTTGTCCACTCTGTTTATGCAAATTTGGGGCACTTTTGAGAGCAGATAACAAGGGATGGAATTTTTGCTCGTCCGCTGTGTCCTTTTGCATACATTTTGCATCGGTCGGCCAGTGTGACCTAGCCTTAAGATTCATAAGCTTTGTGTATTCTGAAATCCTAATCATTGTCTTAGCATACATTAAGTCATCATAAGGTTAGTTTGAGCATAACTGCACATGAACTCACTCTTGACTTGCAATCATTCTTGCAATGGCACTGTAAGAAGTTACTTATGACGAGTCCTCGCACTTATAATTGACACAACATCCACATGGTTATATGATCAAAATTTGGGTGTTTGGTGATTAACATATATTTACAACAGTTGTAATATCCTGGAGTCATGGGATCACCACTTGCAACCTTCCCAGCCAGCTTCTGACAAGCAAAGGCAATAGGGAATCCAGATTCACTTAATTATCACATGATTCACTTATCAATTGCAGTGATTTGCTTAACAACCATGGCAAAAAAAAAAAAAAAGTTGTAAAATTGGGCACGTCTCACTTGGCAACTGTCTTAACAATATAAATTCTCACCTCTGTTTTGGTTGTAAGTCACCTGTAATTTTATACTGTTAATCCAGTTTGAGGTTTCGCTTGTTGTGTGAACTTAGCCATCATAAACCGAAAGATGTATACATGTATGCTGCTAACATGGATTGGCTTTTTATGCAACATAATTGGTATTTTATTTCTCTGAAGTATAGATTACCCCTGTTTTCTACATAATTTATGCAATAAATCTCCTCACCTGTGGCTCACTTTCCAAATTTACTGCTGGCGCAAAAGAAACCCCTTTGCCAAGGCAACAGCCTGGGCACATGTCTCAGATCACGTTCTCAGACCTGGCTTTGGATTCCCTTTGGCAAAACTGTCAGAAACTGCTCCAGAATTAGCAGCTCCAGGATCTGTTCCTTCATGAGGCTCTCTGGTTCCAACCAGTGGTGGCAGAGTTCCTGTAACTGGCTACAGACCTCTTGGGGTCCCTCAGCCTGCTGATAACAGAAGCAGTGGAAGCAGTGCTGCTGAATCTCAACAGTACTTGAATTGTTGTTTATGGAAGTTGGTTTAATCCTCCGATCATCCCCTTTGGCATTCAGATTACTTAAGATCTGCTGGGTTTCAGCCCAAAGGATGGGCAGGAGGTGGCTCACTTCTTCCCGAGACTACTGGTAGGCACCAACTACATAGTCAAAGGTAGCCAGATCATCCCACAAGATCAGATCTGGCAACTTTGAAGCTTCTCATCCTGAGATTGGATGTGGGACTGTTTCTAAATATTCTTTCCATCGACCTTCAAGGCAGTGAGGAATCCCTTCCTTGTTGATATGGTCCGTAGAAATAGATCTTGAGCAGAGGTGGTATTTAGCAGTTTCTCACCAGTTCTGGAGAACAGTTGGGCAGAAATTTTGAGTAGTTTGGAGAACAGGCAAATACCACCTCTGACTGGCCCCATCCCCATCTATTCTCTGCTTCCCAAGTCTCAGCCGATCGACTAGGTTTTCTTTTGTTGCCCTACACAACGGAGCTCTAAAGCAGATTAGTGGGGTGGGGAGGGAATGGGATTTTCTAATAACTTTCCCCCAGGAGTGGGAAAGGAATAGAGATTTTGCAGTGTCCTTCCATTGCGATGCATAACAAGCCACACCATACCCACCAAGCCATGCCCACAGAACCGGTAGTAAAAAATTTTGAATTCCACTACTGATCTCAAGCACCACTAGAATGTATTGAGACAGTGTTTCTTCCTGGTCCATCAGGCCCTTCTGACACAGGCCCTTCTTGGGTGTCTTTTTCCATCTTGAAAAAACATCACATAGATTTGGGTTCCTCAGAAGAGAATCTACTTCTGCCCACCTGGAGGCTTAGAGACCAAACTTCTCTCAACAAGAATGTTTAAGCCTGCTGTCTCCAAATTCATGTGTGGAATGTGTGGAATAAATAAAAGAAAGACATCATACAACTGCACAATTCCTACTTTGGAAACTGGATGATTATTAACCCAGAAGTGGCAACTTACAAAGCAGTTAAAAAGCTAAGACCCCTCAACCAAGAAAAGTTTGTATGTTTCTGAACAGAAAGAAAAGAAAAGATGCAGAAAAATAATTCAAACTACAACAGCGGGCTGATTGAGAAATACTGGAAATTGAAGTCCATGCATCTTCAAGATGCCAAGGTTGAGAAACACAGTGTTGAGGTAATTCAAAACAGTATTATAATAAAGACAGTATTAAAATGTCTATCCTGGTTTATATATTTCTAACCCAAATACCTGATAGGTGACTTATATTCCTAACATACAGCATTAAAATGACTGAAGTTGTCTGCAAAATGGGTCCTTTCCTGTCTGCTTTTAGGCATACCATCTCTCAGGCGGGTTACTGTGATGCTTAAATGGAAGTTGTGTCCTCCTGCCAAACCCAACAACCTCCAGAAACGTAGTTTTTCCCTCATTCTCCTTCAAACCTGTGCTGTCCCAGTCAGTCTATGGGAGGTGGATAGTTAAGGCCCGGTCCCACTGGCCGACGGACGTAAAACATATGCATAAAGGACACAGTGTACGAGTAAAATTTCGGAGGTGGCTCCATCCATTGTCATCCACTCCAAAAAGTGGTGAAAATTTGCATAAACAGAACAGAAAAGAATGGAAAAGAATGGACATGGGTAGTATGTAGCAGGGATGTTAAACTGATGTTCATAGGAAGCCTAGCAGATGAAAGCAGATGGAAGCGGATGACACCCCCGAAGGGGTTCCGGGGGATAATTGTGAAGCAGACGCATAGCGGATGAAGCAGATGTATCACGTACACCTAAAGGAAAGAGGATGCCGCGCGAATGTATATTGGATGCAAACCATTCACTGCGCATCCTTTCTATTTCCGTGCTACCAACGATGTATAGACATTCCATGTACCTTTTCTTTCCTCCCTCTTTCCATTTTCAGCTGCAGTGGATGTGAGTTGCGAGGATGCCCAGAGGATGCAGAGAGGATACAGCAGACATTTAACGGATGATAAACGGACATAGAATGTTTGTTGCTCATATGTCACAGATTTACATCATACATGGCAGAAAGTTCATCCATTCACAAAGTTTTGTGCAGCTCAAAACTTCTTGCACAGATGAAATTGCAGTGGATGGATGCTCGATGGATAGAGCATATGAAACACGTATACAATGAGTACACAACGGATGCATAGCGTTTTCCAATGGATGCCAAGCTTTTTTTTTAACATTTTACATCCTCTTTGCATCCGTAAGTGCAGTGGGACAGAGCCTTTACTTAGGAATTGTGACTTATCCCCTTTAGGGAATGCATCATGGGAAATGTAGTTAAAGGTATCCTGGGAAATGTAGTTCATCTCATGTGGCTACATCTATAATCCTGACTGGTCACTAAATTGACCCTCAAGGGATTGAGGGAGGTTTTCTCCATTCTTGCCTGGACTCATGAACTGATAAACAGCTTACCGCTATGAGATGGGTTAGGTAAATAATCATCTTTTACCTGCAAGACTGATATATAAAGGATTGGTTATTATAGAAGAACTTCATCACAAATGTGAATTATGAAGATATCTGATGTACCAATAAATGTACTCTGTTATGGATGTTTTGTGGAATTATATATCTGCATCTGCACACAGCTGCAAATCCACCTGTGTGCATGAGACAGGACAAAACCCAAATCTATACAAGCAGTGAACAATTTAAGTAAAATTACTTATTTACTTACTACTACTACATATTATTATTGTTGTTGTTATTATTAAGCTGTAAGGGTAGCTTATTTGGAATTTCAATTCAATTGATAAGCAACCACTGGGGCTTATAAACTTACACTTAGGGCTGACAGTTATTCATGAGCAAGGCTTTTATAGTGTGTTTGGAAAACCATTGAAACAAATGATGAAACAAATGATACCAGCAATTCTGTTGTCTGGATCTAACTAAAAATGAGTTAGTTCCTTTTTATATATTATAGGATAAGAAAATGCTTCAATAGTCAATAGCCAGACTGGAATTTTCAAATAACATTGTCTTTTAGTCTTCTCCCAATTTAACCACAGAGACTCCCGTACATAATGTCTTCTAAAATGCCCCTGTGTTTTAGTTCCTTTATACCATAGAAAAGCATGCCACCCCAACAACAGATCATGCCCTTCTAATGTCAACAATCTTGCATTTCTTAATGTTATCCATTCCTTAACCCACATCAGATTTGTAGCTTGGTAATACAACTCCCAATTAGGCAAACCAAATCCACCTCTTATTCTAGCATCTTGCAAAATTTTTAACTTTATTCTCGCTTTCTTACCTTGCCATATACATTTCAACATAATTTTATTTAAATCTTCAAAGTAATCTTTTCCAAGTCTAATTGGAATTGTTTGGAACAAATATATAGGTAATATATTCATCTTGATTGTTGATATTCTCCCTATTAATGACAGTTGTTAATGTTCTATATTAGCATACTCGAAATACCCCAATCCGATTGGTCCAGAAATACTACGAACTGATTGGCTGAAGGAAACACTGTGATTGGCTTATTCTGAATCAACTGCGATTGGCCCGGCCAATTACGGGAAATTCAGAGAACTGTCATTGGCTGGCAAGCCATGAGCAATCCCTATTTAAAGGGCTTCAGCACAGATTGGAACAACTAATAACGAGCTGAATAGTCACACTGGTCTCGAGTCTCTTTCCCACAATCCAACACTGGCGACAAGGGTGGGATCCTGAGACAAAGAGACCAGTTGAGTACATGGCAACCAGAGCTGAACAACCGACGAAATGGCCGGCAGCAACTCGCCACCCGCACCATTCGATCAGGCGGCCGAGGACTGGGAATCATACATCGATCGATTCCTCATGTTCCTCGAGAGCAACAACCTGAAGGACGCCAACGATCATAGGAAGAGAGCCGTGTTTCTGACACACTGTGGGCCCGCAGTGTTCAAGATGGCCAAGGCACTGGCCAGACCCGAAGATGTGAAGGAGATGGCATGGACAGACCTGGACCAGCTGCTCAGGAACCGTTACGCACTGGCCTTACCCAACCTCATCCAGAGGCATGAGTTTTATAGGAGGGATCAGAAGGAAGATGAAAGTATCAGAGACTTCGTGGCACCCCTAAGGAACATCAGGGGTGTGTGCGGATTCTCCGACATGGACAAGGCTATGAGAGACCACGTGGTTCTCAGATTAAGAGACCCTGTGCTCCAGAGCCAACTAATGGCATGAGCAGACATAACAGTCACCAAAGCCATCGCCGAAGCCACCACAGCCGAGGCCGCGAAAAAGTCAGCAGCCAAAATGCGGCAGTTGACCATGGGAGCCAACCCAGCCCTGGAAGGCTAGAAGACAACAACCACACACCACGGAAATGTCAATTCCCCTTCCGTGTCTGCCAATGAGGATGAGGAAGAGATTGACCGACTCCAATCGGAACAAGACCGATGGAAGCAGAGAGGCTGTAAGTTGGGGTTTCAGTGCGCCGGGTGTGAAGGAAACCACCCCCGTTCAGATTGCGGGTTCCTAGATGCCATATGCCAAAACTGTGACAAAAGGAGACACTTTGCAAAAGTCTGATGAAACAAGAAGACGTACAGCCCGAGGCAATGTGACAGCACCCCCCCAGAACCAGAAACTGGCACACAGAGAACCGATGGAGCTGTGAAGGCAGGAACAAGCAGCTCAGTGAAAACTGCCAGAAGGAGGAGACCCACCAGATGGTCATCATTGGGCACTCAAACACAACCGATGCCCAAAAGGTGCACATGCTGGTCAGCATTGAAGACCAGTAGTGCAACATGGAGGTGGATTCTGGATCCTACCTCTCCATGGTCTACTGGAAAACAATCAAGTGTCTGGAACCTAGCATACACAGATGAGAGCTGGAAAGCCAGAGACTGACCCTGAAAGATTACCAGGGGAACCGGATCCCCGTGGTCGGAATCAGACATTTCCACATAAAGTTCAAAGGACACACAGAGGTACTTCCACTGACCATCATGGATAAAGACCGCCCAAGCCTGCTGGGATTGGAATGGTTCATGCCATTAGGGATCGAGGTGACTTCATCAACCACATCGATGAAACTGACTGGGAGGAGAATATCATGAAGGACTTCCAGGAGGTTTTCAGCGGCAAACTAGGCAAGTACCGGGGGTCCCCAGTATCATTCAACTTGAACCCAAATATTGCCCCGATCCGCCTAAAACTGAGGCAAGTCCCATTCAGCCTAAAGCCTAAAATCGATGAGCAATTAGACAAATTCATCACCCAAGGGGTCCTGGAGCCAATAGACCACGCACGGTGGGAAACACCAATAGTGACCCCAATAAAACCGGATGGGTCAGTGAGAATCTGCAGTGATTACAAGGCCACCATCAACCATGCGCTGCAGCAGAGCGCTTACCCCATTCCGGTAGTACAGCACCTCCCACACTCAATGGAGGGAGGAAAAGTTTTTGCAAAGCTCGACCTGGTGCAGGCATACCAGCAGCTGCCAGTCGACACCGAGAGTGCTGCGGCACAAACCATCATGACCCACCGGGGGGCATTCCAGTGCAAGAGGCTCCAGTTTGGAGTCAGCGTGGCCCCAGGAGTGTTCCAGAGTCTAATGGAGTGACTATTGCAAGGAATAAAAGGGGTGGTGCCCTACTTCGATGATGTCCTAGTGTCAGCGAAGAACAAAAATCAATTGGGGAGCCGACTTAGAGAAGTCCTGCAGAAATTTAAAGACACAGGACTAAAAGTAAAAAAAGAAAAGTGCCAACTATGCACAAAAAAAGTAGAGTTCCTGGTTGACAAAAACGGAATCCACCCCACTGAGAAAAAAGTTAAAGCCATAAAGGAAGCTCCGAGACCAAAAAAATAAAACGGAACTACAGGCTTTCCTAGGACTCATTAACTTTTATAATGTTTTCTTGCCCCAGAAGTTGACAATGGCAGAGCCCCTTCATAGCCTCTTGGACAAGACAACAACATGGTCCTGGGGCAAGCGGGAAGAAACCGCATTTCAAAAAATAAAAAGACTTAATAACATCGGAATCAATCTTCATACAGTATAGTGAAACCCTACCACTGAGCATGACCTGCGACGCTTCACCCTTCAGCATCAGAGCCATCCTGAGCCACACTCTGCCAGATGGGAGAGAAGCGCCAATTGCATTTTTCTCTAAGACATTGTCCAGGGCAGAGAGACATTATAGCCAGCTGGACAAGGAGGCTCTAGCAGCGATCACTGGCATTAAGCAGTTCCATGAATACCTATACGGTAGGACTTTCTCACTTATCACTGACCATAAACCACTCCGAGGAATACTGGCAGGGAACAAGGCCACCTCAAATATTTTGTCACCCCAAAGGACAAGGTGGTCCGAATTCCTTGCTGCCTACAACTATCAACTAATACACTGACCAGGAAAAAGCATCTCACATGCAGACGCACTGAGCCACTCCCCCCTACCCAACCAGGAAAATGACCCAGCACCCATCACGTCTATATTACAGATAAAAACACTACCCAACCCACCCATGACTGCGTCGGACATTGCCAGAGATACTATGAAAGACAGACAACTGGCACGAGTTTTGAACTGGGTGTAAAAAGGGTGACCAGAAACCGACGGCTGCGAACAATTTAAACCTTTCCAGAACTGGCAGACTGAACTCTTTACACAAAGGGGTTGCATATTATGGGGGGACAGAGTGGTGGTTCCAGAGATATTAAGAACAAAAGTACTGGCTATGCTGTATGACAGACACCTAGGCATCGTCAAAATGAAAGCCCTGGCCAGGAACTACACTTGGTGGCCAGGGATGGACAAAAACATTGAGACTTGGGTGGCAACATGTGAAAAATGCCAGAAAGTCAGACCAAACCCCCCTTCTGCCCCTCACTTAGAATGGGAGACCCCCAGGCGACTGTGGTCAAGGATCCATATTGATTTTGCCGGACCCACAAAAGGACCCACATTCCTAGTAATGGTCGACGCTTACTCGAATTGGCTGGAAGTAAACGTCATGAAATCCACCACCACAGATGCCGTCATAAAAAAACTAACAGCACTGTTTGCCACCCACGGACTACCGGACTTACTAGTATCAGACAATAGCCCACAATTCACGGCGTTGCCCTTTGAAAAATTTCTTGCCAAATGGGGTATACATGCATTAACAGCACCTGCTCACCCAGCGGCGAATGGGAGGGCAGAACGAATGGTTCGATACACAAAAGACACAATAGAAAAGATGGACACCGGCGACATACACGACAAAATAAATAAAATGCTCATGATACAACACATAATACCCAGCACTACCACCAACAAAAGCCCAGTAGAGCTACTAATGGGCAGGAAATTTTGGTCACAGCTAGACAGACTGCACTCAGCGTATAACCCCGAGAATCCACCAAACTCATCTACTAAATACCGAATATTTGCACCAGAAGACACAGTCTATCTTAAAAAATTTACAGGGGACCTACTCTCAATACCAGCCAAAATAACCCAGGTAACCGGCCCCCAGTCGTACCGGTTAGAGATGGAAGATGGAAGAAGCTGGAAATGGTACATCGACCAACTGAGGTCGAGAACAACCAACAACAACATGGGAAATGCACAAACACCGCTAATAGACACTAATAAAAAAAACCAGAGGGCGGGGAGAAACCCAGAACAATAACCAAAAGGGAGGAGAAAGCCCCACTGGGAAACAACAACAACCCGAACAACTCCAAACAATAACAATGGGTAGAAAAATAAACCAACTCTACTCACCAACAGACGACTCTGGCAGAAGGGAGCCAGCAGCAATCAAGGAACTGGAAACCTCACCTGGAACAAGCAGCCAAGCCAGCTCGACCATCCCGGAAAGACCAGGAGGGAGCAGCAGAAACGACAACTCGACCGGCCCAGATAAACCAGGCGAGAGTTGAGGCAATAGGCCTGACTCACCCTTCCAGGCGATTCCATCGAGGACAGGAGCAACAAAGGTCCTGTCTGAACCAGTCAAAGACAACACCACAACTGAACCACGCAGGTTAACTAGAAACACTAAAAGCTCTGCCTACTTACGGGACTACGTTACATAGGCTGGACTGAACCAAGAGGGGAGGGGTGTTCTATATTAGCATACTCAAAATACCCCAATCCGATTGGTCCAGAAATACTACAAACTGATTGTCTGAAGGAAACATAGTGATTGGCCTACTCTCTACTCCATTGTGATTGGCCTACTCTGAAATTCAGAGAGCTGTCATTGGCCGGCAAGCTGCGAGCAATCCTTATTTAAAGGGTTGCCATGGCTCCGGGGTTCAGCACTGATCGGAACAACTAATAAAGAGCTGAATAGTCACCCTGGTCTCGAGTCTCTTTCCCACGATCCAGCAGTAAATTTTCCCATTTTGCCAAATCTAGTGCAATCTGCTGCTTACGTTTGATATAATTATTCCCTTTTAGTGTACTGCATCTTTCTGTCAAATGTATCCCCAAGTACTTGATCTTATTCGTGACCTGAATTTTCAATAGATCTGCCAGTTCTTCCTTTTGTCTTGATAGCATATTCTTTGTCAAGATCTTTGTCTTATCTTTATTTATTTTCAAACCAGCCACCTTTCCATATGTCTCTATCTTTTCTATCAATTTTGATACTGTTTCTAGTGGATCTTCTAAGATGAAAACCAAGTAATATGCGAATGCTTGCAGTTTAAATTCTTCCTTTTTAATTTTCATCCCTTTTATATCCTTTTCTTCTCTAATATTTCTGCTTAACATTTCCAAGGTTAACACAAACAACAATGGTGACAGTGGGCACCCTTGTCTTGTTCCTTTTCTTATATCAATAGAGTCTGTCAGTTCTCCCTCTATCATTACCTTTGCCATTTGCTTATGATATATAGCTTCTATTGCTTGAATAATTTTTTTTAGCAAAACCCATATGTTCCAGCTATAACATAAATCACCAATTCACATTATCAAATGCCTTCTGTGCATCTAGAAATATCAAAGCCATTTGTTTTTCAGGGTGTGCTTCGTAGTATTCCAAAGTGTCCAAGATTACTCTCATATTATCTTTGTCTCTTTGGCAGAAATCCATTTTTGATCAGGATGAATAAAATTGTTTAAGTATTTTTAAGTCTTTCTGCCAATATTGAAGCAAAAATTTTATAATCTGCATTTAATAGGGAAATAGGTCTATAGTTCTTGATTTGTAATGGATCGGCCTCCTCTTTTGGGACAAGTGTAATATAAGCTTCTGACCATGATTTAGGTATCTTCTTCTTTAACATAACTTTATTCATAACTTCTAGCAATGGAAGGTTCAACGATTCTTGTAATGTTTTATAAAATTCTGCTGGAAGTCCATCTAAGCGTAGCTTAGAAAAAATAAAAAGAGCACACTGCACCTTGTTTGTTTAACCAAGGCTTTTGTTAAAATTTATAACTCTCTTCTCCAGAGTCTTATCACCTTTTTTTTCTCATAAGCTTCAATACCAGAATCCAGCTGTTGATAGAAACTCAGAAGAGCACCTGCAATAATACTCTCCCATGCTCTTCCCTCTATCTTATCAAATAGCAATGTCCTTGAAAAGAAGTCTCAGTTCTTTCTCAACTTTGTCTGGTCAAGAAAAAGAAATAGAATATTTCCCAGCCTCTAGTTGGCAGTGTTACAAAGTTTATTTTGCTTTCACTTTCTCCTTCCTTTTCCAAACAAAATTTAATAAAATTAATTAAAAAGGGAATAAAAATATTTTTTTAAAAAATGACTAAAAGGAAGTCTCTAGTCTAGAATATTATAAAGTCAAAAAGGAGAAAAAGAATAGGTAAAAGAAAGGAAAAAAAACCAGTCCAGTTTCAAAATATAAAATCATATGCAGAAAATCCAGCAATGAGGAAAAAAAAAAATTACTTTGACATTCCTGTTTAAAATTGCTGCTTAATCACTTCTGTCAAAACTTTTACAGGTTCTTTCTTTTCCTTAGTATGTCCTTTCAAATCTTAAAATAAAGAAAAAGTTCTCACCAAACCGGCACACTCTCTCTTTTCGTTCTCTTTTGTTTCGGAACTGTCCCAACTTCAGAAGCTTTAATGGCTGCCTCTTTGCCGCTGGCAAAAAGACCCTCTCCTGGATCTACCAGGGACTTTGTGGTATCCCTGGGATCAACAGGATGTGCTCTTTACATTCATCATCCCTTTGGGATGGTTTAGATCCATTTGGACTGTCCAGGAGAAAAGATATCAGCAGCGATCTCAGACCTCCAAGATCACATGCTGTATCATCGTGATGCCAGCTCCACCCTCCTCCCTTCATTTCTGACCATAAACAAAATGTTCAGAAACACCTAAACAGTATTCTATATAATAGCTAATCTTTTAATGCATGACTTCTTTTCTGTTTTCCATTCTTTTGGCTTTATCTGTTGGCATGATATCATTTTGCTAAAAATTGTTTTTGGAAAAACTGGCTTGGATATTAACTTACAGTGTCATTTCTGGAGTCTGACTCATTTCAAGAGGCAGCTGTAAATCTCTCTGAAGACCAGCAGGCTGTGTCAGATGCCAAACAAAGGTTTCTTGCCAAGGAAGTCAAGAAACTTGATAATGGGAAAGCAAGCTTGTTAGGTAAGTCTTTAATTTGCAAGTGGTGATAGTCTTGCTCTACTCAGCTCAGTGTAAGGTCATATGGTCAGGCCCGTGACTCATTTTAGATTGCAATATTCTGAGAAAGACTATGAAAACGCTGGAAATGAGGCTAGCTTCACTGTTGAGATGTCCCTTTCAAACTTTGAATGGGCTGTTTTATAAAATTTCATTCAAAACATTTTGAAATTACATCTTGAAAATTCCTAGCTGTATTTCAAAAGAAGAGGCTTTCTACAGCAAAGTTAGGAATTGCAGCTTGTGAAGCCCTTTTTGGTAACACCTGGCACCATACACTGCTGACTTTTGCTTTCTCTCTGGGTTGGAGCAAAAACAGATCCAAGTAAGTCCAAAATAGGAAAGCTAAGTTAAAATCCCAGTCTGTGCTGTAAGCATCATATAAAGTAAGGTTATATTTGAATCAAACTTGATACCTAATGTTGGAAGAAATATCCTTCTGGGTTCAGTTCCAAGTGGGGAAAAAGACACTGGATTCATAGAAATTGCTTGGAAAGAAGATGTAATGTTGGATAGGATCACATGCCTTGGAGCTCCTGGGTGAAAAGGAAAGAGATGCTGAGAGTCCCTTGATTTTACACCCTCTCTAAAGCCCCTTCACACAGCATGAACGGATGGAAAGAGGATGTAAAATGGAGAGAAACACTTGCCATCCGTTGGTTAACATGATGCTTCCGTTCTGTACTCACTGCATCCGTTTTTCATCCTCTCTATCCGTCCAGCATCCGTCGACTGACATTTCATCCGCTCAAAAAGTTTTGAGCTGCACAAAACTTTTTGAACAGAAAATGTATCCAACGCATCCGTTAGACATCTGCTACACATACAAGGAACATCCGTAAGACGTCCGTTATCATCCATTCCGCATCCACTATATCCGCTAGGCATCTGCTGCACATCTGCACAACTCGCATCCGCTCCAGTGAAAAATGGACACAGGGAGGAAGCGAAACGGATGCGGAACGGACACGCAGCATTAGTAGCACGGACGTAGAAAGGATGAAAGCAGATGCAGCTCGCATACAAAGCATTAAAATGGAAAAAACGTTCACATAGGGGATGTATCTCGGATATTTAGAATGTCTGCAGGATGTCTAGAGGATGCAAAAGGACACCTAGTGGAAAACCTATATTTCCTATAAAAAGGGGGAGGAACTCACCTGGATCTCACTTTCAGTCCAGCAGCTCTGCTGTGCAGACCTCTTCAGCCTTCATCTGGCTCTTGCTCTTCCACAGCATCCAGTCATCTCCACCATGGATCATCGCAGTCTTTCTGGTAGCCACCATCATTCTACAACAGTGCGAAGCCATCTAAAGGCTCTTTCACCTGTCCTATGCAAAGAAAAGGAGGCAGCCAAGAAGTGTCTGGGTCCGAAGATGGATCGCCAGAAGAGCAGAGTACAGACTGTATAAAAATGGTGGAGCTGATGGTAGAGCTGAGGAACGAAGACACTCGTGAATTCCAGAACTTAATGAGAATGCCGCCAGCCATGTTGGACGAAGTTGAGGAGCGGCTAAGACCCAGGTTGACCAAACAGAGCACCAACTTTTGGCCCAGCCTGGACCCTGGGCTCAAGATAACACTGACTCTGCGCCACCTGGCCTCAGGGACCACGTACAGGAGCATGCAGTACAGCTGGAGGTTGCCACACAACACCATCAGCATTGTGGTCAGAGAAGTGGTGCAGGTCATCATCGAAGAATACCTGGAGGAGCTCCTCCAGTGCCCCTCCATGAAGAAGGATGGAAGAAAGTTGCAGAGCAGTGGTATCAGAAGTGGAACTTCCCCCACACCATTGGAGCCATAGATGGCAAGCACGTGGCCTACAAAGCTCCAGCCAAGTCAGGGTCCACTTATCACAACTACAAGGGTTTCTTCAGCATCATGCTCGTTGCCATGATCGATGCTGACTACAAGTTCATGTACATCGATGCTTCAGGCAACGGGTCAGCTTCATATGCCCAGGTATACAATGCCAGTCACCTCAAGGAGGGGCTGGAACGCAACCTCATCATGGGCTTCCCAGATCCAGACCCCCTGCCCAAAGACACACAAGATGTGCCCGACTTCATCATGGGTGATGCCTTCTCCCTCAGAACCTACCTCATGAAGCCCTACACTTCCAGATATCTCACCCAGGAAGAGAGGATCTTCAACTACAGGCTGTCCAGGGCAAGGCGGGTGGTGGAGAACGCCTTTGACATCCTGGCCAACAGGTTCCAGGTACTTCTCACCACCATGCAGCATCGCCCAGAGACCGTGAGGAGCATCAAGGAAGCTTGCTGCATCCTGCACAATCTCATGCGCACCCGCTACCCAGTGTTGCAGAATAGGCTCGTGGACCTCCAACAAGGCAATGGGGACATGGAGACTGGTGAATGGAGGCAAGGACGAAACCTGATAGACCCTATGCATGTGCAAGGCCCCAACAGAGCTTCACGTGAAGGGAAGAAGGAGCACAACCTCCTGAAACACTGGTGCAACTCCCCAGCTAGAGCAGTGGAGTGGCAAGACAGAATGATAGATGCTTAATGGATGCTTCCTTGACCCTGTCACATCACACTGATGAGATTGGGCCATGTATGTTGAGTGGCCCTACAATGAACATAGCATTTAATAAAGAGTTGTGCTTATGTTGAAATGTGTGGATCAATGATTGCATTGTAATTGATAATAAAGGGCCAAAGGTGTGGCAGCTGGGAGGGTGGATCATACAGTCCCACTATGCTTGCACTGGAGGTTCATCTATACCACAGCTATTACCCATCCCACAGGGATCCTAACCCATCCTGCAGCTATTACCCATCCCACAGGTATCCCTGCCCATCCCACAGCTACTACCCATCCCAAAGGTATCCCTGCCCATCCCACAGCTATTACCCATCCCAAAGGTATCCCTGACCATCCAACAGCTATTACCCATCCCAAAGATATCCCTGACCATCCCACTGCTATCTTAACCCATCCCACAAGCATGCAAAGGCTTAAACCATTTCTAAAAGTTTCCACCAAGACTTTATTGACTAAAAGAACTGAAGCAAGTGTGTGAAGCAAAGATAATCTTTATTAATAACAAACTGTAAAAGAAAATGACCCAAGTGTCCCAAGCAAAGACAAAGTCAACAGGGAGCAACCCAGTCTCTGGCACTCTTCTCAGTCACTCTGAGGCATGCCCATAGTCTCAGGGGTGAAGGGTCCAGGTGCTGTGGAGGTGGCTGCTGCTGGAGTGCTGGTCTGAGGCGCCATTGGGGTGCCTGGCCCCGAGAGGACAACAGGTGATGGTGTGTGGAGGAAGCTCTCAGACAGCTGGCTTAGTCCTGTGATGTTGAGAGCCCCTTCCTCCAGGACATGGGGTGTCAGTCCCAAGACTGATTACAGATGTTCTGAGGCCGGGCTTGGCTGTGGGGTGGAGGAAGGAGGCTTGTAGTGGGGATGTCTGGTCTGCAGGTGAGCGAGGTGAGGCGTCCGTGGCATCTGTGGCATGGGTGGCATTTGTGGCATGGCTGGCATTTGTGGCATGGCTGGCATCTGTGGCATTGGTGGCATCGGTGGTGTCGGTGGCATCGGTGGTATCATGGCAATGGTGGCATTCGATGTACATGTGCCTGGACTGGGAAGGGCTGCCTGTGCTGCTGGAGCTCCTGGTAGCCGTAGGCTTGGTACATGAGGGCCTGTGGAAAGCCTTGGAAGGGCAGTCACATCACCTGGGGTGGAGGAGCAGGCCTGGACTGGGTGAGAGCAGGTTCAGCTGGGTCTGGAGGGTTGTGAAGAAGACTGGTGATCCTGTCCTTGATCACCTGGTACTGTGATTTGGACATGTGCAGGAGGGTCTGGTTGATGTAGGTGAGGAAGGGCTTGCGGTTTGAGGATTGTATGTCGGTGTGTACTAGCTGAGAGAGGAGATCTACGCTGCTTTTGATGGTGTCCCTGATCTCCAGCAGGACAGTGTGGCTATGTCCCTCCGGTCTGGCTCTCTGCCTGCTTTCTGTGGAGGTGGAGCTGGGGGTGGATGTGGGTTGGTCTCTGGTAAAAGTGCCCTTTCCTTGCTCCCACTGCATCAGGGGGTCCTACACGCGCTCCGCCACGTGGAGTGCAGCTGTAAGAGGGGTCTCCATTGTGGCACGCTCCACAGATACCTGCCTGGACACAGGAGCTGACTCTTGGCCAAGAGAGGACTGGCTCTCTGCGGGCTGCCTGAGAGAGAGGTTTGTGAGAGGGGCTGCTCCTCGGTGGTGGATCTCACCCTCCAAGAAGCTGCACTTGGCCATCATGTAGGTCTCTCGGTCCATCAGCTTGACCGTGGCCTGGCCAGATTTCTTGAGGTGCAGCTTCCCGTACCAGGTGTGCATGTGATTCCAACAGTCGAGGAGGACCTCCAAAGTGTAGCCCAGGCTCTCTGCCTTCTGTCTCCAAGCAGCCTGCTTCCTTTTGGTGTCTCGATAGAGCCTGTGTCCCTTCCGCCATAGATACTCGTTCTCCCTCAGCCATTCCAGCACCTCATCCTCATGTTCCTCTTTGATGGAGTATTACCTCCTCTCCTATTCATGCGTATGCCTCTTCCTCCCTCTGGCAGGGCCATCATGGCCCTCATCAGAGGGGCTTCAAGGTTCTAGGGGCTGCTCCACCACACCACCACCACCACCACCAGCAGCAGCAGCAACAACAACAGTATGGAGCATCCGCTTAACATCCTGGCTACGTCCTCACCCCATCCATTCCTTTCTGTTGTTGTCCGCTCTGCTTATGCAAATTCGGGGCACTTTTGAGAGCGGATAACAACAGATGGAACATTTTCTCATCTGCTGTGTCCTTTTTACATATGTTTTGCATCCGTCGGCCTATGTGACAGGCCCTTAAGCTTTGAACTTCCTGGGATAGAGGAAGAGTATACTGATTGGATGCTGTCAAGGGTCATAGTTAGCTTTCCAGGTTGTATATGTGCTTAAGTTTGGTTGAATCCTGCTGGACATACAATCTTCCCAGGTGCCATATGGTCCTATTATTTCCTGAGGGCCATGTCTTAATCCCATCACCCTGGAACTGAAGGTGCGGCAGGGAGCTGCAGGAAGCTCTTTTGTCTTTAAAACTTGTTTCTCCTTTTTTTCATCCAGAGAAATATGATATTCTGCCTTTTTAATATTTCCTAGTAGAATATTTCATTCTTCTAAGAGATGGAGAAATAGAGTGAGGGTAAGTAGATGGCTTGCCGGCAGGGCTTGTGGGGAAAAATATCAGTACTATATTTATTAAACAGATAAATCAGTTTCAACAAAATGGAGACACAATAGATGAGAAAGAAAAAACTGGATTCACATGCTTCAGGCAAAGATGGACAGATGAAATCGTTCAAACACACAGTATATGTAAGAATGAAACTTTCCCTGTAAATTAACTTAAAACTTTTGCTCATAACCTTGGGCTTTTCTTAAAAGCATAGAAAGGAAAGGAAACTGAACTCAATGTCCTTCATTCTGTCTAGTTGGACAGATCAGATTGGGTGAAGGCATTTTCTTTCAGTGCTTTTAATAATTTTTTGTAACAATTTAAAATTTTAAGTATGTTGCACCCTCCAAGGCAATCTCCTCATTTTCCAGAAGAAAGATTACCCCCTGCAGAGAGTATCACTCCAGGGTGGGGATTTTATCCAGGCCAGGGATGGATTCAGTGCCAATGGCAGCCAGCACCAAGAAAGTTCTGGTCTGAAGGGGGGTTGCCCAGACAGCAGACAGTAGCCACTTTCCCTTCACCCAGCCAGGGAACCGGGCCACACCCATCTTCCTCATGGCAACCACAGTTGCAACCCGAACCTGGAGCAAGGCCACAAAGATTCCTATTCCAGAGATGCACCATCCACCCAGGCTTCAGGGGGCCTGCCCAGCCTAGATACATCACCTGTCCACCTCCTTTCATTCCAGTTCAACCTGCAGGGGCCTGGCCTGTACCACCTCCCCAACCATGACCCAGGCTGGACCACATACCCTCTAAGGCCATATTCGATGGCCACCATGAACACTTCAATTACTTCCTCACTCAAATCCAATCCCATATGGAACAATTTGGAGATCAATACGCCACAGATAGTGATTTGGTTATGGCCATAACAGATGGGATAAATGAAGGGGATGCTTCAGATTGGGTGGCCCAACTACACAATGAACATGATGTCAATGGATTTATTCGATTATTAAGGCTTAGATTTGAAAATCCAGACAGGGTGGCAGAAAATGAAGAGAAGTTAATGGAAATGAAACAAGAAAAGCAACCCTTGTCAGACTTTACTTGGGACTTTAGAAGGGTTGCAAGCCACCTCATGGATTGCCCTGAAAGAATGACTATACACTACTTTAAAAAAATGCCATTGATCCAGAAGTAAAGAAGGCCTGTGACATTAGGGGAATACTGGAGACCTTACAAGCATGGTATGCCACCTCCCTCAGCTTAGACCGCAGCATCAACCCACACAGGAAACCCCTTCCAGCAGGCCTGCCTAAGAGAATTGTGGCTAGGAGACTTCTGACCAGACCAGACAAAAGCTGCTCATACCCAACCCAATAGGATGCGGAAATATTACTGCAGTGGCCAAGATAGCCATAGAGTAGCAGACTGTCTGGCCCCTGCTCCTGTACCAAAGCACCACAGTCGAAATCTAGTACAGCTGGTTGAGGTTGGAAGAATCAAGGAAGACCTCCGGACATTAGCCGGTTTACTAAACACAGCTGTGAAAGTCCCCTCTGCACAGTTGGGAGCAACAGACCACTAGACCAACACCATGTCCCCAAGAACCCGACCGGCAAAGATGACCCAATGGTGAGTGATCCCATCATACCTTTTATAGTCAACGTCAAGTTAATGGTATCGAACATGGGGAAGATGGGGAGTTAGAAGCCGTCATTGATCCAGAGCACTGGGTGCTCTTGATGCCTTATCGGACTCCCTATTGATGAACAATTGGGCATAAAGACTAACCCACTAAAATGTCCAATCAGATTTGAGCACGTGGATGGGACATTAATTGAGAGGGACCCCAGCCACCCAAATGACAGAATTGATCAAGATGGAATTAGGACCCCATCGCGAACTCATACGCTTCATAGTAGCTCCCAGAATGTCAGAATCAATCATATTGGGACTTCCTTGGCAAGACAAATGGGCCCCTACAATCAAATGGGAGGATGGATTCAGGAAAATCGTCATTGGACTGGGCCCATTGCCCCCTCTTCCTCCTACTACAAAACCACCAGTCAACTTGAACCCAAAACATGAGCCAGCATCCACAGCACCCCACCTTCTACCAGATAACCTGCAGATACCCCACCAATACAAACACTTGGCTGAAGCATTCAGTGAAGAAGAGTGTAATGTTTTACTTCCCCATCGAGCCACTGATTGTGCCATAGAATTAGAACCCGGGGCGAAACTACCAAAAACAAATGCCATGACACCTGTTGAAATGACTGAATGAAGGAAATATATCAACCAAAATTTGGACCGCAGTTTTATTGAACCTGCCAAATCAAGATTAGCTGCCCCAGTGTTGTTTAAAGAGAAGGGCGGCAAGTTGAGATTATGTGTCGACTTTAGGGATGTGTACACTGTATGCATCAAAAACATGTACCCTCTCCCCTTCCTGAAGGACTTATTGAACCACCTGTCAAAAGACAAGGTATTCACCAAGCGAGATCTCAGGGAAGCTTACTATTGAGTCCACATCAAAGAGGGAGACAAGTGGAAAACAGTTTTAACTGCCCTTTGGGTAGCTTTTAATTCAAAGTCATGCCTTTCAGACTTCAGGGGACTCCCGAGTGTTTGTGCAGCTCATCAATTAGGTGCTACACCTGCACCTTTATTGGGGGGGGGGGGTCTTTGTATATCTGGTGACATCCTTATCTTCAGCAAAACCACGGAAGAACATGTTCAATTGGTCTGACAAGTCCTAAAAAAACTTCTTGCTGCCAAATTATATGTGAAACTCTCAAAATGCAAATTCCACAAAGAGTCACTGGATTATTTAGGCTACCGAATATCCAACCTGGGAATTGAAATGGACCCCAGAGATGTGAAAGCGGTGCTGGACTGGCAACCCCCCAGAACCCGAAAACAACTTAAAAATTTTTTAGGGTTTGCCAATTTCTTTGGACAATTCATTCCATCCTTTGCTAAAGTTGCCCTCCTGTTAACTGAGTTGTTAAAAATGGACCTGTCACCCACCAGACCAAAGCCAAATCAACCCCTGGCTTGGACCATGGACTGTTAGAAAGTTTTTGAGACCTTAAAATACCTCTTCACAGCTGAGCCCATCCTCCAACATCCAGATGCAACCAAGCCTTTTATTGTTCAAACTGATGCAAGTGATGTGGTGGCAACCTTTCTGCTGCAAAGATTCTCAAAGCTGACTGATGCCTTTCACTTATGTGTCCAAAAAACCGACGGACACAGAACGAAGATGGGTGGTCTGGGAGAAAGAAACATTTGCCATACAATGGGCTTTATTAACTTGGAGGAATTTCCTAGAAGGGGTGCAGGACCCCTTTGAGGTATGGACTGATCACAAAAACCTTGAGGCTCTAAAGACCCCTAGGAGATTATTTCCCAAACAAGTCCAATGAGCCCAATACTTCAAGTGGTTCAACTTCAACATTAAATATATCCCCGAACGGAAAAATGTATTGGTGGACGCCCTGTCCAGAAAGCCTCAGTTTGACAGCCACCAAGAGGAAATAATGCAAGCCTTAATTTCAGGAGCTCAATCAGCAGGCCAAGCCAATCACAACCCCAAACGCTTAGAAGATAAGTTGACCGTAGAATTGAAAACTGCCCTATTGAATGATCCTTGATTCCTGGACCATCAAAACGAGTTAACAGTGAATGAGGGACTAGCTTGGAAAGTAGCTTTATGTACCCACAACCCTAAGACTACTGGTACTAAAGCGTAGCCACAACTCTCAGCTGGGAGCCACTTAGGTTCTTAAAAACCCTACATTTACTAAGAAGTCAGTTCTGGTGGCCAAAAATGAAACTGAATATCAAGGACTATGTAAAAAGTTGCTCAATTTGTGCCACAATGAAACACAGAACTGGAAAAAAAAACCTGGCCTCCTTCAACAAGTTGATGAACCAACCCAACTGTGGGAAGAAATCGCAATGGACTTTATTGTGAAATTACCTGAGAATGAAGGGAATACAATCATTTGGACTGTAATTGATTTGTTCTCTAAACAAGCCCACTTTATAGCCTGTAAAAGACTTCCATCTGCAAAAAAGCTTGCAAAGCTGTTCGTGAAACATATCTATAGACTACATGGAGTACCTCATAGAATAATATCAGACAGAGGGGTACAATTTACCACAAAGTTTTGGAGGGAATTTTTGAAGTCCATTGGGTCCTCCCAAGGATTATCCTCAGCTTTCCACCTGGCTTGTAACAGAGCAGCAGAGAGGGCTAATGCCATGATTGAATAATACATTAAGGCCCTGTCACACTACCCGACGGATGCAAAACATTTGCAAAAAGGACACAGCAGATGAGAAAAATTTTCCATCCATTGTTATCCACTCTCAAAAGGGGCAAAAATTTGCATAAGCAGAGCGGATAACATGGAAAGGAACGGATGGGGGGAGGACGCAGGGCAGATGAAAAGTGGATGCGGAATGGAAGCCTAGCGGATGGAAGTGGATGGGAGCGGATGGCACATCCACAGGGCTTCCGGGAGGGCGCAGCAAAGCGGAGGCAGAACGGAAAGAGCAGATGCAGAGCAGACGCCGAACGGATGAAGTAGATGCACAGCGGATGAAGCGGATGCAGAGCAGAAGCCTAGCAGATGCCTAGTGGAAGCCTAGTGGATGCCCAGTGTTCACTGCGCATGAGGGGAGGATGCATTGCATCAGCCCCGCGGATATAAAGGGAGGCAGCTCCCAAGCAGGTCACTATTCAGAGGAAAGACCTGCTGCCAGATACATCGACTGCCTTGCAAGCCTGCCCTGCCTGCATGCCTGGCTGCCAGCCTTGCTCCCAGTCTTGCTGCCTGCCTTGCTGCCAGTCTACCTGCCAGCCTTGTTGCCAGCCTTGCTGCCTGCCAGCCTAACTGCCAGCCTGCTGGCCAGCCTGCCTACCTGCCTGCCTGCCGGCCAGCCTCCCTGCCAGCCTCTCTGCCAGCCAGCAACCCCACAACCATGGGGAAGAAGAGAAAGCCTCAGTCATCTGCTGCCAACCCTGCCAAGAGGGACAGGGCCACCCTCCCACCCCCTGGCCCTCACTCTGCTTCTGCTGGGGCTTCTGTAGCACGGGCTCGCTCTTCTGGGGCTGGGGCTTCTGTTGCTTCTGCTTCTGGAGGAGCTGATGATGCTGCTTATGGCGATGGTGCTTCTGCTTGTGCTTCCTCTGCTGATGCTGCTTCTGGCGGTGGTGCTTCTGCTGCTTCTGCTTCTGGAGGAGCTGATGATGATGCTTATGGCGGTGGTGCTTCTGCTTGTTCTTACTCTGCTGATGCTGCTTCTGGTGGTGGTGCTTCTGCTGGTGCTTACTCTGCTGAAGCTGTTAGTCCTGCTCGTCCTGCTCGTCCTGCTCGTCCTGCTCGTCCTGCTTGTCCTGCTCGTCCTGCTCGTGCTCCTGGTCTTGCTCATCCTGCTGGTCCTGCTTGTACTCCTGATCTTGCTCGTCCTGCTGGTCCTGCTCGTGCTCCTGGTCCTGCTGGTGCTTCTTCTGCTGCTGCTGCTCATCCTGGTCCTGCTGGTGCTGCTGCTGCTGCTGCTGCTGATGATGATGATGATCCTGCTGGTGCTGCTGCTGGTGGTGGTGTGGAGGAGCAGCCCCTACAACCTGGAAGGCCCTCTGATGAGGGCCCATCTGGTCCTGCCAAAGGGAGGAAGAGGCTTATGTGAGAACGGGAGAGGAGGCAATACTCCATCGAGGAGGAACACAAGGATGAGGTGCTGGAGTGGCTGAGAGAGAATGACTATCTATGGCGGAAGAGACACAGGCTCCACAGGGACACCAAAAGGAAGCAGGCTGCTTGGAGAGAGAAGGTGAAGAGCCTGGGCTACACTTCAGAGGTGCTCCTCGGCTGGTAGAAGCACATGCACACCTGGTACGGGAAGCTGCACCTCAAGAAATCTGGCCAGGCCACGGTCAAGCTGACAGACAGAGAGATGTACGTCATGGCCAAGTGCAGCTTCCTGGAGGGTGAGGTCCACCACCGAGGAGCAGCAGCCCCTCTCACAAACCTCTCTCTCAGGCAGCCTGCTGAGAGCCAGTCCTCTTCTGGCCGAGAGTCAGCTCCTGTCTCCAAGCAGGTGTCTGTGGAGCATGCCACGATGGAGAACCCGTGGACAGGTGTGGTACCTGTGGCGGAGCACGTGGGGGACTCCCTGGTGCAGAGGGAGAAATAAGATGGCACTTCCATCACAGTCCTACCCGCATACACCTCCAGCTCCACCTCCAGAGAAAGGCAGAGAGCCAGACAGGAGGGACAGAGCCACACTGTCCTGCTGGAAATCAGGGACACCATCCGGAGCAGCATAGATATCCTCTCTCAGCTGGTCCACACCGACTCCTCATCCTCCAATCGCAAGCCCTTCCTCACCTATGTCAACCAGACCCTCGCGGACATGATGGAACCCCAGTACCAGGTGGTGAAGGACCGGATCACTGAGCTGCTTCACAACTCACCAGATCCAGCTGAAACCTGCTCCCATCCAGTCCAGGTCTGTTCCTCCACCCCAGGTGATGTCCCTCCCATTCCAAGGCTTCCCACAGGCCCTCACCTACCAGGGCTACGGCTACCAGGAGGTCCAGCAGCATAGGCAGCAGCCCTCCCCAGTCCAGGCACAGGTCCATTGGATGACAAAGTTGCCATCGGTTCCACTGATGCCACCGATGCCACCCACGCCACTGATGCTACCGACGCCACCGATGCCACCCACGTCACCGATGCCACCCACGCCAGTCCTCACCCAGCTGCAGACCAGACAGCCCCACTACACTGCTCCTTCCTCCACCCCACAGCCAAGCCCGGCCTCAGTACATCTGTCGTCAATATTTGGACTGACACCCCATGGCATGAAGGAAGGAGCTCTCAACATCACGGGGCTGAGCCAGCTGTATGAGAGCTTCCTCAACATACCGTCACCTGTTATCCTCTCGGGGCCAGGCACCCCAATGATGCCTCAGACCAGCACTCCAGCAGCAGCCACCTCCACAGCACCTGGACCCTTCACCCCTGAGACTGGGCACACCTCCGAGTGACCATGAAGAGTGCCAGAGACTGGGTGTGGACTTTATTTCAACACTTGACTTGGGTCATTTTTCTTTTACAGTTTGTTTTTAATAAAGTTTATCTTTGCTTCACACACTTGCTTCATTTATTTTTTTCAATAAAGACTTGGTGGAAACTTTTAGAAATGGTTTCAGCCTTTGCATGCTTGTGGGATTGGTAATAGCTGTGGGATGGGCAGGGATACCTTTGGGATGGGTTAAGATAGCTGTGGGATGGGCAGGGATACCTTTTGGATGGGTTAAGATAGATGTGGGATGGGCAGGGATACCTTTGGGATGGGGTAAGATAGCTGTGGGATGGGTTAAGAGAGCTGTGGGATGGGTTAAGATAGCTGTGTAATAGATAAACCTCCAGTGCAAGCATTGTGGGACTGGATGGTCCACCCTCCCAGCTGCCACACCTTTGGCCCTTTATTATCAATAACAATGGAAGCATTGATCCACACATGTCAACATAAACACAACTCTTTATTAAATGCCCTGTTCATTGTAGGCCCACTCAACATACAAGGCCCAATCTCATCAGTGTGATGAGACAGGCTGAAGGAAGCATCCATTAATCATCTATCATCCTGTCTTGCCACTCCACTGCTCCAGCTGGGGAGTTGCACCAGTGTTTCAGGAGGTTGCGCTGCTTCTTCCCTTCACGGCAGGCTCTGTTGGGGCCTTGCACTTCCTCAGTGTCTATCAGGTTTTCCCTTGCCTCCATTCACCAGTCTCCATGTCCCCATTGCCTTGATGGAGATCCATGAGCCTGTTCGGCAAGACTGGGTAGCGGGTGCACATGGGATTGTGCAGGATGCAGCAAGCTTCCATGATCCTCCTCATGGTCTGTGGGCGATGCTGCATGGTGGTGAGAAGTACCTGGAACCTGTTGGCCAGGATGCCAAAGGCGTTTTCCACCACCCGCCTTGCCCTTGACAGCCTGTAGTTGAAGATCCTCTCTTCACGGGTGAGGCATCTGGAGATGTATGGCTTCATGAGATAGGGAGAAGGCGTCATCCCTCACAATGAAGTAGGGCACATCTTGCGTGTCGTTGGGCAGGGGGTCTGGATTTGGGAAGCCCATGATGAGGTTGCGTTCCATCCCCTCCTTGAGGGCACTGGCATTGTATACCTGGGCATCTGAAGCTGCCCCGTTGCCTGAAGCATCGATGTACATGAACTTGTAGTCAGCATCGACCATGGCAAAGAGGACGATGCTGAAGAAGTCCATGTAGTTGAAATATGTGGACCCCGACTTGGCTGGCGCTTTGCAGGCCACGTGCTTGCCATCTATGGCTCCAACAGTGTGGGGGAAGTTCCACCTCTGATACCACTGCTCTGCAACTTTCTTCCATCCTTCTTCAGTGGAGGGGCACTGGAGGAGCTCCTCCAGGTATTCTTCGATGATGGCCTGCACCACTTCTCTGACCACAATGCTGATGGTGTTGTGTGGCACCCCCCCATCCATACTGCATGCTCTTATAGGTGGTCCCTGAGGCCAGGTGGTGCAGAGTCAGTGCCACCTTGAGCCCAGGGTCCAGGCTGGCCCAGAAATTGGTGCTCTGCTTGGTCAACCTGGGTGTCAGGCGCTGCACAACTTCGTCAAACATGGCTGGAGGCATCCTCATGAAGTTCTGCAATGCACGAGGGTCTTCTTTCCTAAGCTCCACCATCAGCTTGTTGTACAGTCCATACTCTGCTCTTCTGGCGATCCATCTTCAGACCCAGACGCTTCTTGGCCACCTCCTTTTCTTCCCATAGTATAGTTTACAGAGCCTGTAGATGGCTTTGCACTGTTGCAGAATGATGGTGGCTACCAAAAGGACTGTGTTACGATCCATGGAGGACATGACTGGATGCTGTGGAAGAGCAAGAGGCAGATGAAGGCTGCAGAGGTCTGCACAGCAGGGTGCTGTTCTGAAAGTGAGATCCAGGTGAGTTGCTCCCCCTTTTTATAGGCAATATGGGTTTTCCACTAGGTGTCCTTTTCCATCCTCTAGGCATCCTCTAGGCATCCTTAATATCTGAGATACGTCCCCTATACGAACGTTTTTTCCGTTTTAAATGCTTTCTTTGCGAGCTACATCCCCTTTCATCCTTTCTCTGTCAGTGCTACTAATGCTGCACGTCCGTTCCGCATCCATTTCGCTTCCTCACTGTGTCCGCTTTCTGCTGGAGCGGATTTGAGTTGCGCAGATGTGCAGCGGATGCCTAGCGGATGTAGCAGACACGTAACGGATGACGACGGATGCAGAATGTATTTTCCCCGTATGCCTAGCGGATGCAAAACGGATGCGTTGGATACATTTTCCACTCAGAAAGTTTTGAGCAGCTCAAAACTTTTTGAGCGGATGAAAGGTCAGTTGACGGATGCTGGACGGATAGAGAGGAAGAAAAACGGATGCAGTGAGTACAAAACGGAAGCATCACGTTAACCAATGGATGGCAAGTGTTTTTCTCCGTTTTACATCCTCTTTCCATCTGTTGGTGCAGTGTGACAGGGGCTTTAGATGCTATGTAAATTATCATCAAGAAAATTGAGCTGAGTTATTACCTTTTGCAGAGGTTGCTTACAATAATGCAGAACATAGCAGCACGGGATTGACTCCATTCCAAATCAACACTGGAATGGACTTTATCCCAGTGCCAGAGTTACTTAGACAACCTCCCAAATCCATGTCCCTAACAGAATGGATGAACTCATTAAAGAAAGGGTGGGAAGATCCAAAAAAAGCTTTGACTGAAGCTGCAAAAAATTCTAAAAAATAGGTGGATAAACATAGATACCTTCAACTGCCCTTTAAAGTGGAAGACAAAGTATATTTGTCAACCAAGTATCTTAGGTTGAAATTGCCCAGTAAGAAACTGGGCCCAAAATTCTTGGGTCCATTCCCAATTTAAAAAATAATCAATCTGGTCACTGTCTAATTGAGTCTTCCTCGACGATTAGGGAAGATTCATCCAGTGTTCCATTGCAGTTTGCTAAAACCAGCTATTACATCAATGATAAGACCAGTGCCAATCATTCCCCCTGACCCATTAACAGTACAGGAGAAATACATTATGAAGTTAATAAAATTCTCAATTCTCGATTGCACCATGGTCGATTGCAATATTTAGTCTTATGGAAGCGATACCCTCTCTCAGATGCTAGTTGGGTAAAGAGTTGGGATGTCCTTGTTGATCAGTTGGTTACGCAATTCCATGAGGATTTTCCCCACAAACCAAAGGATCCTTGTGGAGGGGGGAGGGGGGTTAAAGACAATGCATTAACCCCTGTATCTGTCTTGTTTTTCTTTTAGGAGGAGGAGTTTTCAAGGGGGGACACCTGTCAGCTCTGAGATTCAGCTGCCAAAAATGTTATAAGGAATGAAAGAGGGGTGGAGGAGTTGGAAAGTTCAGGGTTACTTTGTATGTCGCATTAAAAAATTCCAGTTGTAGTTAATCGGTTCTCGTGATTAATGAAGTGTAAGAAGTGGGAGGAGAGAAAGTGGATTTTGTGAATGCAATGAAAATGACTTTCAGTTTGGAAATTTCCATAGACACACCAGAGCTGTTCCTAATAAATCAATTGGAGATTATACTTATCTTGGAGTGACTGATTACCATGGACAATTTTTGGATGCCTAACAACATATAAATTTGAAACCAGAGACATTTTTGGGGGCATACTACCCAAAGGTGGTATTCAGCAGGTTCTGACCAGTTTTGAAGAACCAGTAGTGGAAATTTTGAGTTCAGAGAACTGGCAAATATCACCTCTGACTGGAGATTTTACAGTATCCTTCTGACAAGCCCACCAAGCCATACCCACAGAACCAGTAGTAAAAAAAAATTGAATCCCACCACTGATACTACCAGACAGGTATAACAAAGAAAATGTATTTTACATGTATTGACTGCAGGGAGAATAGTATTTGCACAACAATGGAAAAGTGAAAAGATCCCAAAGATGAAGATGTGATTAGAATAAGCTAACACTTACAATTAAGGAAAAGTAAGAAACTGAATTTGAATTTTTTTAAAAACCTGGAACTTATTTTATCAATGGCTAGCAGACAAAGAGGAGCTAGAAAAAAGGAAATACATGAAAAGTTTAGTGATATTAAAGTAAACAAATAGCATGATTACTATTGTTATTAACAGTAACATAGTTGATACTAGCACGGAGGAAGCAAGATACACACACAAACACACACACACACACACACACACACACACACAGAGGCATAAACACATTTCTCATGCTTTTCTGGGCTATAAAATTAAAGGTGCTCACCTTCTTTCCAAGCAGCCTTTGAGCTCAACACTTAAAACCCCTTTAAAACCTTTGTTCCAAATGGCCAAGGTCCAGGAAAATTCACCCACAGACTCAATCGGTCTCTGCCAGCAAGAAATTGCTTACATGGACCAGGTCCATTGATCAGGTTAACTTGGAGTCCCATCTGTTTGGGTGCCATATTCTTGGAAGAAATATCCTTTTGGGTTCAGTTCCAAGTGGGGAAAAAGAAACTGGATTCATGGAAGTTGCTTGGAAAGAAGGTTTAATGTTGGATAGGACCACATGCCTTAGAGTTCCTGGGTGAAAAGGAAAGAGATGCTGAGAGTCCCTTGGTTTTACACCCTCTCTAAACTTTGAACTTACTGGGGTACAGGGAGAGCATTCTGACTGGATGCTGTCAGGGGTCATAGCTAACTTTGTAGGTTGTATGTGTGCTAACTTTGGTTGAATCCTGCTGGGTGATACAATCTTTCCAGGTACCATGTGGTGAGATGGGTAATCCTATTATTTCCTGAGGGCCATGTCTTAATCCCATCACCCTGGAGCTGAAGGAGGGGGGCAGAGAGCTCCAGGAAACTGCTTTGTCTTTAAAATATGTTTCTCCTTTTCTTAATCCAGGGAAATATAATATTATGCCTTTTTAATATTTCCTAGAATATTTCATTCTTCCAGGAGAGGGGTGGGTGCTAAGTTTCTACGCTAGCAACAACATGCACTTAGTTGTGCATTCTTGAAATGATACAGAGTAGGTTGGAATTGCCTTTTTGCAAAGTTTGTTTTTATACCTAGTTGATGGTGTGGGCATTTCTTGATTTCCCATCCAAATACTGAAGATAATTCTCAATTTATAATCAAAATGGAGCCCAGAATTGATACAAGACAAGTTGTTAAGTGAATTTTGCCCCAGTTTGGGGGCTTTTTTGCCTACAGTTGTTAAATGATTCACTGCAATTGTTAATTTAGCACACAACTGTTATGTGAACCTGGCTTTGCTTGTTAAAAGGCTGCAAAAGGTATTTATCTGACCCGACCATCATAAATACATCCAGTTCCCAAGCATCCAAATTTTGCTCATGTGATCATAGGAATGTGGCAATGGTCTTGAGTGTAAAAAAAAAAAATCGTTATTTTTTTCAATGCTGTTGTAATTTTGAGTGGTGACTAAATGGATGGTTGTAAATCAAGGTCTACTTATAATGCATTCTGATCCATTACATGCATATCCATCCATGTATAAGAAGAAGGCAAACCTTCCAATTCCACCTGTTGTTCTTGCCAGTTGCAACTTCTTGTCTTCCATTACACACAAAATACCAAGTTGTGGTTCTTAAGCACTAAAAAGTTACCATTCTCGAGAGGGTGGAGCTTGTGTCGCAGTGGTACAGCATGCGATCTTAAAACCCACGTCACACTGCACCAACGGATGCAAAGAGGATATAAAATGGACAAAAAAGCTTGCCATCCATTGGAAAATGCGATGCATCCATTGTGTACTCACTGAGTACGTCTTTCATATACTTTATCCGTCAAACATCAATCTACTGCTATTTCATCTGCTCAAAAAGTTTTCAGCTGCACAAAACTTTTTGAGCGGATGAACTTTCCGCCGCATACGATCTACATCTGCGACACATATGGGCAACAAATGTTCTACATCCATTGTCATCCTTTACACGTCTGATGTATCCTCTCGGCATCCTCTGGGCATCCACGCAACTCACATCCCCTTCAGCGGAAAGCGGAAAGAGGGAGGAAGTGAAAGGTACACGGAACGTCCACAAAGCGTTAGTAGCACGGACATAGAAAGGATTAAAGCAGATGCAGCTCATATATAAAGCATTAAAACGGACAAAATGTTCGCATATGGGATGTATTTCGGATATTTAGGATGTCTGGAGGATGTCTAAAGTATGTGGAAGGACACCTAGTGGAAAACCGACATTTCCTATAAAAAGGCGGAGAAAATCACCTGGATCTCATTATCAGTACAGCAGCCCTGGTATGCAGACCTCTTCAGCCTTGCTCTTGCTCTTCCACATCATCCATTGATCTCCACCATGGATCATCGCACACTTATTTTGGTAGCCACCATCATTCAACACCAGAACCAAGCCCTCTTCAGACTGTTTCACCTTTTCTACGCAAGGAGAAGGAGACGTCCAAGAGGTGTCTGGGTCTGAAGATGGATCAGGAGAAGAGTGGAGTTTGGACTCTATGACAAGCTGATGGTGGAACTGAGGAATGAAGACCCTCGTGCATTCCAGCACTTCATAGGATGCCACCAGCCATGTTTGACGAAGTTGTGGAGTGTCTGAGACCCAGGTTGACCAAGCCAAGCACCAACTTCCATCCCAGCCTGGACTCTGGACTGAAGGTGGCACTGACTCTGTGCCACCTGGCCTCTGGGACCACATACAGAAACATGCAGTATGCCTGGAGGGTGCCACACAACACCATCAGCATTGTGGTCAGAGAAGTGGTGCAGGCCATCATCGAAGAATACGTGGAGGAGCTCCTCCAGTGTTCCACCACTGAAGAAGGCTGGAGGAAAGTTGCAGAGCAGTGGAATCAGAGGTGGAACTTTCCCCACACCGTTGGAGCCATAGATGGGAAGCACATGGCCTGCAAAGCTCCAACCAACTCAGGGTCCAATTATTTCAACTACAAGGGCTTCTTCAGCATCATCCTCTTTGCCATGGTTGATGCTGACTACAAGTTCATGTACATCGATGCTTCAGGCAACGGGTCAGCTTCAGATGCCCAGATATACAATACCAGTGACCTCAAGGGTGGGCTGGAATGCAACCTCATCATGGGTTTCCCAGATCCAGACCCCCTATCCAACGACACACAAGATGTGCCCTACTTTATCGTGGGTGATGACGCCTTCTCCCTCAGAACCTACCTCATGAAGCCCTACACTTCCAGATATCTGACCCGTGAAGAGAGGTTCTTCAACTACAGGCTGTCCAGGGCAAGACGGGTGGTGGAGAATGCCTTTGGCATCCTGGCCAACAGGTTCCAGGTACTTCTCACCACCTTGCAGCATTGCCCACAGACCGTGAGGAGCATCGTGGAAGCTTGCTGCATCCTGCACAATCTCATGCGCACCTGCTACCCAGTGTTTCAGAGCAGGTTTGTGGACTGCCAACAAGGCAATGGGGACATGGAGCCTGGTGAATGGAGGCAAGGACAAAACCTGATAGATATTGTGGATGTACAAGGCCCCAACAAAGCTTCATGTGAAGGGAAGAAGCAGCACAACCTCCTGAAACACTGGTGCAACTCCCCAGCTGCAGCAGTGAAGTGGCAACACAGGATGATAGATGCTTCATGGATGCTTCCTTCAGCCTGTCTCATCACACTGATCAGATTGTGCCATGTATGTTGAGTGGCCTTACAATGAATAGGGCATTAATAAAGAGTTTTGTTTATGCTGAAATGTGTTGATCAATGATTAAATTGTTATTGATAATAAAGGGCCATAGGTGTGGCAGCTGGGAGGGTGGACCATACAGGCCCACTATGCTTGCACTAGAGGTTTATCTATCCCACAACTATCCTTTTCCATCCCACAGCTATCCTTACCCATCCCACAGCTATCCATCCCACAGCTATCCTTACCTATCCCACAAGCATTCAAAGGCTTAACCCTTTTTTCAAAGTTTTCCCCAACACTTTATTAAGTAAAAAAATTGAACCAAGTGTGTGAAGCAAAGAAAACCTTTATTAACAACAAACTGTATGACTTTATTTAAAAGCAAAATGACCCAAGTAAAGTATCTTAAGCAAAGATAAAGTGAGCAGGTAACAACTCAGTCTCTGGCACTATTCTCAGTCAGTCTGAGGCGTGCCCATGGTCTCAGATGTAAAGGGGCCAGGGACTGTGGAAGTGGCTGTTGCTGGAGTGCTGGTCTGAGGCACCATTGGGGTGCCTGGCCCCAAGGGTACAACAGGGAATAGTGTGTAGAGGAAGCTCTCATAGAGCTGACTCAGTCCCGTGAGGTTGAGAGGCCCTTCCTCAAGGACCTAGGATGTCAGGCCCAAGACTGATGACAGATGTTCTGAGGAAGGACTTGGCTGTGGGGTGGAGGAAGGAGGAGTGTAGTGGGGCTGTCTGGTCTGCAGCTGGGTCAGGTGAGGTGTCTGTCGCATCTGTGGCATCCAATGAACCTGGGCCTGGACTGGGAAGGGCCGCCTCTGCTGTGGGAAGTCCTGGTAGTGGTAGGCATGGTTGGTGAGGGCCCATTGAAATCCATGGAAGGGCTGTGACATCGCCTGGGGTGGAGGAGCAGACCTGGAGTGGGTAGGAGCAGGTTCAGCTGGGCCTGGAGGGTGGTGCAGAAGAGCTGTGATCCTCTCCTTCATCGCCTAGTACTGGGCCTCAGGCATGTCTATAAGGGTCTGGCTCATGTACATGATGAAGGGCTTGCGGTTGGAGGATGGTATGTTGAAGTGGACCAGCTGGGAGAGGAGATCTGTGCTGGCTTTTATTGTGTCCCTGATCTCCAAGAGGACAATGTGGCTCTTTCCCTCCGGTCTGCCTCTCTGCCTGCTTTCTGTGGAGGTGGAGCTGGGTGTGGGGGTTGGGGTGGCTTGGTCTCTGGTGGCTGCCTCTTCTTGCTCCATCTGAGACAGGGGATGATCCACATCCTCTGGCATGGAGAGTGCAGCTGTTGGGGGGGTCTCTGTCGTGGGGCCCTCCAAAGACACCTGCCTGGACATGGTAGCTGTCTCCTGGCTGGAAGAGGAGTGGCTCTCTGTGGGCTGTCTGAGGGAGAGGGTTGACAGAGGGGCTACTTCTCGGTGGCGGATCTCACCCTCCAGGAAGCTGCACCTGGCCATGACATAGGTCTCCCGGTCAGTGAGCTTGACAGCGGCCTGCCCGAATTTCTTCAGGTGCAGCTTGCCATACCAGGTGTGCATGTGCTTCCACCACCCAAGGAGTACATCTGAAGTGTAGCCCAGGCTCTCCGCCTTCTCTCTCCATGCTGCCTGCTTCCTCTTGGTGTTGTGATAGAGCCTGTGGCCCTTCCTCCACAGTTACTCGTTCTCCCTCAGCCATTCCAGCACCTCCTTCTCATGGGCCTCGGAAATGGAATACTATTTCCTCTTCCCCTTCTCCTTGCCTTGCCTCTTCCTCCCTCTGCCAGGGGCTTCAGGGCCTTCAGCAGCAGGGCTTTGAGGGCCTTGGGGCTGGTCCATCATAGCAGCAGCAGCAGGATAAGCAGCAGAAGCAGCAGGAGAAGCACCAACAGCACCAGGAGCACCAGCAGCAGCAGCAGCACCAGCAGGAGAAGCACCAGCAGCAGCAGCAGCAGGAGAAGCACCAGCAGCAGGAGAAGCACCAGCAGCACCAGCAAGAGAAGCACCCAGCAACACCAGGAGCACCAGGAGCACTACCAGCAGCAGCACCAGCACCAGCAGCAACACCATCACCAGCAGCTTCAGAGTCAGTGCCTGGGGTGGGATGGTGGTTCTGTCCTTCTTGCCAGGGCTGGCAGGAGTAGGCACAGGCTTCCTCTTCTTCCCCATGGTGTTCTCTCAAGATGTCTCTGGCAGCAGGTCTTTCCTCTGAATGCTGACTGCTTGTGAGCTGCCTCCTTTTATATCCATGGAGCTTACGCAATTCATCCTCCCCACATGCGCAGTGAACACTTTGCATCCACTATGCATCCTATGGGCATCCCTGATGCATCCGCATAATCCGCTACGCATCCGCTATGCATCCACTCCTTCCGCTACATGTATGCTTCGCTGTTCTCCCCCAGAAGCCCTGCGGATTTGTCACAGACCAGCGGATGTGTCATCCGCTTCCATCCGCTTCCATCCATTCGTAGGCTTCCTACGAACATCCACTTTACATCCCCGCTACATCTTTCCCACATCCGTTCCTTTCCGTTGTTGTCTGCTCTGTTTATGTAAATTTGGAGCACTTTTGAGAGCGGATAACAACGGATGGAAAATTTTCTCATTCGCTGTGTCCTTTTTACATACGTCAGCCAGTGTGACCTAGCCTTTAAGCTCTAAGATCACTGCTGATATCTCCATTGCAGGATGGTCCCAATGAACCTAAACCATCCCGTAGAGATGGTGACAGAGGAGGGCACATCCTGTCGATCCCAGGGACATCGCAAAGTCCTTCGTAGATCCAGGGGAAGCCCTTTTTTCCCCACGTTGGAGAGGCAGCTATTAAAGCTGCTGAAGCTGGGACAGCTCTGGAATGGAGAAAGCTGGAAAGAAAGTGTGTCAGTTTGGTGAGATAATTTTCTACTTATTTTTTTCTGGAGAGAACACCCTAAAAGACTAAAAATTAAATTTAAAAGTAAAGATAAAAGTGCTCAATGGGCAAGATTAAGCACAAATTAAACCTGAAGGTTTTTTTTTTCTTTTTATTGGAACTTTGAATTTTGTTAAAACTTTTTAACTTTTAAACTGGACTGGTCTTTCCTTTCTAATTTTTATTTTTTTCCCTTCAAAATAACTCTTTGGAAAAGTTTTTTATTCTCTTGTTTTTTCTTTTTAATAATTTTAGATTCTTTATATTTTTTTTATTATTCCTGATTTAAAGCCCCTGTCACACTGCACCAAGGAATGGAAAGAGGATGCAAAATGTAGAAAAACACTTGCCAACCATTGGTTAACGCGATGCTTCCGTTCTGTACTAACTGCCTCCATTTTGCTTCCTCTCAATCCATCCAGCATCCATCTATTGACATTTCATCCGCTCAGAAGGTTTTGAGCTGCTCAAAATTTTTGAGTGGAAAATGTATCCAATGCATCCGTTCTGCATCCTCTAGGCATACGGGGGACATCCGTTCTGCATCCATTATGCATCTGCTATATCTGCTAGGCATCTGCTGCACATCCGCGCAACTCAAATCCGTTCCAGCGGTAAATGGATGCAGGGAGGAAGCAGAACGGATGCGCAGCGTTAGTAGCACAGACGGAGAAAGGATGAAAGCGAATGCAAATCGCATCTTCATCATCCACTTCGCATCTGCTCTGCATCCGCTCTGCATCCTCTATGCATCCTGTACGCATCCTGTACGCATCCACTCTGCATCCGCTCTGCATCTGCTCTGCATCCGCTTCCATCCGCTTCCATCCGCTTCCATCCGCTAGGCTTCTGCTCTGCATCCGCTTTCCATCTGCCCTGCGTCCTCCCCCCATCCGTTCCTTTCCGTGTTATCCGCTCTGCTTATGAAAATTTTTGCCCCTTTTGAGAGTGGATAACAACGGATGGAACATTTTTCTCGTCCGCTGTGTCCTTTTTACAAACATTTTGCATCCATTGGGCAGTGTGACAGGGCCTTTAATATTAAAGGGGAAGGGAAAGGAAAGAGAAATAAGTAGCATTGCCACCTGGAGGCTTGGATGCATTGTTTTCCTTTCTTTCTTTCTTTCTTTCTTTCTTTCTTTCTTTCTTTCTTTATTTATTTATTTATTTATTTATTTATTTATTTATTTATTTATTTCTTGTTGATACATTTGCTGTTACATTCAAGGACTCTGTGCTTTTCATTGAAGAGATAGTGGGAAAAACATGTAGATTGTTTGCAGGTGCTCTTCTGTGGAAATACTGATAGCTAATGTCTGGATTTGAAATTGAAGAAAGAAGACTGAAGTGATCTTGAAAAGAGAACTGGAAATTTTGTTTTTTGATTTAGTAAAGAGCCTCAAACAAACAGTGGCAGTGCTTTGCTTATTGACAGAATTGCATTTTCTCTTTCCTTTTTTTTTCTATTGCCCCAGGATTTTTATATTTGGACTTGAGTCCTTTGATGCAAGACTACTTTTTTTTTCCCTCTCCTTCCTCCCTTTGCTTTACCTCTTTGGCAAGGGGAATATACAGATTTCTGTCTTTTTAAATCTTTTCTTATTTTTTTTTATTTTTGCATCCTTTTTCCATTTTTTTCCTTTTTTCCTACATAATTGGAACCAATTGGATTAAGATATTCAAGTGCCTGAAGATTTTTCCCTTCCCTTTTTATTTTTAATTATTTTTTCCTTTTTTTTTTTTTTACTGCAGTGGCAATTGGCTGCTCTTGCTTTTTTTTTTCAATTTTTATATTGTACTTTAAGATGAGCAGAAAAATACCAGCCTCAGCTTCTTCAATCCTGACTTCTTCTTCCTCACCATCTGGAGGACAACAATCAATACAGGTGATGTTACAACAAGAGAAGGAGAAAGAAGTGACACTCCAGATGATTATGTAAGTAATTCAAAAGATATAAGTAAAAAGAGATAATATTGAAAAGAGAACAGAGAATATTGAGCAAAGAATGGAAAAGATGGATCAAAAAATAGAAAATATTCAGCAGATCATAATGCAATATGAGGACAGAATTAACAAAATTGAAGAACAAAATGTACAAAGAGATAAGAAGATTGGAGATATGGATATCTGACTGAGAGAAGTGGAAAGAGATAAGGGCAGATTTCTGCAATTATTGGGGTGGGAAATTGATAGATCAGAATTCTAAATTAGATTTCAAAATATAAAAGAAGAAAAGGGTGAAAACCTTGCTGAAATGATGACAGAAATCCTGGCAGAAGCATTAGAGGTAACTAAAGAGAAGATGATGGATGCAATGGATGAAGTTTTTCGTGTTTATACAAGATATGTGATGAGAAATAAATTGCCAAGAGAAGTTCATATAAGATTTATGAAGAAAATAATTAAATCACAAATACTGCAGGCAGCAAGAGTAAAAACACAAAGATAAAGAAATAGTGATACTGAAACAGGTACCGAGAAGAGTGAGAGAGATAAGAGAATATTTATTTTTGACCAAAGAGTTACTTTAAGCCCATGTCACACTGAACCAACGGATGCAAAGAGGATGTAAAACGGACAAAAAAGCTTGCCATCCATTGGTTAATGCAATGTATCCGTTCTGTACTCACTGCCTCCATTTTGCTTCCTCTCTATCTGTCCAGCATCCGTTTATGCACGTTTCATCCGCTCCAAAAGTTTTGGGCTGCCTAAAACTTTTGCGTGGAAAATGTATCCAGTTCGTCCGTTCTGCATCTGCTACGCATCCACTACGCATCCGCTACGCATACATTATGCATCGGATATATCCGCTTGGTGTCTGCTGCGCATCCGCGCAACTCGCACCCACCCGGATGCAGGGAGGAAGCAGAACGGACGTGGAACAGATGCAGAACGGATGCAGAACGGATGCAGCATGGAAACAAAGCGTTTAAAGCGGAAAAAACATTCACAGAGGGGATCTATCTCAGATATTAAGGATGTCTAGAGGATGCCTAGAGGATGCCTAGAGGATGCAAAGGGACACCTATACTGCCTATAAAAAGGGGGAACAACTCGTCTGCATCTCACTTTCAGACCAGCAGCCCACCTGTGCAGACCTCTGCAGCCTTCATCTGCCTCTTCCTCTTCCACAGCATCCAGTCACGTCCACTGTGGATCGTATCACAGTCCTTTTGGCAGCCACCATCCTTCTGCAACAGTGAGAAGCTATCTACAGGCTCTGTGAACTCTACTATGGGAAGAAAAAGAGGCGGCCAAGAAGCGTCTGGGTCCGAAGAAGGATCGGGAGAAGAGCAGAGTACGGACTGTACAACAAGCTGATCGTGGAGCTCAGGAACGAAGACACTCGGGCATTCCAGAACTTCATGAGGATGCCTCCAGCCATGTTTGACGAAGTTGTGCAGCGGCTGACACCCAGGTTGACCAAGGCAAACACCAACTTCTGGCCCAGCCTGGAACCTGGGCTCAAGGTGGCACTCACTCTGCACCAACTGGCCTCAGGAACCTCCTCCAGGAGAATGCAGAAGGGCTGGAGGGTGCCACACAACACCATCAGCATTGTGGTCAGAGAAGTGGTGCAGGCCATCATCGAAGAATACAAGGAGGAGCTCCTCCAGAGCCCATCCACTGAAGAAGGATGGAAGAAAGTTGCAGAGCAGTGGTATCTGAGGTGGAACTTCCCCCACACCGATGGAGCCATCAATGACAAGCACGTGGCCTGCAAAGCTCCAGCCAAGTCGGGGTCCATTTATTTCAACTACAAGGGCTTCTTCAGCATCGTCCTCTTTGCCATGGTCGATGCTGACTACAAGTTCATGTACATCGATGCTTCAGGCAACGGGGCAGCTTCAGATGCCCAGGTATACAACGCCAGTGCCCTCAAGGAGGGGATGGAACGCAACCTCATCATGGGCTTCCCAGATCCAGACCCCCTGCCCAACGACACGCAAGATGTGCCCTACTTCATCGTGGGGGATGACGCCTTCTCTCTCAGAACCTACCTCAGAACCTACCTACTTCCAGACTCCTGACCCGTGAAGAGAGGATCTTCAACTACAGGCTGTCCAGGGCAAGGCAGGTGGTTGGCCATATCCTGGCCAACAGGTTCCAGGTACTTCTCACCACCATGCAGCATCGCCCAGAGACCGTGAGGAGGATCATGGAAGCTTGCTGCATCCTGCACAATCTCATGTGCACCCGCTACCCAGTTTTGCAGAACAGGCTCGTGGACTGTCAACAAGGCAATGGGGTCATGGAGCCTGGGGAATGGAGGCAAGGGCGAAACCTGATCGACACTCAGGATGTGCAAGGCCACAACAGAGCCTCACGGGAAGGGAAGAAGCAGTGCAACCTCCTGAAACACTGGTGCAACTCCCCAGCTGGAGTGGTGGAGTGGCAAGACAGGATGGTAGATGCTTAATGGATGGTTCCTTCAGCCTGTCTCATCACACGGATGAGATTGGGCCATGTATGATTGGGCCTACAGTGAACAGGGCATTTAATAAAGAGTTGTGTTTATGTTGACATGTGTGGATGATTGATTACATTATTATTGATAATAAAGGGCCATAGGTGTGGCACCTGGGAGGGTGGACCATACAGTCCCACTATGCTTGCACTGGAGATTTATCTATCCCACAGATATTAGCCATCCCAAAGATATCCCTGCTCATTCCACAGGTATCCCTGCCCACCCCACTGCTATCTTAACCCATCCCACAAGCATGCAAAGGCTTAAGCCAATTCTAAAAGTTTCCACCAAGACTTTATTAAAAAAAAGAAATGAAGCAAGTGTGTGAATCAAAGATAAACTTTATTGAACAACAAGCTGTAAAAAAAAAATGACTCAAGTCAACTGTCCAAATAAAGTCCACAGGTAGCCAGCTAGCCAGTCTCTTGCACTCTTCTTGGTCACTCGGAGGTGTGCCCAGTCTCAGGGTTGAAGGGTCCAGGTGCTGTGGTGGTGGATGGTGCTGGAGTGCCTGGCCTCGAGAGTACAACAGTGGACGGTGTGTTTAGAAACGTCTCAGACAGCTGGCTCAGCCCTGCGATGCTGAGAGGTCCTTCCTCCATGCCATGGGGTGTCAGCCCCAGTACTGATGACAGATGTACTGAGGCCGGGCTTGGCTGTGGGGTGGAGGAAGGAGTAGTGTAGTGGGGCTGTCTGCTCTGCAGTTGGGTGAGGACTGGCGTGGGTGGTATCGCTGTCATCGGTAGCATCATTGGTGTGGGTGGCATCGCTGTCGTCGGTGGCATCATTGGCGTGGGTGGCATCAGTGGCATCAGTGAAACAGATGGCAACAGTGTCGCCCGATGACTCTGTGCCTGGACTGGAAAGAGCTGCTGCCTCTGCTGCTGTACCTCCTGGTAGCCGTAGCCCTGGTAGGTGAGGGCCTGTGGGAAGCCTTGGAGTGGGAGGGACATCACCTGGGGTGGAGGAGCAGGCCTGGACTGGGTGGGAGCGGGTTCCTCTAGGTTTGGAGGGTTGTGAAGCAGCTTGGTGATCCAGTCCTTCACCTGCTGGTACTGTGAATCCGCCATTTCCTTGAGGGTCTGGTTCACATAGGTGAGGAAGGGCTTGCGGTTGGAGGATGAGGAGTCGGTGTTGACCAGCTGAGAGAGGAGATCTATGCTGGTGCGGATGGTGTCCCTGATCTCCAGCAGGACATTGTGGCTCTGCCCCTCCAGCTGTCCGGCTCTCTGCCTTTCTGCAGAAGCGGAGCTGGAGGGTGGTGGATGCGGCTAGGACTGTGGTGGACTCGATGTCTCCTTTCTCCCACCACACCAGGGATTCCTCTATGCATTCCACCACGCTTACCACACCTGTCCGCGGCTTCTCCGCCGTGGCACGCTCCACAGAAACCTGCCTGGAGACAGGGACTGACTCTCGGCCGGAAGAGGACTGGCTCTCAGCAGGCTGTCAGAGAGAGAGGGTAGTGAGAGGGGCTGCTGGTGCTCCTTGGTGGTGGATCTTACCATCCAGGAAGCTGCACCTGGCCATGACGTAGGTCTCTCTGTCTGTCAGCTTCACAGTGGCCTGGCCAGATTTTTTCAGGTGCAGCTTCCCGTACCAGGTGTGCATATGTTTCCACCAGCCGAGGAGCACCTCCAAAGTGTAACCCATACTCTCTGCCCTCTCTCTCCAAGCAGCCTGCTTCCGCTTGGTGTCCCTGTACATCCAGTGTCCCTTCCGCCACAGATAGTCATTCTCTCTCAGCCACTCCAGCACCTCATCCTCGTGCATCTCCGCAATGGAGTATTGCCTCCTCTCCCTTTGTCGCATACTCCTCTTCCTCCCTTTGGCAGGACCAGATGGGCCCTCATCAGAGGGGCTCCCAGGTAGTAGGGACTGCTCCTCCACACCACCAGCAGCAGCAGCACCAGCAGGATCATCATCATCATCATCATCATCATCATCATCCTTATCCTCACCAGCAGGATCATAATCAGCATCATCATCCTCACCAGCAGGATCATAATCATCATCATCATCATCATCATCAGCAGCAGCAGCAGCAGCAGCAGCAGGTACACCAGGACCAGGATCAGCAGCAGTAGAGTAAACAACAGCAGGGCCAGCAAGTCCAGGAGCATGAGCAGGACCAGGAGCATGAGCAGGACTAGGAGCATGAGCAGGACAAGCAGGACGAGCAAGACTAGGAGCACGAGCAGGATGAGCAAGTCCAGAAGCACGAGCAGGTCGAGCAGGTCGAGCAGGACCAGGAGCAGCTTCAACAGAGTAAGCAACAGCAGAAGCACCAGCACCAGCAGAAGCACCACCGCCAGGAGCAGCTTCAGCAGAAGCACCAGCACCAGCAGAGTCAGGGGCAGGGGGCGGGACGTTGGCCCTGTCCCTCTTGCCAGGGATGGCGGCAGGTTGCTGAGGCTTTCGCTTCCTCCCCATGGTTGTGGGGTTGCTGGCTGGCAGGGAGGCTGGCAGGCAACAAGGCTGGCAGGAAAGCTGGCAGGAAGGCAGGTAGGCAGGCAGGCAGGCAGGCCCCAAGGCTGGCTGAAAGGCAGGCTGGCAGGGCAGGCAAGGAACTCGAAGTGTCCAGCAGCAGGTCTTTCCTCGGAATGCTGGCCACGTGCAAGCTTCTTCCCTTTATGTCCGGGGGGCTTATAGAATACTTCCCCCCTGCATGTGCAATTAACGCTCGGCATCCGTTCCACTTCCGCTGTGCATCCGCTAGGCTTCCACTGTGCATCCGCTTTATTCGCTGTGCATCCGCTGTGCATCCGCTATGCATCCGCTTCATCCGTTCGGCGTCCATTCTGCATCCGCTGTATCCGTTCCACATCCGCTTCGCTGAGGCCCCCCAGAAGCCCAGCGGTTGCACCATCCGCTCCCATTCGCTTCCATCTGCTGGGCTTCCGTTCCTCATCCACTTTGCATCCACCCTGCGTCCTCCCCGCGTCCGTGTTATCCGCTCCGGTTATGCAAATTTTTGCCCCTTTTGAGAGCGGATAACAACGGATGGAACATTTTGCTCGTCCATTGTGTCCGTTTTGCATCCATTGGCTAGTGTGACATGGGCTTAAGAGAGGAATAAATTACAGATGGCTTTTATCCGAAGGTCTCATGTTTACCTGGCAGGAACAAAGACACAGAATTGATACAGTTGAAAAAGCGGAGTTATTCTATCTGGAATATTTTAGAGGAAGGGAGGAAGATACAAGAAAAAAAGAGTCATTAATTGAATTTCAAGAGCAGTAATTGAAAAAGAAGAAGGAGCCGTAGGTGTACCCAGAGAACAACGAGAACCAAGATCTACTAGAGCAACAAATCCTTCTTACAAAGTCTAAAATGAATGAGAAAAAATTGATTACAATTAATATAAATGGGCTTAATTCAGCTATTAAAAGAAGAAACATATTTCATAACTTAGAGAAATTAAAATTTAATATAATCTGCCTACCAGAAGTACATATTAAAAAACAACATGATTATATATTGAAACAACAAAAATTAGGAAAATTATTCACAGCGTTAACACATTGTAACACATTGTAAAAAGAGAGGAGTGGTGTTATACATTAGAGATACAATCCCTGCAGAACAAATATATACAGATGATGATGGAAGGATTTTGATGGTGGAGATAATGGACAATAATCTAAAAACACTTTTAATAGCAATTTATGCTCCAAATGATAATCAAGAAGATTTTTACAGGAAATTACATAAGAAAATAATTGAACTGGATTATGCTAATATCTGTCTGAAGGGAAATTTTAATGGAATAATAAAGAACAAATTGGATTATAAAACACAAAAAACAGCAAAGAAAACTAGAAAGACATTGCCAAAATCCTTCTTTCAAATGGTAGATGAAATAAACTTAAAAGATGCATGGAGAGAAAGAAATGCGGAAAATAAACAATATACCTTTTATTCAAATAGACATGCATCATGATCTAGAATAGATATGATATGAATATCAACAGAATTGCTTTCTAACATACAAGACATCGAAATAGAAGCAAGTACCTGGGCAGATCACAATCCAATAACACTTCTATGGAAAGGACAAAAAAGGGGATCTAGATGGACTTTAAATAATACGATATTAAAGGAAAAAGACTTTAAACAGAAAATTGAGAGAGAATTGACTTTTTCTTTGAAGAAAATACAAAAGAGGATACCTCATTACAGAACCTCAGGGACACGATGAAGGCCTATACAAGAGGTTTGACAATGGACTATACAAGGAAAAGAAATATAAAACAGAAAAAGATCTTTAAAATATTGGAAGATGACTACAAGAAGTTAGAAAAAGAACTACAGAAATTTCCACAAGAAAAGGAGATTAAAATTAAAATGGATATAACTAAGCATAAAATGGGGCTAATAAAAAAGAAGAAATAGCACAAAAAATAAGAAATGCTAAGTAGGACTATTTTGAAGATGCAAATAAACCAGGCAGATGGCTAGCATATAAATTGAGAAAGGAAAGAGACTCAAGAAAAATAAATCAATTGATAAATGAACAAGGACATGTATGCTATGGAAATATGGAGAAGAAGAAAAATATCCAAGATTACTATGGAAAACTGTACCATCAAGAGAATGTTCAGGAAAAAAGAATTTAACAACAATACTTACAGGAAGCAAATTTGCCCCAGATACCCAAAGATATTGAAACAATGTTAGAAAGTAATATAACAATGATGAAATTAACAGAAGCTTGAAAAAAGCAAACCATTGGGAAAGCACCAGGTCCAGACGGTTTGCCAGTGGACTTTTATAAGATATTCCAGGAAACATTGACATTTCACTTATCAGAAATTATAAATGAAGTTATGACAAAGAAGAGAATACCCAAAACATGGTCAGAAGCAGCCCCTGTCACACTGCACCAACGGATGCAAAGAGGATGTAAAACGGACAAAAAACCTTGCCATCCGTTGGTTAACGTGATGTATTCACTGCCTCCTTTTGGCTTCCTCTCTATCCGTCCAGCATCCGTCTATTGACATTTCATCCGCTCCAAAAGTTTTGGGCTGCCTAAAACTTTTGCGCGGAAAATGTATCCAATTCGTCCATTCTGCATCCGCTACGCATCTGCTAGGCATCCATTATGCATCCGTTACGCATCTGCTATATCTGCTAGGCATCCGCTGCGCATCCGCGCAACTCCATCCGACTGGACGCAGGGAGGAAGCGGAACAGACGCGGAATGGATGCAGAACAGATGCAGAATGGATTCAGCATGGAAACAAAGCGTTTAAAATGGAAAAAAACGTCCACAGAGGGGACCTATCTCGGATATTAAGGATCTCTAGAGGATGCCTAGAGGATGCCTAGAGGATGCCTAGAGGATGCTTAGAGGATGCCTAGAGGATGCAAAGGAACACCTATACTGCCTATATAAAGGGGGAGCAACTCTTCTGCATCTCACTTTCAGACCAGCAGACCAGCTGTGCAGACCTCTGCAGCCTTCATCTGACTCTTCCTCATCCACAGCATCCAGTCATGTCCACCATGGATTGCGACAAAATCCTTTTGGCAGCCAACATCCTTCTGCAACACTGCGAAACCATCTACAGTCTCTGTGGACTGTGAACTCTACTACGAGTTCTCTGTGAACTCTACTACGGGAAGAAAAGGAGGCACCCAAAAAAAGTCTGGGTCCAAAGATGGCTAGCCAGAAGAGCACAGTACGTACTTTACGACAAGCTGATGGTGGAGCTCAGAAGCGAAGACACTCGGGCGTTCCAGAGGATGCCTCCAACCATGTTTAACAAAGTTGTGCAGCGCCTCACACCCAGGTTGACCAAGACAAACGCCAACTTCCCGCCCAGCCTGGAATCTGGGCTCAAGGTGGCACTCACCATCAGCATAGTGGTCAGAAAAGTGGTGCAGGCCATCATCAAAGAATACAAGGAGGAGCTCCTCCAGTGGCCTTCCACTGAAGAAGGATGGAAGAAAGTTGCAGAGCAGTGGTATCAGAGGTGGAACTTCCCACACACCGGTGGAGCCATCGATGGCAAGCACGTGGCCTGCAAAGTGCCAGCCAAGTCGGGGTCCACTTATTTCAACTACAAGGGTTTCTTCAGCATCATCCTCTTCGCCATGGTCGATGCTGACTACAAGTTCATGTACATTGATGCTTCAGGCAACGGCTCATCTTCAGATGCCCAGGTATACAACGACAGTCACCTCAAGGAGGGGCTGGAAGGCAACCTCATCATGGGCTTCCCAGATCCAGACCCGCTGCCCAACGACACGCAAGATGTGCCCTACTTCATCGTGGGGGATGACGCCTTCTCCCTCACAACCTACCTCATGAAGCCCTACACCTCCAGGTGCCTCACCCGTGAAGAGAGGATCTTCAACTACAGGCTGTCCAGGGCAAGGCGGGTGGTGGAGAACGCCTTTGGCATCCTGGCCAACAGGTTCCAGGTACTTCTCACCAACATGCAGCATCACCCAGAGACCATGAGGAGGATCGTGGAAGCTTGCTGCATCCTGCAAAATCTCATGCGCACCCGCTACCCAGTCTTGCAGAACAGGATCGTGGACCTCCAGCAAGGCAATGGGGACATGGAGCTGGGGAATGGAGGCAAGGGCAAAACCTGATCGACACTGAGGAAGTGCAAGGGCCCAACAGAGCCTCACGTGAGGTGAAGAAGCAGTGCAACCTCCTGAAACACTGGTGCAACTCCCCAGCTGGAGTGGTGGAGTGGCAAGACAGGATGGTAGATGCTTAATGGATGGTTCCTTCAGCCTGTCTCATCACACTGATGAGATTGTCCCATGTATGTTGGGTGTGCCTACAATGAACAGGGCATTTAATAAAGAGTTGTGTTTATGTTGACATGTGTGGATCAATGCTTTCATTGTAATTGATAATGAAGGGCCATAGGGGTGGCACCTGGGAGAGTGGACCATACAGTCCCACTATGCTTGCACTGGAGGCTGGAAGGCAGGCTGGCAGCAAGGCTTGCAGGCAGACATGCAGGCAAGAACTCGAGGTATCCAGCAGCAGGTCTTTCCTCCAAATGCTGGCCACGTGCGAGCTGCTTCCCTTTATATCCGCGGGGCTTGCGCAATGCATCCCCCCCGCATGCACGATTAATGCCAGGCATCCGTTAGGCTTCCGCTGTGCATCCACTAGGCTTCCACTGTGCATCCGCTTCATCCGCTGTGCATCCGTTCTGCATCCGTTGTTTCTGTTCCGCGTCCGCTTTGCTGAGGCCCCCCGGAAGCCCTGCGGTTGCGCCATCCGCTTCCATCCGCTGGGCTTCCGTTCCGCATCCGCTTTGCATCCGCCCTGCGTCCTCCCCGCATCCATGTTATCCGCTCCAATTATGCAAATTTTTGCCCCTTTTGAGCGCGGATACAACGGATGTAACATTTTTCTCTTCCGTTGTGTCCTTTTTGCATCCGTTGGGCAGTGTAACACGGCCTTAACACTTGTACTGAAGGAGGACACAGATCCACAGCAAGTTAAAAATTACCTATCTATATCACTATTAAATTCAGATTATAAAATTTTTGCTTCAGTTCTGGCAGAAAGACTGAAAAGATATTTCAACAATTTTATTCATCCTGATCAAAATGGATTTCTGCTGAAGAGACAAAGATAATATGAGAATAATTTTAGATACACTGGAATACTATGAGGCACATTCTGAAAAACAAATGGCTCTGATGTTTATAGATGCAGAAAAAGCCTTTGATAATGTGAATTGGCCTTTTATGCTGTTACAATTGGACCAAATAGGCTTTGGTAAAAATTTACTCAAGCCATTGAAACCCTATATCATAAACAAACTGCAAAGGTTATGATAAATAGAGAGTTATCTGACTTTATAGATATAAGAAAAGGGACTAGACAAGGCTGTCCACTGTCACCTCCGTTGTTTGTGTTAACATTGGAAGTGCTGAATAGGAACATCAGAGAAGAAAAAGAAATAAAAGGAATGAAAATGAAAAAAAAAGAGTATAAATTACAAGCCTTTGCAGAAGACCTGGTATTTATATTAGAGGATCCATTGGAGCCTGCATCTAAACTGATAGAAAAGATAGAAGAGTATGGGAAAGTAGTAGGTTTGAAAATAAATAAAGATAAAACAAAGATTTTAGCAAAGAACATGTTTGTAAGATGAAAGAAAGAATTGGAGGAAGTTTTGAGGATCCAGGTCACAAATAAGGTTAAGTATTTAGGGGTACATATAACACCAAGATGTAGCACACTTAAGGAGGACAATTATCTCAAACTTAAACAACAGATTGCGACAGATTTGATAAAATGGGAAAAATTAACAATTATCATAATCATCAATTATCATTGATTGGGAGAATTTCTACAATTAAGATGAATGTATTGCCCAGAATCTTATACTTATTCCAGACAATTCCAATCAGATTAGGGAAAGAATTTTTTTAAGATTTAAACAAAATAGTGCTAAAATATATTTGGCAGGGGAAGAAAGTGAAAATAAAACTTAAATTGTTACAATATGCAAGAATAAGAGGATGATTTTTTTTGCCCAATTGGGAATTATACTACCAAGCGACAAATCTGATGTGGGTAAAGGAATGGACAACATTAAGGAATACTAGACTTTTGAATTCAGAAGGACATGACCTGCTGTTAGGGTGGCATGCCTTCCTTTGGTATAAGGGAACTAAAATGTAGGGGTATTTTACAAGACATTATATTCGAGAAGCATTGTTTCTAAACTGGGAGAAAATAAAAAAGCAATATTATTCAAAAATTCCACTATGGCTACCTACTATTGAAGCTTTTTCCTATCCAATAATATATAAAAAGGAACAAACAGTTAGATATGGTGAGATATTGAACAAAAAGAATGAACTTAAAATCTATGCAAGCGTTTTGATGAACAAGGTGTAAAATTGAATTGGTTTTCATATTTGTAAATACAATCTAGATTTGATAAAGATGTTAAAAACAGAAGGTATCTATGATAAGTTGACTAATTTAGATAAAATTTTGACAGGTACTGATGAAAAAGTAATTTAAAAAACTTTGTGGACATTTGCTAGAGTTTAAATTAGAGGAAGAGCAAGTAAAAGAAACAATGATTGCATGTGGGAAAAATTTTGGATATGGGATTGATTTAGATAAATGGCAAAAATTGTGGTCTCAAAATTATCAAATGACAATGTCAACTGCATATAAAAAAAAAAAGTGTATGTTTTACTTACCTCCAGCGAGAATTGCAAGCATGTTCAAGAATAAATCGGATAAATGTTGGAAATGTCATCAGATACCTGGTTCATGTTACCACACGTGGTGGACATGCTCGGATGCAAAAAGATATTGGACTATAATCCACACATGGTTGGAAAAAATGACAAAACAACACATAGACTTTAAACCTGAGATATTTTTATTGGGAATTTTACCAAAAATATATTGTAAAGAATTGAAAGATTTGATTGCAAATGTTTTAATAGTGGCTAGAATTGTATTTGCTAAGTATTGGAAAAATGAAAAAATACCTATGCAGGAGGAAATTATAAAGAAAATCATGAACTGTGCCGAAATGAGTAAATTGACATTTGAAATTAGAGAACAAGAGGATAAACAATTTTACATGATATGGGATTTTTTTTATCAATGGTTAGATAAAAAGACATGGTAAAGAAATAGATTAGTAAGCCTTACAATAAAAGTTAATAGACTGATAAAGAATACAATATAAAATATATAATCATTGGATGAATGTATAAGATTAAATCATAATGAAAATTAGAATATCTCGCATAAAATGATGGAAAAATAGTCAAATGAATGTTTAATAATTGATACTATATAAGCACAAGCTAGACTGATAAGGTGGGAATTTATATAACTTGTGAATAATGGTAAAAAAAAGGATAGCACAAAAAATTGTAACCAACTGACACACTGTATGTATGTAATTGAAAGAGGGCTTTATGTTTTAATGTTTTGTTCGCATGTTTGTTGTAAAAAATAAAAACTTTGAAAATAAAAGTTACCATTCTCTGCTGTTCAACTTATAGTTTGGATTATCTCTGGAATCCTCTAAGCAACTTGTTTAGAATAAACTGTAAATTCCCATGTTAAATAGGTGTGGAATATCCAAAGCTGTTGTTGGTAGAAAATAACTTTTAATAGATTGGGATATCTTTTAGCTGTTTTCAAGATCTTGATCATATCAATGCATTAAATACAACTACTTTCTGTGCTATCTCATAGGTTCTGGAGTCACAAACAGAGAGGAGAGATTCAAAATCAAGAGATCAAAGACAAGGGGACACATGGTACTCAAAAAGGAGAAACCCTACAACTATTGACTGTAGGAAATGTTTTGTGAGGCCATCAGACTTGGCAAAAAATGACAATATCCACACAAGATCCAAGCCTTTTCACTGCATTGTCCCACCTGACTAGACATCAGAGAATTCACACAGGAGAAAAAAAAATCCCACACACATGCACTTTCAGCCCATGTCACACTGGCCAACGGATGCAAAACAGACACAACGGATGAGAAAAATGTTCCATCCGTTGTTATCCGCTCTCAAAAGGGGCAAAAATTTGCATAACCGGAGAGGATAACACGGACGTGGGGAGGACGCAGGGCGGATGCAAAGCGGATGCGGAATGGAAGCCCAGCGGATGGAAGCGGATGGGAGAGAATGGGACTGGGTGGCACATCTGCAGGGATTCTGGGGGGCCTCAGCAAAGCGGACATGGAACGGATACAGCGGATGCACAGCGGACGCCGAACAGATAAAGCGGATGCACAGCAGATGCACAGCGGAAGCCTAACGGATGCCTGGCGTTCACTGCGCATGTGGGGAGGATGCATTGCGTCAGCCCCGTGGATATAACGGAAGCAGCTCGGAAGCAGGTCGCCATTCAGAGGAAAGACCTGCTGCCTTGCCTGCCCTGCCTGCATGTCTGCCTGCCAGCCTTGCTGCCAGCCTCCCTGCCAGCCTTGGTTCATGTCTGCCTGCCAGCCTTCCTGCCAGCCTCCCTGCCAGCCTTTCTGCAGCCTTGCTTCCCTGCCAGCCTCCCTGTCAGCCAGCAAACCCACAACCATGCGGAAGCACAGCAAGCCTCAGCCATCTGCTGCCAGCCCTGGCAAGAGGGACAGGGCTACCATCCTGCCCCCTGGCCCTCACTCTGGTTCTGCTGGGGCTTCTGCAGCACGGGCTCGCTCTTCTGGGACTGGGGCTTCTGCTGCTTCTGCTTCTGGAGGAGCTGATGACAAGCACTCCAGCTCCAGCCACCTCCACAGCACCTGGACCCTTCACCCCTGGGACTGAGCGACCAAGAGGAGTGCCAGAGACTCATTTTTGTCTTATAGCTTGTTGTTAATAAAGTCTTTTTTTGATTCACACACTTGCTTCATTTCTTTTTTTTAATAAAGTCTTGCTGGAAACTTTTAGAAATGGTTTAAGCCTTTGCATGCTTGTGGGATGGGTTAAGATAGCTGTGGGATAGGCAGGGATACCTTTGGAATGGGTAATAGCTGTGGGGATAGATAAACCTCCAGTGTAAGTATAGTGGGACTGTATGGTCCACCTCCCAGGTGCTACACCTATGGCCCTTTATTATTAATAATAATGTAATCAATTATCCACACATGTCAACATAAACACAACTCTTTATTAAACGCCCTGTTCATTGTAGGCCAACCAAACATACATGGCCCAATCTCATCAGTGTGATGAGACAGGCTGAAGGAAGCATCCATTAAGCATCTACCATCCTGTCTTGCCACTCCACTGCTCCAGCTGGGGAGTTGCACCAGTGTCTCAGGAGGTTGCGCTGCTTCTTCACTTCATTTGAGGCTCTGTTGGGGCCTTGCACATCCTCAGTGTCGATCAGGTTTCGCCCTTGCCTCCATTCACCAGGCTCCATGACCCCATTGGCTTGTTGGAGGTCCACGAGCCTGTTCTGCAAGACTGGGTAGCGGGTGTGCATGAGATTGTGCAGGATGCAGCAAGCTTCCATGATCCTCCTCACGGTCTCTGGACAATGCTGCATGGTGGTGAGAAGTACCTGGAACCTCTTGGCCAGAATGCCAAAGGCGTTCTCCACCACTCGCCTTGCCCTGGACAGCCTGTAGTTGAAGATCCTCTCTTCACGGGTGAGGAGTCTGGAGGTGTAGGGCTTCATGAGGTAGGTTGTGAGGGAGAAGTCGTCATCCCCCACGATGAAGTAGGGCAAATCTTCCGTGTTGTTGGGCAGGGGGTCTGGATCTGGAAAGCCCATGATGAGGTTGCCTTCCAGCCCCTCCTTGAGGTGACTGGTGTTGTATACCTGGGCATCTGAACATGAGCCACTGCCTGAAGCATCAATGTACATGAACTTGTAGTCAGCATGGACCATGGCAAAGAGGATGATGCTGAAGAAGCCCTTGGAGTTGAAATAAGTGGACCCCGACTTGGCTGGAGATTTGCAGGCCACGTGCTTGCCATCTATGGCTCCAACGGTGTGGGGGAAGTTCCACTTCTGATACCACTGCTCTGCAACATTTTTCCATCCTTCTTCAGTGGAGGGGTACTGGAGGAGCTCCTCCTTGTATTCTTCGATGATGGCCTGCACCACTTCTCTGACCACAATGCTGATGGTGTTGGATGGCACCCTCCAGCCATTCTGCATGCTCCTATAGGAGGTCCCTGAGGCCACGTGGCACAGAGTGAGTGCCTCCTTGAGCCCAGGTTCCATGCTGGGCTGGAAGCTGGTGTTTGCCTTGCTCAACCTGGGTGTCAGGCGCTGCACAACTTCATCAAACATGGCTGGAGGCATCCTCATGAAGTTCTGGAACGCCCGAGTGTCTTCACTCCTGAGCTCCACCATCAGCTTGTTGTACAGTTCATCCTCCGCTCTACTGGTGAACCATCTTTGGACCCAGACTCTTTTTGGGTGGCTCCTTTTCTTCTCGCAGTAGTGTTCACAGAGCCTGCAGATGGCTTCGCACTGTTGCAGAACGATGGTGGCTGCCGAAAGGACTTTGTTACAATCCACGGTGGACATGACTGGATGCTGTGGAAGAGGAAGAGCCAGATGAAGGCTGCAGAGGTCTGCACCGCTGGGCTGCTGTTCTGAAAGTGCGACACAGGTGAGTTGCTCCCCCTTTTTATAGGCAGTATAGGTTTTCCGCTAGGCATCCTCTAGGCATCCTCTAGGCATCCTCTAGACATCCTTAATATCCAAGATAGGTCCCCTCTGCGAACGTTTTTTCCACTTTAAACGCTTTGTTTCTGCTAGGCATCCGTTCTGCATCCATTCTGCATCCGTTCCGTGTCCGTTCCGCTTCCTCCCTGCATCCGGGCGGATGCACGTCGCGCGGATGCGGAACGGATGCCTAGCAGATATAGCGGATGTGTAATGGATGCATAACAGATGCGTAGCGGATGCGTAGCAGATTGAGAATGGACAAACTGGATACATTTTCCGTGCAAAAGTTTTAAGCAGCCCAAAACTTTTGGAGCGGATGAAACGTCCATAAACGGATGCTGGATGGATTGAGAGGAAGCCAAACGGAGGCAGTGAATACAGAACGGATACATCGCGTTAACCAACAGATGGCAAGGTTTTTTGTCCATTTTACATCCTCTTTGCATCCGTTGGTTCAGTGTGACATGGGCTTTATGTGGTGCATCATTTGCTCAGACAGCGTCACTGATTAGTTGTCAGAGAATCCATTCTGGAGAACAGCCTTATCATTGTTCTCATTGCCAACAGTGCTTCAGTCATCAGTCAGCACTTAAAGGGCATGAACCTTATCCACATGGTCCAGAAACCTTATATCTGCCTGAAATGTGGGGAAAGGTTTGTTTCTTCTTCTACCCTCAAATACACAAGTGGATCCATACAGGAGAAAAGCCGTTTTCCCGTCAAGTGTGGGAAACTATTCATCCAATGCTCTCACCTGATTTCACACCAATGGACACACTATGGGGAGAAAGCCTTTTGCTGCACCATGTGTGGAAGAAAATTCAATTATCCATTGGACCTCACCCAGCACTAGAAAATTCATACGGGAGAAAAACAGTTTCTTTGTGTTGAGTGTGAGAGGAGATTCACTAAGTTTTCAGATCTCCTTATACATTGGAGAATCCATACCGGGGAACACCCGTATCACTGCCTGGAATGTGGGAGGAGATTCCATCAGAAACGTGCATTGGCGACACACCAGAGAATCCACATGAAAGAGATGGCAGCAGGAAAAATCAAACTGTTACAGAAAAACAATGAACTGAAAATCTGTGAGACCGAAGAGAAGGCAGGAATAAAATGCTTCAAAGCTGAGGAATTCACCTCAGCTTGTCTTCCTGATTCCAGGTCCATGAGATGATCTTCAGAAAGAAAGTCTAGAGAATGTGAAGAACTCATGTATTGTTCCCTCAATCACATTCATTCCTTCTCCACTGCTGATCTTCAAATTTCATCTTTATCTACATGTCTGTTTGTCTATCCACACATATACAAGCATGCATACACAGATATTTTTATTCATCAGAATCGTTATTAGGTTTTTCTTTTGATGGCTGAATGATTGGTGTCTGAAATATTTTCCATCCTTGCTTTCTGCACTGGAGTATAATCTTTTCTGGGAATTTGAATCTAAACAAAGGAATCTGCTTTTTGAAGAAAGGTACTTGGAGTCTCTGAAAAAGTAATACATTTCCTAATATCATTTCTGGATTTTAGCCTTTTGGTATGTGCTGTTCTTTTCAACAGTTGCACACTTTTGTTTGATTTGCACTGCTATACTAATTTGCTTTATATTAAGAAATCCATAGTTTCACTGTACTGATCATTCTTGGTGTGATAGAAATGCCTAGATATATTTCTAAATGCACATCCATTTCCTAGTTTATATATACATAGATTGTAGCTCTGAAAAACTTTCTAGACCTGTTGGAGAAGTAATCTACTCTCCTTTTCCGTATCTGAGTCACAAAGATTCTTTCAAAATAGATGAAAATGTTATTTCTGTAAAATCAAGAAGAAATACAATCTAGCTGTTATTTTACTTTGCTGCTTTCACCATTATAGTTGGAATTCATGCATTTGTATTTTACTTCTTGGCTGGGATTCTGGGAAGTTGAGGACATCAAATTAGAGGAAATTATTCTAGGTGATAATGCTGGATTTATCCAGAGACAGACACTACATAGAAGAAGAAAGTAATCTATATATTTTTTTAAAAATCCTACCACTTTAGAGCTACCTTCAATCACAGATATTTGTACATATCCTGAGTAAACAAAAACATACATTTGTTCTCCCTTTTATGACTTGCATTACTGTTGCTGCTACTCTTTAATTATTTATCTTTTGTAATAGGTAAACTAGTCTGCACACTGGCTAAAAATGTACTGCATTATCTATTTACTACATTGTATTGGGTTGAGAAGGAAATGAAAATAAGAGTGTTTTGTCCCCACCCTTAGTCCTTCAGATATGTAGAATGGAAAACAGATCATAAATATTTGCATATTTAATAAGAGATAAATAATTGTTCGATTTCAATGATTCTCAGTGTAGAGTCATGACATAAGTTGCATTTAATTTTCCAAATTTAAAAATTCAGGGTAAAATGAATATCTATGTCTAGCTATAATCTCCATATTTTTTTAGTTGATAGGCATAGTTATAATTTTGAACATAAACAAAATGGTTGCTGGAGAGTCATGGCCATTCACAAAATGGCTGCTCCAAGGAATATAACTTGGTAAAAAGCAATAAATTACTAGAATGTAACTTAACTTTCCCTCTAACCAGCCTTGAAGATACTTCTTGCTGGTCTCATTTCATATACTAGGAGAAGGCACTTGCAAATCAGATATAAGGTTATGACAATTCATTTTTATTTCTTAAGTATAGGTGGCCTATAAAGCTATTGAAATACAGATTAACAGATAATCAGAGTTGGAAGGGGTCTTGTAGGTCATCTAGTTCAACCCCCCTGCCCAAGCAGGAGACCCTATACCCTTTCTGACAGTCCATTCTCTACTTGAAAGTCTCAAGTGATGAAACTTCCACAACTTCCGAAAGCTGTTCCATTGGTTATTGTCAGAAAGTTTCTCCTTATTTCCAGGTTAAATCTCTCCTTGTTCAGTTTCCAACCATTATTCCTTCTCTGGCCTACAGATGCTTTAGAAAATAGCTTGACCCCTTTCTCTCTGTGGCAGCCCTTCAAATATTGGAACACTGCTCTCATGTCTCCCCTGGTCCTTCTCTTCATTAGACTAGCCATGTCCAATTCCTGTAACCATTCTTCATATGTTTTAGTCTTCAGTCCTGGTTGCTCTTCTCTGTACTTTTTCTATTTTATTTATTTATTTTGTCAAATGATTATAAGATAACAGGTATAAGTATAAACATAGTTATGAATACATGAAATGGATACATATAAGAAAAATGAAAAAAAAAATAGGACAGGGATGGTAGGCACGTTGGTGCGTTTATGAACATCCCCTACAGACCTATTAGAAAAGGGGTAAGGTCAATAGTAGACATTCTAAGGTTAAAGTTTTGGGGGTTTGAGGAAGAAACCACAGAGTCAGGTGGAGTATTCCAGACACTGAACACTCTGTTGCTGAAGTCGTATTTCATGCAAGCAAGTTTGGTGCAGTTTACCTTGAATTTGTATCTATTGTATCTATTATTCCAGAGTCTCAACATCTTTTTATACTGTGGTAACCAAAACTAGATGCAGTACTCTAAGTGTGTTCTTATTAAGGCTTTAATAGAGTGGTATTAGCACCTCACTTTATCTTGATTCACAATGTGAGTAACAGACAAGAGCTGGTGAGATCTAATACTACTTCTATTCAGTCTCAAACCAATCAGCCCTAAGCTTCACTTATAATGATAATGGGTTAGACTTCAATTCCTTGGATGAAGGAAGAAGGGATCATAAACATATATAAAGTATTCAGATTATATTTAGACTAAGTTAGTGATAGCTAAAGTTTAGCTGAAGTTTAATCACTTAAAATTAAATGCTATGATTTAAGGGCCTATCACATAGGCCGACGGATGCAAAACACATGTAAAAAGGACACAGAGGACAAGAAAATGTTCCATCCATTGTTATCCGCTCTCAAAAGTGCCCCAAATTTGCATAAGCAGAGTGGACAACAATGGAAAGGAACGGCCAGGGGGAGGATGTAGCCAGGATATTAAGCGGATGTTCCACAGAAGCCTAGCGGATGGAAGCGGATGAAAGCAGATGGAAGCAGATGGCACATCTGCAGGGCTTCCAAGAGAGCACAGCGAAGCGGACGTGCAGTGGAAGGAACGGATGCAGAGTGGATGCCGAGTGGATACAGCAGATGCATCATGGAAGCCTAGCGGATGCCTAGTGGATACAAAGCGTTCACTGCACATGCGGGGAGGATGCATTGCATCAGTCCCGCGGATATAAAGGGATGCAGCTCTCAAGCAGGTCACCATTCAGAGGAAAGACCTGCTGCCAGACACAGCTCCAGCCAACAACCATGGGGAAGAAGAGGAAGCCTATGCCTACTCCTGCCAGCCCCAGCAAGAAGGACAGGGCCACCATCCCACCCCTTGGCACTGACTCTGCTTTTGCTGGGGCTTCTGCTGCTGGGGCTGACTCTAATGGTGCTGGGGCTTTTGCTGGCGCTGCTCCTGGTGCTGGGGCTTTTGCTGGTGCTTACTCTGCTGGCGCTGCTCCTGGTGCTGGGGCTTCTGCTGGTGCTTACTCTGCTGGTACTGCTCCTGGTGCTGGGGCTTCTGCTGGTGCTTACTCTGCTGGTACTGCTCCTGGTGCTGCTGGTACTGCTGGTGCTGCTGGTGCTGCTGGTGCTGCTGGTGCTGCTGGTGCTGCTGGTGCTGCTGGTGCTTACTCTGCTGCTGCTGATCCTGGTCCTGCTGGTGCTGCTGGTGCTTACTCTGCTGCTGCTGATCCTGGTGTTGCTGGTGCTGCTGGTGCTGCTGGTGCTCCTGGTTCTGCTGGTGCTGCTGGTGCTGCTGGTCCTAATTTTGCTGCTACTGTTGTAGTTGCTGGTGTTGGTGGTGGTGGTGTGGAGGAGCATCCCCTACAACCTCGATGCCCCTCTGATGAGGGCCCAGATGGCCCTGCCAGAGGGAGGAAGAGGCATACGCGTGAACGAGAATGGGAGAGGAGGCAATACTCCATTGAAGAGGAACATGAGGATGAGGTGCTGGAATGGCTGAGGGAGAATGAGTATCTTTGGCGGAAGGGAAACAGGCTCTATCGAGACACCAAAAGGAAGCAGGCTGCTTGGAGAGAGAAGGCGGAGAGCCTGGGCTACACTTCGGAGGTGTTCCTTGGCTGGTGGAAGTACATTCACACCTGGTACGGGAAGCTGCACCTCAAGAAATCTGGCCAGGCCACAGTCAAGTTGACAGACCGAGAGACCTACGTGATGGCCAAGTGCAGCTTCTTGGAGGGTGAGATCTGCCACTGAGGAGCAACCCCTCTGACAACCCTGTCTCTCAGGCAGCCCTCAGGGAGCCAGTCCTCTTCTGGCCAAGAGTCAGCTCCTGTGTCAAGGCAGGTATCTGTGGAGCGTTCCATGACAGAGATCCCCCCGACAGCTGCAATCCCCATGGCAAAGTGCATGTAGGACCCCCTGATGCAGTGGGAGCAAGGAGAGGGCACTTCCACCAGAGAAAAACCCACATCCACCCCCAGCTCCACCTCCACAGAAAGCAGACAGAGAGCCAGACCGGAGGGGCAGAGCCACACTGTCCTGCTGGAGATGAGGGACACCATCAAAAGCAGTGTTGATCTCCTCTCTCAGCTGGTACACACCGACATACCATCCTCAAAAAGCAATCCCTTCCTCACCTACGTCAACCAGACCCTCCTGGACATGTCCGAATCACAGTACCAGGTGATCAAGGACAGGATAACCGGTCTTCTTCACAACCCTCCAGACCCAGGTGAACCTGCTCCCACCTAGTCCAGGTCTGCTTCTCAACCCCAGGTGATGTCACTGCCCTTCCAAGGCTTCTCACAGGCCCTCACCTACCAAGGCTATGGCTACCAGGAGCTCCAGCAGCACAGGCAGCCCTTCCCAGTCCAGGCAAGGGTACATCATACGCCACCAGTGCCATCGATGCCACTGATGCCACCCACGCCACCGATGCCACCCACGCCTCACCTCACTCACCTGCAGACCAGACAGCCACACTACACTCCTCCTTCCTCCACCCCACAGCCAAGCCCGGCCTCAGAATATCTGTCATCGGTCTTGGGATTGACACCCCATGTCCTGGAGGAAGGGGCTCTCAACATCACAGGACTGACCCAGCTGTCTGAGAGCTTCCTCCACACACCATCCCCTGTTGTCCTCTCGGGGCCAGGCACCCCAATGGCGCCTCAGACCAGCAATCCAGCAGCAGCCACCTGCACAGCACCTGGACCCTTCACCCCTGAGACTATGGGCATGCCTCAGAGTGACTGAGAAGAGTGGCAGAGATTGGGTTGCTACCTGTTGACTTTATCTTTGCTTGGAACACTTTACTTGGGTCATTTTGCTTTTACAATTTGTTATTAATAAAGATTATCTTTGCTTCACACACCTGCTTCAGTTCTTTGAGTCAATAAAGTCTTGGTGGAAAATTTTAGAAATGGTTTAAGCCTTTGCATGCTTGTGGGATGGGTTAAGATAGCAGTGGGATGGGCAGGGATACCTTTGGGATGGGTAATAGCTGTGGGATGGGCAGGGATATCTTTGGGATGGGTAATAGCTGTGGGATGGGCAGGGTTACCTGTGGGATGGGCAGGGATACCTGTGGGATGGGCAGGAATACCTGTGGGATGGGCAGGGATACCTGTGGGATGGGCAGGGATACCTGTGGGATGGGCAGGGATACCTTTGGGATGGGTAATAGCTGTGGGATAGATAAACCTCCTGTGCGAGCATAGTGGGACTGTATGGTCCACCCTCCCAGGTGCCACACCTTTGGACCTTTATTATCAATAACAATTTAATGATTCATCCACACATTTCAACATAAACACAACTCTTTATTAAACGCCCTGTTCATTGTAGGGCCACTCAACATACATGGCACAATTTCATCAGTGTGATGAGACAGGCTCAAGGAAGCATCCATTAAGCATCTATCATCCTGTCTTGCCACTCCACTGCTCCAGCTGGGGAGTTGCACCAGTCTATCAGGAGGTTGCGCTGCTTCTTCCCTTCACGTGAAGCTCTGTTGGGGCCTTGCACATCCACAGGGTCTATCAGGTTTCACCCTTGCCTCCATTCACCAGACTACATGTCCCCATTGCCTTGTTGGCAATCCATAAACCTGTTCTGAAACCTTGGGTAGCGGGTGCGCATGAGATTGTGCAGGATGCAGCAAGCTTCCATGATCCTCCTCACGGTCTGTGGGCGATGCTGCATGGTAGTGAGAAGTACCTGGAACCTGTTGGCCAGGATAACAAAGGCGTTCTCCACCACCCGCCTTGCCCTGGACAGCCTGTAGTTGAAGATCCTCTCTTCACGGGTGAGGCATCTGGAAGTGTCGGGCTTCATGAGGAAGATTCTGAGGGAGAAGGCATCATCCCCCATGATGAAGTAGGGCACATCTTGTGTGTCGTTGGGCAGGGGGTCTGGATCTGGGAAGCCCATGATGAGGTTGCGTTCCAGCCCATCCTGGAGGTGACTGGCGTTGTATACCTGGGCATCTGAAGATGACCCATTGCCTGAAGCATCGATGTACATGAACTTGTAGTCAGCATTGACCATGGCGAAGAGGATGATGCTGAAGAAGCCCTTTTAGTTGTGATAAGTGGACCCTGACTTGGCTGGAGCTTTGCAGGCCACGTGCTTGCCATCTATGGCTCCAACGGTGTGGGGGAAGTTCCACTTCTGATACCACTGCTCTGCAACTTTCTTCCATCCTTCTTCAGTGGAGGGGCACTGGAGGAGCTCCTCCTTGTATTCTTCGATGATGGCCTGCACCACTTCTGATACCACAATGCTGATGGTGTTGTGTGGCACCCTCCATCCGTACTGCATGCTCCTGTACGTAGTCCCGGAGGCCAGGTGGCGCAGAGTCAGTGCCACCTTGAGTCCAGGTTCCAGGCTGGGCCAGAAGTTGGTGCTCTGCTTGGTCAACCTGGGTCTCAGCCACTCCACAACTTCATCAAACATGGCTGGCGGCATCCTCATGAAGTTCTGGAGTGCACGAGGGTCTTCGTTCCTCAGCTCCACCATCAGCTTGTTATATAGTCTGTACTCAGCTCTTCTGATCCATCTTCGGACCCAGACACTTCTTGGCCGCCTCCTTTTCTTCCCGTAGAACAGGTGAAAGAGCCTGTAGATGGCTTCGCACTGTTGTAGAATGATGGTGGCTACCAAATGACTGGATGCTGTGGAAGAGCAAGAGCAAGTTGAAGGATGAAGAGGTGTGCACAGCAGGGCTGCTGGACTGAAAGTGAGATTCAGGTGAGTTTCTCCCCCTTTTTATAGGAAATATAGGTTTTCTGCTAGCTGTCCTTTTGCATCCTCTAGACATCCTGCAGACATCCTAAATATCCGAGATACGTCCCCTATGCAAACGTTTTTTCCATTTTAATGCTTTGTATGCGAGCTGCATCCGCTTTCGTCCTTTCTATGTCCGTGCTACTAATGCTGCGTGTCCGTTCCATGTCCGTTTCGCTTCCTCCCTGTGTCCGTTTTCCGCTGGAGCGGATGTGAGTTGCGTGGATGCGCAGCAGATGCCTAGCAGATATAGCGGATGCATAACAGATGACGACGGACGTCTAACAGATGTTCCCCGTATGCGTAGTAGATGTCTTACGGACGCGTTGGATACATTTTCCATTCAAAAAGTTTTGTGCAGCTCAAAACTTTTTGAGCGGATGAAATGTCAGTAGACGGATGCTGGACGGATAGAGAGGATGAAAAACGGACGCAGTGAGTACAGAATGGAAACATCGCATTAACCAACGGATGGCAAGTTTTTCTCTCCATTTTACATCCTCTTTCCATCCGTTGGTGCTGTGTTACAAGGGTTTTAATTGCAAGGTTCAATTGCACCAGCCCCCTTTTTCTACTGCCCTGAGCTTAAAGCTGTACAAAATCCTTTGTACAAAATCCTCTACAGGATTCCTCTTCTGTGTTTTGATTTTCCTTCTGGAAGGATTACAGATCTCTGAAGCTGAGCTATATTTGGTGTCTCATATGCCTCAAAAGGCCACCAAGTTCTGAGACTTTTTTCTATTGATGTATATTCAATTGAAGATAGTACTTAAATATAACTGGGATGACTTCTTGATCTCACAGTCCTGATCTGCTGGGTAATGGTCTACTGAAGGAACTCCCAGATTGAACTAGTCAGGAAGCTGCAAGACATTTTTCTAAATTGTGCCAAGTTGGTTTCCAAATAGGACCAAGTAATGTCCATCATTGAAGCTTACAGTACCGTCTATAAATTCTTAAAGTAATGTAAACTTCAAAATTGCCACTTGCTTTCTGGCTTATTTTATTCCATAGGTAGAGTTACTGTCACACAGAAGAAACTGGCTTTCTCCACATGTATTAATATGTTTGTGAAAATTGGCAAGATATAGGATAGAGCATCAGATATAAATCCTGCCTTTTTTGTAATACATCAACACATACATGTTCAAAAGGGACAAGGTTTGGATTGTAATGCTACACCCACCATCTTGTAGATTTTGAATTCTTATATGCTGTGCTGTACCTTACATTGCTTGGGGGAAAAGTTTCAGGGGTTTCTTAAGACAATGCAATCTCTTTTATTGTTATGGAAAAATCCACAGTCTGTAGATGGAATGCTCTGAGGAGACCATCACTTCATCAGCAGTGATGCCTACTGTTGATCAAACAAAGGACCAAAGTGACAGAACAATGATAGAGAATCTAAAGAGCCCTGTGGATGCTTGTGGTCAAGAGATAGAAATTATGTCTAAGGGAAGATAACAGATAAACAGATAACAGATAATCAGAGTTGGAAGGGACCTTGTAGGTCATCTAGTCCAACCCCCTGCCCAAGTGGGTGACCCTACACCATTTTTGACAGATGGCAGTCCAATCTCTTCTTGAAAGTCTCAAGTGATGGCACTCCCACAACTTCCAAGGGCAAGCTGTTCCATTGGTTGACTGTTTTCACTGTCAGAAAGTTTCTTCTTATTTCCAGGTTAAATATCTCCTTGTTCAGTTTCCATCCATTATTCCTTGTCTGGTCTACAGGAGCTTTAGAAAATAGCTTGACCCCTTCCTCTCTGTGGCAGCCCCTCAAATATTGGAAGACTGCTATCATGACTTCCCTGGTCCTTCTCTTTATTAGACTAGCCAACCCCAGTTCCTATAACTCTTCTCCATATGTTTCAGTCTCCAGTCCCCTCATCATCCTGGTTGCTCTTCTCAGTACTTTTTCTAGAGACTCAACATATTTTTTATAATGTGGTGAACAGAACTGGATGCAGTACTCTAGGTGTGGTCTTACAAAGGCTTTATAGAGTGGTAGTAGTACCTCACTTGATCTTGATTGTATCCATCTGTTAATACAATTAAGGATTGCATCAGCTTTTTTTGGCTGCTGCTGCACACTACTGGCTCATATTTAGCTGGTTGTCCACTTAGACTCCAAGATTCCTCTCACAGTTACTGCTATTTCACCCAGTCTATATGTGTACTTTTTTCCTTACCTAAGTGTAGGACTTTACTTTTCTCTACACTGAATTTCATTTTGTTAGATATGGCCCAGTGTTCTACTCTGTCAAGATCCATCTGGATCTTAAGCCTATCTTCTTGGGTGTAAGCTGTTCCTATCAGCTTAGCATTATCTGCAAATTTGGTGAGTTCCCCTTCAATTACCTCATTTAAGTCATTAATGAAGATATTGTAGAGTACTGGGCCTAAGACAGAACCCCACTGCTTACTTCCCTCCATGTGGGAAGTGGCACCCCACTGCTTACTTCCCTCCATGTAGACTTAGATCCATCTTGAGTACTGTTTGTCAACCAGTTGCAAGTCCATCTAGTGGTGGTGCTATCTATTCCACATTTTTCTAGTTTACTAAGAAGTAGGTTGTGGTCTACTTTGTCAAATGCCTTGCTGAAATCTAAATATATTACGTCCATGGTATTTTGCTTGTCTACTAATTTAGTCACTATGTTGAAGAATGAAATAAGATTGGTTTGGCATGATCTGTTCTTAACAAACCTGTGCTGACTGCTAGTTATTACTTTTCTTGTTTCTAGATGTTGGCAGATCTGTTTTTTTATTATCTTTGTCAGTATCTTCTCAGGTATTGATGTTAGGCTGATTTGGTCTATAGTTTTCTGGGTCTGTTTTTTTTCCCCTTTTTTGAAGACGGGAACCATGCCAGCTCTTTTCCAGTTCTCTGGTAGTTCACTGGTGCTCCAGAATTTTTGAAAGATATGGTGAAGTGGTTCTGAGATTACCTCTGCCAGCTCCTTTAAAACTCTGGGATGTAATTCATCAGGCCCTGGTGATTTGTGTTCATCAAGATCAGAGAGGTGTTCTTTTACTATATTTTTGCTTATTTTAACTTTTATTTCTGGTCTGTCTTTTACAGTTATTTTTTTGATGGGTTGTGTGTGAAGACCGATGCAAAGAATGAGTTAAGCTTTCTCTCTGTTGTCTGTTTCTTCCTTGCTGTCTTCTCTCTTTAGTGGACTGACTATTTCCTTGAGTTTTTTCTTGTTATTTATATAACAAGGAAGAAACTTTTTTTATTATCTTTGACTTTTGACAGTGGAAGACCACTGCCCTGCAAAGAAGACTGGTAATATGGAAATATACCAGACACTTCTGCTACCAAGAGACTAAGAACTAAAAATATAAACAGATCTTACAGCAATTCTTAGCCACATACCCTAAAGAAATCCAAACCATTTTCAGGAAGCTGACCCAAAGACCTGAGCAGGGAGTTTCCTGCTAAGGCTGAAAGAAGGCAAGAGAGAACAGCAGACAGTAATATTTATGCCCATTTGTCACAATCCTGAGAACTCCAGCGGCAACAAAGGAGAAGTAATATCTTCATTAGGAATTAATTCCATGCTCTTACATATCAGTAAGCCTCAGTGAAGGGGTAATTAATGTCTGACATGCAAATTTTGGAAGAAAGAGCATCAGAGGAATACTCTAGTGAAGAGTGTGGAAATGAGAGCTCAAGGCCACCTTTAATATTTTTAGTATTTATCTGATTTCTCAATCGCTTACAAGATGCAGGTATAAGAATAAATTCAAACTACAACTGGCCTTAAATGCAAGCTACTCAACCCAGGCAGAATTTTCATAAGCCATTTTAGAACCAGTCAGCATTTGGATGGGATGGAAGCTTTTATCTGTAGTTTTGATTATGGTCACCAAAGGAAACAAACCAACATGTTGCAGATGCTACCAAGTCACAAACACACAGGAAATTTCATGGATGCCTCTAATCTATTTTTAGCAAGCCTGTTTGCTAGCTATAAAGATAATAATTAACAGCCCTAAAGGATTTTCAGTGAACTATATTGTTGAACTTTTCTGTATTGATCCTAGGTAATTGGTAACCTTATTTTTGGGGGATGTTTTGGAATGCATTCTCTGAAATGTTTTAAAATGCACTCAGCATCACCCTTGCCCTTTTTGGATATTTTTGAAGCAAATTAAACCCAAATGTTTTAAATTTATTTGATGTTTAGTGTTCCGTCCGGAAAAACGCGAGGTAGACCGGGTTCCAACAACAAAGTCTTTATTTGTTAACACAGTAAAGAAACGGAACATTGGCTCAAGCCTCGACAGCCCTTTTATATGTTTCTGTCTACCGGCTTGTAGCCAATGACAAGCATTTGGTTTTGCCGCTCTAGGGCAGCTTCGTGGATTGGTTCCTATTGAACCAATCCCCTTTTAGGTTTTGTTAACCAATTGGAATGAAGTATTTGGAGTCTACTATTATTTATACAGAACACCCCTCCCCTCTTAGTTCAGTCCTACGTAGTCACGTAGTCGCGCAGGTAGGTGGGGCTTCTTTTGATTTGACTGGACTTGCGCGGTTCATTTCTGTTGGAGACTTCGACCGGTTCGGATGGGGTTGCTGTTTCTCCAGTCTTTCTCCATGGAACCGTCTGGAAGGGTGAGTCAGCCATTTTACTGCCGCCTGAGTTTCTTAGGCCAGTGGTTTTGCCTCTCCCTCCCGTTTCCTCCAGGCAAGTCGAGCTGGCCTGGCTGGCCCCTTCGAATGGACTCTTCTCGCAACTTTCTTCAAACAGTGAGTCTCTTATTTGCTCTTTTTGATTGTTATTGTTTTCGGAGTTTAATTTAAATGGTTCTATATTCATTTCTCATATTTCCCCCCCCTCTTTGGTTTGAATTTCGTCATTTTTTAATACTTGTGGTTGTGTGTTTGCACTTCTTTCTATGTTTCGGGACCGAAGCTGGTCTATGTGCCGCTTCCATTCCCTGCCGTCGTCTACTGTTAGTTGGTAGGACCGGGGACCTATTATTTGTGTGATTTGTCCAGGTAGCCATAAAGGGTCTCCGGTAAAATTTTTTGCATAAACTAGGACACCTATTGCAAAAGTCCTGAAACAGGTGGAAGAGTCGGGGGGGTTTTCTGGTGTATAGTTTGGGTGCAATCTGTCTAATTGTGACCTTAGTTTCCTTCCCATAAGTAATTCTGCCGGGGTTTTGTTAGTTGTAGTACTGGGTGTGATATGTTGGAGGGTGAGTAGTCAGTTTATTTTATTTTGGACATCCCTGGTGTCCAGTTTTTCTAAACCCTCCTTGGTAAACCTGACCATTTTTCTCTGCCCGACCATTTGCAGCCAGGTGGGCCGGTGCAGTTAGGGCATGTCTTATACCAAGGGAGGCTAGGTATTGCTCGAATTGAAGAGTGGTTAATTGTGGCCCGTTGTCAGACACTAGGACGTCCAGTAAGCCATGGGTTGCAAAGAGTTTGTCAAGTTGTTTTATAATGGTTTCTGTTGTCATAGATGGCATAATTTTAACCTCCAGCCAATTGGAGTATGCATCTACGACAATCAGGAAATTATGCCCCTTGGTAGGACCCGCAAAATCGATGTGGATTCGTGACCAGGGGCCTCTTGGAGTTTCCCAGTCCCTTATGAGTGCTTTTGGCGAGAAAGGCCTTATTCTTTGGCATTTGTTGCAAGAGTTCACCCAGTATTCGATGTCCCTATCTATACCCGGCCACCAGACATAGCTTCTAGCGAGGCTTTTCAATTTAACTATTCCCGGGTGGCCTTCATGAAGCATACCCAGTACCTTAGTTTGCAATTTGTTAGGAATAATTACCCGATCACCCCATAATAAACAACCTTTTTGGATTGAGAGTTCAGTTTGTCTGGTCCGGAAAGGTTTAAAAGTCTCAGTTTTTTGGTTCTCCGGCCAGCCTTTACCTACCCAGTTTAGTACGCGGCCAGTCAATGGGTCTCTTGTGGTGGCTCTGGCGACATCATTCGCAGATATGGGTAGATCGAGGCAAGTCTCTATCTGCAATGTGGTCATCGTCGGTGCCGGGTCTTCCTCTGTGGATGGTAATGGTGCGCTGCTCAAAGTGTCTGCATGGGAAATTTTTTTCCCTGGGCGATGTGTCAGAGTATAGGAGTAGGCTGCTAGGAATTCCGACCATCTAGTCATTCGTGGGGACAAAATATTCGGTGTGGGCTTGTTTCCCGCCAAGATTCCTAGTAGCGGTTTGTGGTCCATTACTATTTCAAATGTTCTTCCATATAGGTACTCGTGGAAACGTTTCACTCCGGCGACGATTGCCAGAGCTTCTCTGTCCAATTGACTGTAATTTCGCTCGGTTTTGGACAGGGTCTTTGAATAGTATGCGACGGGTGCCTCTCTCCCATCCAGCAATTGGTGGCTCAGGATGGCACCGACTCTGAATGGCAAGGCGTCGCAGGTCACCGTCAATGGTAGTGTGTTGCTAAATTAATAAGAACGGAGTTCGATGTTAACAAGTTTTTTTATTTTTTGGAAGGCTTTCTTTTCTCTATAACCCCAAGTCCAAATTGCTTTTTTGTCCAGTAGTCGGTGTAATGGTTCCGCTATTGTTGCCTTGTGAGGTAGGAATACATTATAAAAATTTATCAGTCCCAGAATGCCTGTAGTTCGGTTTTGTTCCTTGGTTCTGGTGCGTCTTTAATAGTTTGGACTTTTTTGTCGGTAGGGTGTATACCCTCTCCGTCTATTAAATAGCCCAAGAATTAGAGGTTATCCATCATTAGACAGCACTTTTCTTTTTTTACTTTGAGGCCAGATTCTCTGAATTTAGCTAGTACTTCTTTAAGTCTTTTTCTAAAGCCCATGTCACACTGAACCAACGGATGCAAAGAGGATGTAAAACGGACAAACAACCTTGCCATCCGTTGGTTAACGTGATGTATCCGTTCTGTACTCACTGCCTCTGTTTTTCATCCTCTCTATCCGTCCACATCTGTTTATGGACATTTCATCTGCTCCCAAAGTTTTGGGCTGCCTAAAACTTTTGCGCAGAAAATGTATCCAGTTTGTCCGTTCTGCATCCACTACGCATCCACTACGCATCCGCTACGCATCCGTTATGCATCCGCTATATCCGCTAGACATCCGCTGCGAATCCACGGAACTCGCATCCGCCCGGACACAGGGAGGAAGTGGAACGGACATGGAACAGATGCAGAACGGATGCAGAACGGATGCAGCATGGAAACAAAGCGTTTAAAGCAGAAAAAACGTTCGCAGAAGGGATCTATCTCGGATATTAAGGATGTCTAGAGGATGCCTAGAGGATGGCTAGAGGATGCCAAGGGACACCTACACTGCCTATAAAAAGGGGGAGAAACTTGTCTGCATCTCACTTTCAGACCAGCAGCCCACCTGTGCAGACCTCTGCAGCCTTCATCTGACTCTTGCTCTTCCACAGCATCCAGTCATGTCCACCGTGGATTGTTCCACAGTCCTTTCAGCAGCCACCATCCTTCTGCAACAGTACGAAGCCATCTACAGGCTCTGTGAACTCTACTACGGGAAGAAAAAGAGGCGGCCAAGAAGCGTCTGGGTCCAAAAATAGATTGGGAGAAGAGCAGAGTATGGGCTGTACAACAAGCTGATGGTGGAGCTCAGGAACGAAGACACTCGGGCGTTCCAGAACTTCATGAGGATGCCTCCAGCCATGTTTGACGAAGTTGTGCAGCGGCTGACACCCAGGTTGACCAAGGCAAACACCAACTTCCGGCCCAGCCTGAAACCTGGGCTCAAGGTGGCACTGACTCTGCACCACCTGGCCTCAGGGACCACCTACAAAAGCATGCAGTACGGCTGGAGGGTGCCACCTAACACCATCAGCATTGTGGTCAGAGAAGTGGTGCAGGCCATCATCGAAGAATACAAGGAGGAGCTCCTCCAGTGCCCCTCCACTGAAGAAGGATGGAAGAAAGTTGCAGAGCAGTGGTATCAGAGGTGGAACTTCCCCCACACCATTGGAGCCATCGATGGCAAGCATGTGGCCTGCAAAGCTCCAGCCAAGTCAGGGTCCTCATCGTGGGCTTCCCAGATCCAGACCCCCTGCCCAACGACACGCAAGATGTGCCCTACTTCATTATGGGGGATGACGCCTTCTCCCTCAGAACCTACCTCATGAAGCCATACACTTCCAGACTCCTGACCCGTGAAGAGAGGATCTTCAACTACAGGCTGTCCAGGGCAAGGTGGGTGGTGGAGAACGCCTTTGTCATCCTGGCCAACAGGTTTCAGGTACTTCTCACCACCATGCAGCATTGCCCAGAGACCGTGAGGAGGATCGTGGAAGCTCGCTGCATCCTGCACAATCTCATGCACACCCGCTACCCAGTCTTGCAGAACAGGCTCGTGGACCATCAACAAGGCAATGGGGACATGGAGCCTGGTGAATGGAGGCAAGGGCGAAACCTGATCGACACTCAGGATGTACAAGGCCACAACAGAGCCTCATGGGAAGGGAAGAAGCAGCGCAACCTCCTGAAACACTGGTGCAACTCCCCAGCTGGAGTGGTGGAGTGGCAAGACCGGATGGTAGATGCTTAATGGATGCTTCCTTCAGCCTGTCTCATCACACGTATGAGATTGGGCCATGTATGTTGGGTGGGCCTACAATGAACAGGGCGTTTAATAAGAGTTGTGTTTGTGTTGACATGTGTGGATGATTGATTACATTATTGTTGATAATAAAGGGCCACAGGTGTGGCACCTGGGAGGGTGGACCATACAGTCCCACTATGCTTGCACTGGAGGTTTATCTATCCCACAGCTATTAGCCATCCCAAAGGTATCCCTGCTCATTCCACAGGTATCCCTGCCCACCCCACTGCTATCTTAACCCATCCCACAAGCATGCAAAGGCTTAAGCCAATTCTAAAAGTTTCCACCAAGACTTTATTAAAAAAAAGCAATGAAGCAAGTGTGTGAATCAAAGATAAACTTTATTGAACAACAGGCTGTAAAAAAAAATTGACCCAAGTCAAGTGTCCAAATAAAGTCCACAGGTAGCCAGCTACCCGGTCTCTGGCACTCTTCTTGGTCACTCGGAGGTGTGCCCAGTCTCAGGGGTGAAGGGTCCAGGTGCTGTGGTGGTGGGTGGTGCTGGAGTGCCTGGCCTCTAGAGGACAACAGGGGATGGTGTGTTTAGAAAGGTCTCGGACAGCTGGCTCAGCCCTGCGATGCTGAGAGGTCCTTCCTCCATGCCATGGGGTGTCAGCCCCAGTACTAATGACAGATGTACTGAGGCCAGGCTTGGCTGTGGGGTGGAGGAATGAGTAGTGTAGTGGGGCTGTCTGCTGTGCAGCTGGGTGAGGACTGGCGTGGGTGGCATTGCTGTTATGGGTGGCATCATTGGCGTGGGTGGCATCACTGTCTTCGGTAGCATCATTGGAGTGGGTGACATCGGTGGCATCAGTGAAACAGGTGGCTACCGTGTCACCCGATGCCTGGACTGGGAAGGGCTGCTGCCTGTGCTGCTGAACCTCCTGGTAGCTGTATCCCTGGTAGGTGAGGGCCTGTGGGAAGCCTTGGAATGGGAGGAACATCATCTGGGGTGGAGGAGCAGGCCTGGACTGGGTGGGAGCGGGTTCTTCTGGGTCTGGAGGGTTGTGAAGCAGCTTGGTGATCCGGTCCTTCACCTGCTGGTACTGTGGATCCACCATTTCCTTGAGGGTATGGTTGACATAGGTGAAGAAGGGCTTGCATTTGGAGGATGAGGAGTCGGTGTTGACCAGCTGAGAGAGGAGATCTATGCTGGTGCGGATGTTGTCCCTGATCTCCAGAAGGACATTGTGGCTCTGCCCCTCCAGCTGTCCGGCTCTCTGCCTTTCTGCGGAGGCAGAGCTGAGGGGGGTGGATGCGGCTAGGACTGTGGTGGACCCAATGTCTCCTTTCTCCCACCGCACCAGAGAGTCCTCTACGCACTCCACCACGCTTACCACAACTGTCCGCGGGTTCTCCGCCGTGGTACGCTCCACAGAAACCTGCCTGGAGACAGGGACTGACTCTCGGCTGGAAGAGGACTGGGTGGCAGCAGGCTGCCTGAGAGAGAGGGTAGTGAGAGGGGCTGCTGGTGCTCCTCGGTGGCAGATCTCACCCTCCAGGAAGCTGCACCTGGCTATGACGTAGGTCTCTTTGTCTGTCAGCTTCACAGTGGCCTGGCCAGATTTCTTCAGGTGCAACTTCCCGTACCAGGTGTGCATATGTTTCCACCAGCCGAGGAGCAACTCTGAAGTGTAACCCATACTCTCTGCCCTCTCTCTCCAAGTAGCCTGCTTCCGCTTGGTGTCCCTGTACAGCCGGTGTCCCTTCCGCCACAGATAGTCGTTCTCTCTCAGCCACTCCAGCACCTCATCCTCGTGCATCTCCGCAATGGAGTATTGCCTCCTCTCCCGTTGTCGCATATGCCTCTTCCTCCCTTTGGCAGGACCAGATGGGCCCTCATCAGAGGGGCTCCCAGGTAGTAGGGGCTGCTCCTCCATGCCACCACCAGCAGCAGCACCAGCAGGATCATCATCATCATCATCATCATCATCACCATCATCATCATCCTCACCAGCAGGATCATAATTAGCATCATCAGCAGCAGCAGCAGCAGCAGCAGGAACACCTGCGTAAGCACCAGCAGGGCCAGCAAGTCCAGGTGCATGAGCAGGACCAGGAGCACGAGCAGGACCAGGAGCATGAGCAGGACGAGCAAGACCAGGAGCACGAGCAGGACGAGCAAGTCCAGGAGCACGAGCAGGTCGAGCAGGTCGAGCAGGACCAGGAGCAGCTTCAACAGAGTAAGCAACAGCAGAAGCACTAGCACCAGCAGAAGCACCACTGCCAGGAGCAGCTTCAGCAGAAGCCCCAGCACCAGCAGAGTCAGGGGCAGGGGGCGGGAGGTTGGCCCTGTCCCTGTTGCCAGGGATGGCGGCAGGTTGCTGAGGCTTTCTCTTCCTCCCCATGGTTGTGGGGTTGCTTGCTGGCAGGGAGGCTGGCAGGCACCAAGGCTGGCAGGAAGGCTGGCAGGAAGGCTGGCTGGAAGGCAGGCTGGCAGGGCAGGCAAGGAACTCGAAGTGTCCAGCAGCAGGTCTTTCCTTGGAATGCTGGCCACATGCGAGCTGCTTCCCTTTATATCCGGGGGGCTTATGTAATACTTACCCCCCGCATGCGCACTTAATGTGCGACATCCATTCTGCTTCCGCTGTTCATCCGCTAGGCTTGCACTGTGCATCCGCTTTATCCGCTAGGCTTCCGCTGTGCATCCGCTTTATCCACTAGGCTTCTGGTGTGCATCCGCTTCATCTGTTCGGCATCCATTCTGCATCCGCTGTATCCGTTCCGCGTCCGCTTTGCTGAGGCCCCCCAGAAGCCCTGCGGTTGCGCTATCTGCTCCCATCCGCTTCCATCCACTGGGCTTCCGTTCCGCATCTGCTTTCCATCCCCTCTGCGTCCTCCCCGCATCCGTGTTATCCGCTCCAGTTATGCAAATTTTTGCCCCTTTTGAGAGCGGATAACAACGGATGGAACATTTTTCTCGTCCGTTGTGTCCATTTTGCATCCGTTGGCCAGTGTGACATGGGCTTAAGCTGGGTCGCATCTTTGGCCGAAATTAGGACGTCATCAAAGTATGGCACGACCCCTTTTATACCATTCAGAAGGCGTTCCATGAGGCTCTGGAATACGCCTGGGGCTACATTCACTCCAAATTGGAGTCTGTTGCATTTGAAGGCCCCTTTGTGTGTAACTATGGTTTGTGCTTCAGCTGTTGAGGGGTCTACTGGGAGCTGTTGATAAGCTTGCGCCAGATCAAGTTTAGCAAAAAATTTTCCTCCCCCAAGAGAATGTAATAAGTGCTGTACGACAGGCACCGGGTATGCACTTTGTTGTAATGCGTCATTCAGGGTAGCCTTATAGTCACCACAGATTCGAACCAACCCATCTGGTTTAATTGGTGTTACGATTGGCGTTTCCCACTTAGCATGGTCCACAGGCTCTAACACCCCTTGGGCTGTTAATTTATTTAGTTGTTCCTCTATCGTTGCTTTTAGAGCAAAAGGAACTCGTCTGGCCTTTAGTCTCCTCGGGGTTACTTGGGGGTCTGGACTAAAGGAAATAGGGGTTCCCCGATACTTGCCAAGGGAGCCGTCAAAAACGTCCTGGAACTCTTGGATCAGGTTTTCTTCCTAGTCAGTTGTGGCCACCCAGTCTACATCCCAATGCCCAATGGTGCGAACCATTCGATGCCCAGGAGGCTTGGTCGGTCTCGGTCGACTATTGTCAGCAGTAGTACTTCAATATGTTGTTTGTAGGCGAGTCGGAAGTGTCCTAGGCCGACTACAGGAATTCGGTTTCCCTGGTAGTCCTTGAGGGTTAATTTTTGTCTCTGGAGTTCTTTGAGTTTGATATCTGGGACTAGTTGTTTGATGGTGTCCCATGATACCATCGATAGGACAGATCCACAGTCTACTTCCATTTCACAGGGCTTCCCTTCTATTTTTACAATTATTTTTACTTTCTTCCCGCTTTCCGTCTGAGCGCTTCCTATAGTGAAAGTCTGATGTGTATTCTCTCGGTTAGTGGCTCGCTTGTTCCGCTGCCACTTTCTCTCAGTTCGCTTTGGCTCAGCTTGTGCGGGGGAGTTGCTACGTCTATTTGGGCTGTAATTCTTTTTGTTCCTGCAGACTTTCTCGATATGCCCTCGTTTCTTGCAAGCTCTGCAAATGGCATCGAGAAACCTGCACTCGGCTCAAGGATGGTTTCCTCCGCAGCCAGCGCATTCCCGCCAATTCCTTTTTTCGCGCTCTTTCTTGTTGGCGTATAGGCGGTGGACCTCATCGTCTTCCTCCCCTGATTCTGATGTTTCGTCAAAATTTTCATGGTGAGTGGTGGTGGGAGATTGTTTCTTCCCTCTGGCCAGGCTCGTATTGTCGCCGCTTGTGTTCATTTGCTTCATTTTGACAGCCGATTTTTTCGCGGCTTCAGCGGCTGTGGCTTCTGCGATGGCTTCGGCTACGGTTATGTTGGGTTTATTTAGCAGCTTGCTCTGTGCATTTGAGTCTCTTAAACCCAACACTACTCGGTCCCGCATTGCTTCATCTAGATTTAGGAACTCGCACTCTCCCCCTATTTGTCGGAGGGCTGCTACAAAGTCAGCGATGGTCTCACCTTCCCGCTGGTCTCTTCGGTAAAATTTGTGTCGCTTGATAAGATTTGACACCATCAGAGCATAGTGATCCTTAAGCATTCTTTGGAGTTCTGGCCACGTCAATTGTTTCACATCTTGGGGCTTCGCTAAAGCCTTGGCCATCTTGAAGACTGTGGGCCCACAGTGTGTCAAGAATACAGCCCTCTTACGCTGATCTGAGATTTCTTCCATCTCATTGCTTTCCAAATACATCTGGAAACGGTCTACATAGGATTCCCAATCCTCTTTGTTGGGATTGAAAGGTGCGGGCGGCGCGTTGTTTCCAGCCATTGTTTTTTCATCTGGATTTATTTGTCGCCGCATGCTCGGTCTCGCGTTAGGATGATCCCACCTTCGTTGCCAGTGTTCCGTCCGGAAAAACACGAGGTAGACCGGGTTCCAACAACAAAGTCTTTATTTGTTAACACAGTAAAGAAACAGAACATTGGCTCAAGCCACGACAGCCCTTTTATATGTTTCTGTCTGCCGGCTTGTAGCCAATGACAAGCATTTGGTTTTGCCGCTCTTGGGCAGCTTCTTGGATTGGTTCCTATTGAACCAATCCCCTTTTAGGTTTTGTTAACCAATCGGAATGAAGTATTTGGAGTCTACTATTATTTATACAGAACATTTAGAATCTACATTTCTGTGGTGTCTTAAATTAAAATAGAAGCCACAGCAATGCAAGGAGAACAAAAGTGGGGCTTTGTGCTATCAAAGTTGCCATCTTGACTTTTGCACTCTGCTATGCACCCCTCAGTTTAGATGAATTTTAAAAGCCTTTCAGGTCACAAAGTGTCCCAACACAAAACAACAGGACTCCCCCCACCCCACCCCCCCAGCAATTATCAATCAGGAAGAAAAAGTAAGCTAGAGATTCAGGGAGTGAAAAGCCAGAAAGAGGAAGGCAACTGAAAGGAAGAGAGAAAAATGGCATCAGAGAGAGGAAAAGGGGATGCCCCAGTTTATGACAATCCACATCGTTCGCCTAGACTTTGGATTCTAGATCAAATGGGCTATGGAGCTTTACTTAGTATATGATGATCTTCTGGCAGGGAAAAATGGTCAATCAGTGATAGTCAATCAGTATTGTTTGAAGAATTTCAACATCTAAATGCCCGTGTTTCAGACATTTCCTGCTGTTGCTCCTGTAGAAAGAGCAAAGAAAGGCTAATAATTATGCCAAAATCCTAAAACAATTCTGCTGAAGAAAAAGACATTATCCTGTTCCATTATCCAACCCCACTCCTCTTACTAACTCAAGGAAGAACTATAAAAGTATTATTATCACAGATGCCTTGTATTTCTGTTCTAAAATATTTCCTCTTGAATCCATTTTTGCTAAGTCTCAGTAGACTTCCTGAAAGGCAATCTTCAGAAAAAGAAAAAAAGCCCATCTCCTCAACAATTAACTTTAAATATCTAATTATTTAAAAGCAGCTAGAATATATTACATTCAATGGAAAGATTAAGATGAAAGAAGTGGGAAAAGATTAAGTGAAAAAAATGGAGTTAGAGAACTACATTCAGCTTGACTGGAAGGGTGCATTACTTTTTAGTACATTAAAGAGTAATTCAGTTGCATTTTTGGACAGGCCCACAGTCAAATTTTACGGTCCACCAGTTGTACACCTTTATTTTTTGAGACAAACTTTTGGATTGTTGAAGGGATTTCATCAGTTACATTACATCTTAATTATAGTTTTTTTAATATTATAAAAAAGAATTAATTACAAGTTCGTGAATTTCAAATTAAAATTCCTGGTTTCATGGTTCTTTAAATAGATAGAAGGAACATAGTCCCCTCTTCCCTTCAAACCTATGTCCCATGTTTATCTTGTGGATTGAAAATTTTCTCTTCACACACTTTCTTAACTAGGATATCCACAGCTTATTGATGGAAACTCTCCCTTTTTCTTTGGTTTATTAATGTTTATTAATTTCCCCCAATAGTGTATTTTTTATACAACAAGAAATTTTGGTTATACAGATTGCTCCTAGTAGAAATGCTCAGAATGAAGTTACATAACAAATATCTATGCAGTTTAGCTTTAAATGTAAAATTCATCTAGATTACCATAAGAAGCTAAACCATTTCCCCTATTAGACCAAAAGTTAAGAATTATGTACAGATTTTAAGGGATATAAATGTTATTATTTGTAATAAAAAAGGCCTCTGGTGCAGCTTGAAAGCATTTGCCTTTCTCTGTCTCATCCTTCCAAAAATGCACAAAAAGGAGAATATTTGGAAAAAATAAATTCAGAAATGCCCATTTTGAGGGAACAAAAATGCAATTTCCTTGAAGATGAACTTGGTTTCTGATGACAACATGGATATGTCCATGCTAGGTTTTTTTAATAGTAATACTGAAATAGTTTCTTATTGCTGCCTTCAAGAATTAGCCTACATTACTGAAATTTCCTGGTAGTTTTTCATCCAATTGATATTACCTTTAGTTTTGTGAGATCAAATAAGGTTAGCTAAATTCTACCACTAAGACAACTGATATATTTGGAGTAGTTGGATATAAAAAAATGCTATTTATAATTTAGAAAAAATATACTCAAGTGAAAGCTAACAAGGAGGATTTTAAGAAAGTTGTAAACATCAAATGTGCCTTGTCTAGCATTTAAAAATTACAAAGAAAATTTTGGTGGTAAGTAAATAAGTTTTGTACAACCCTGACACCAAAATGGACCCTATTCAGGTTGATTTGTTTATCCTAATATGCTTCAGGGATTGTCTAAACCTTAAAGGTCAGTTAGTTCAACTCTGCTTATATTTTGATCTGGATTTGTAGGAAAATTGATCTAAATGTGTGATATAGGATTTGTCTATACCTTGTACAAAATCTGTACTGTCTAATATTTTTTACACTGAGAGGTACTTCATCCTGTTTGCATGTTGGCTTTTTATTATTTTATTAGGGATTGGAAGTGTAACTTCTGGATCTACCTTTTTAATATGCAGCAAGTGTAGTCTGTGGTGGTTCTAGCGGAGATATTGAGTCAAATTGAGTACAACGAACAATAATGAAAACAAGAAGTTTGAAAGCAATTTCCCAAAGCCCCATCTTGTAAGAACACTAGCATCGTGGATTCTAAGTACATCTATGTTGTCTTCAATCTTTGCCTAATTGCTTCAATTTTTAGGATAGTGAGGATTGTGTATGATCAATCCAAGGGATACCAGCAAAAGTGTCAAGTTTCTAAACATTCATGCTAACAACATGAGAAATGATGACATGATTATGCCATCCTATGAATGGATCACAGGATGACCAATTTCTGATAGTTTGCTTCTGTTTTTCTAGCACTTAAGCTTTTGTCCCTTCACAGTCTATCAGTCAGTGCTGCTTGCTGAAGGATCAGATGAGGCTTTCACAAGGCAGATGGTATCCCCTTCAGGGTCCCCTTCAGAGGTGATTTGTTCTCTTCCCCGACTATACATTTCTCGAAGACCGTTAACCATGTTTGACCCAACACTGATGTTTTCCATGAATGGCTCTGCAAGAACAAAGAAAAGTGTTACACACAGCTTCTATTTCGATTGGATCCTCCTTTCTTCCACTTGTTTCTTCATACATTTTAATACAACTATTTGAAGCATCCCCTGGTCATGTGGCCATAATTTACAATCTTTCTGTAGGAAACTGGTGTTTATTTCCAGTTTCCAGCAAAAAAATACCTTATAGCGAATAACGTGTGCTTTTTTTAAAAAAAATGACCAGACCATTAATAACTGTGGCTCTTGCTTTACGGCCGCTGCAAAAAAGGTTGTAAAATTGGGTGTGGTCACATGGTGACCTGCTTAATGACCATCAGACTTAATTATTGTAATTGGCTCAATTAGGGCTGTATATCTAGGTGTATTTGTATATTTTTTTCATTTAGAATCAAGTTCAGACATATTGGAGCATATCAGAAACAGATGTCATCTTCCATTTTTTCCTCTTACATTTTCATATTAGAGAATTTTGTGATTGTTATTGGCCTGAGCCTCATGCTATATGCCTTCAGACTATCTTCCCTTAGAGACTATAAACAGGGCTTATATACCATATTTTTCAGTGTATAAGATGCACTCCTCCCGCAAAGTGGGTGGAAATGTCTGTGCGTCTTATACAGCAAATGTTGCTGAAGTCCCACCCACCCACTGCCTGCCCTTTTGGCCTCTGCCTCCCAGCAATTTTCCTCCTTGCAGCAAACAGCAAACAGCTTGGTCAGCCTCAGCACAGTACAGCACAGTCAAAGAGGCAAAATGCTGGGAGGCAGAGGCAGACTATTTTTTTCTTGTTTTCCTCCCCAAAAGCTAGATGTGTCTTATACTTTGGAGCATCTTATAGTACGAAAAGTATGGTAGCTTCAGATGTTAAATTAGCCAGTGACTAACAGGAGGCACTCTGTGATCAGATTCATCTGTACTGGGACTCTTCAGGCATAAGTATTCTCCAAGGATTTGGGTTCAAATCACATTAAAGGGTTGAATAAAGAACATCTAATATGGAGGATGCCTACACCAGAAAATGTCCAATAAGGACAAAACAGTGCCTTCTGCTGATCACTAGCTAATATAACATCTATAGGAGAAGACTTTGTCAGCTGTTCTGCAAATAGTGGACCTTGTACATAAGCAAATAAAATCTATAATACCCTGCCAAGTGGTCAAGTGTTGAAAAACTGTTGTTAACTTGTTACCTTGTCTCTGGTTGAAAGGATTCAGTGCAGATAATTTCACTCCCTTTTTCCATAGGTAAAACAATAAACCCCCAATGAGTAAAACAATAGCTAGCAGAATCAAAATGACTGCAGCTGTTGTCCCTGAGCCTGGAAAGTGGGCAAGAAGAAAAGTCAAGAGTAAGAAAATTGCAGTATTGTTCCCTTCCTGATCATAATTCTTAAAATTTGGACAGGATGTATACCTGGCTGTCTTTCACATACAGCTCCTGCATACGAGCCACAGATGCACTTTTTGGCACCTGTAGTTGCGGCTTGGCACTCAGCAAGGGATGATTCTGTTCCTTTACATTTCACATTATCCAGAAACGCTGGGCCAATACCTATGCCATATTCATTGCCCTTGGGCACAGACAAGGCTGAACCACAGCCCAATTGTCGACATACCACTGTGGCTTCATTAAAACTCCAACCTGAATCCCCAATAGAGAGCCAGGAGCCATTATAGTTCAATTCTACTCGTCCAGTACAGGCATTGGGGCCATTTGCTAATCGTATATCCAGGGGACCTAGAAAACAAAAGAGAGTCATTCACACAACTTGATCTTCCAAACTGATATGGTGTGTCCCGGTGCTCATTTCAGCCACAATTAAGTTTTTTGAAATATTTGTTTTCCTCTCTAGCATTCTAAGAGAATTTATGAGAATAATAGAATTGGGAGGGATCTTGGAGATCTTCTAGTCCAGGGTGTCAAACTGGATTTCTTTGAGGGCCAGATCAGCATTGTAGTTCTTCTCCACAGGTCGGCTGGTGGGGTGGGGAGAAACAGGACAGATATCTCCTACAGAAACCTAATGGCCAAAGCTGGACATGGGATGGGGCTCACGCACCCCCCATGCCCCATTTTCAGCCTGGATGGCCTCCTGCAGTATCTTGCCAAGCAAAATGGGGTGCTTTCTAATTTGAGTATATGGTGCAAAAGATTATGATTGGCACAGTTTTGTAAGAAATGCTTTCATATAAATTCACCTAATTCATTATTCAATTACAAATTGGAAATTAATACTGAAAACATTTAATCAAGCAACAAAGCACATCAGACAGCATTACACTTTCTTAAAGTTCATTTAAAATTCAAGTTGGAAGATGTTAGTAAAATAGCTTACTGGGGTTTTTGTTTTTTGTTTATCTGCACTATGTTTAAAGCAACTTTTTAAGTGAAACTGACAAATTGGGGACAGGAAGAGACCTTTATATAATACTACAGAACATTACTGCAAAAACTTCTTTTTTGGCAAATAATTGGGTAGGGATAGAATAGAATAGATAGAATAGAATTCTTTAATGGCCAAGTGTAATTGGACACACAAAGGATTTGTCTTGGAACAAATTCCAAATAGAACAAATTTCATAAAATGGCATTTAATTAACTTGAACTACAGGATGACTAGGGAGTAATCATTCACACAATTAGCCTCCATTTATTTAATTAGGTCTTTTAATCACATAATTACAATTTAGTAATACAATTTAGTAACAAACTATGGTTTGTTGAAACAAAACATAACCCAAAGCTTAGTTTGTTGTGACTTTTTTTGGGGGGGGCAAGCTAATTTAAAGGGGAGGAAATCTGTTCAGCTATGTCTAGCCCACTGATCAAAAGGAGTAAAATATTGCTTTAGTGGGTTTGCTTTTTTGTACGTACTTACTAAGTCTTTAAGTGAGGGCTAAGGGATGGGGGGGGCATATCAGATTTGCTTTGAAGCTCAGAGTACTACACTTATATCCTTGTGGGGAAATTTATAACAGCACAGACTTGTACATAATGGAAAATCTGTGGTTACATTTAAATTGATTTAAATTTCTGGACAGGCATATTAATGCAGAGGAACTATTGCCTTTATTGAAGAAGGATATGCAATAACAAACTGAAAAGCTGTAGGAAATAAAGATGTGTATGTTGTTTTGCTCTAGTTCATCTGCCTTCCATATTGTTTTCCATTCTCCATATTTTCAACTGTGCATTTCAGGTTAAATACAACTCTGGAACATTTAAAGGATTTGGGGGACTTCCTTTATTCCAAACTGAAGTTGCACACACCAACAATATTAAACTTTAAGCTACAAGCATTCCTCCATCTGTAAGTTACCTGAGCAAATTGCACCAGCATCTTCTGCATGATCACAATCATGCTCTCCTACGGAACGTCCTCGGCAATCTTTGATTGACATTTCTGTCCCAGTGCAGTTCACGTCATCCAGAAAAATAGGGCCAGAACCTCTTCCAAAGTGGGCCCCAGACAGGGATTCCAAAGGAATACCACACTTTAACTGCTTACACACCACAGCTACATCTGGAAGGCCCCATCCATCATCACACACAGTTCCCCATTGCTGTTGGTGGAAGACTTCAACCCGACCTGCACAAGAGTTTGGACCATCTTCCAATCTTATTTTCCCCACATTGAGGGTGAAAGTGTCTACAGAATAAACAGATTTCATACAAATTAAACAGTGTGTTAAGGCTTTCAATCCATTCAGATAGAGCTTTCTGCTCTTTCCTCAAAAAACCTTCCTGATTACCTCCCCTTACCCCAAGCACATGAGAGTGCAAGTACAAAGTTTAGAAAGAATCTCCTCTTATTCAGAATAGACTCATGACTTCTCTTCTTAGAAGACCCTTCGCTACTCAATTGACTCAAAATCTTTTAGGCATGCTATTCCCACACTGAAAAAAATCTGGAAGGCCACTAGACAGCAGCATCTCTTCATTATCATGTAATGGTTACACAGATGTTTGCAATTCTCTACCCTCATTCTGCATGAGCTGGAAATTAGTGGTGGAGGAGAATCAAAAGAGAGAGAAATCAGGCCTTATCAGATGCCAGGGAAGCATTCAGGGTCTTTCACCAGCGGCAAAAACTGGGGCAACAGCATACTGTCCCTGTCCTATTTCTTTTATTTTTCTTATATGTATCCATGTATTCATAACTATGTTTTTACTTTTACCTATTATCTTGTAAGCAATTGACAAACCAAATAAAATAAATAATAGGAATAGCAAGAGAGAAAGAACAGGGAGCAACAATATTCCTCCCTCCCTCTCTTTCTTTCCACTCATTTGACAATGTTCCTATTGAGGCCCAGCACTCCAGGTAATCACAAGAAATGGCAGTGAAGACATATCCTATTTTTTTGCTTTCACATAGTAATTATCCACATTTTTGTGGCCCAGATGTAGAACTCTTTCCCTGAGCAAAGATTTGATGAAGGTGTGGGGCAACGGAAAGTGATAGAAACTTCTTGTATCTAGGCTCTAAGGAGTCTAGCTTACTTGCCTTCATTCTATTTCCATCATTGCCTCTACCTAGCAACTTACTAGAACATTAGGACCTTTGAGAAAAAAAGGAAATTGTAGGCTCATCCTGTTAGTTAGAAATGAATGCAAGGAAGATATAGAGCAGGAAAAGCTCAAATTTGCCAAGAAACACAGTTGAGCTAATATGGCAAAACGGTTTCCATTAATTGAGGCAACTAAAGTCTGGGGTCAGTTCATTATCAATATCTTTGCATCAGAAAGCTCAGTAAAGGATTAAACATCAGAAAGTCTTAAAGGAAGATGTCAAACACAGTTGCTGACAATGATTATTCTTTCTTTATAGTATGCAAACTTTGTATCTCTTATGAATTAAGAGTGTCCAACCTAGGTTCCACCCCAATTTGCAATCTCAAAATAGTACTTCTTCCAAATAGAAAATTTGGTAGTAAATGTATTGTGTTTTTTTGGATTTTCTTGGATCTGTAGGACTTATGTAGGACTTAGCATGCTTAAGAATTTTTTTAATAAATACCAAGTCTTGTGAGATCAATGCCATGCTGACCTGAGTTGAAAAGTGATAAGCTGAATTGCTAAAGAAAATAATAAAATTTAGTAGTGTTGCTTAAGATAGAATCAGGTAGAATTTCCTGGAAGTTGAGTCATGGCAACTAGAGTTCTTCTTTAATTGGTTTGAAATGTTTAACCACTTATCTAGGTAATTTCTTCAGTCTGAGCAAATTGGTTAGGGAGACCTCATACATGTCCTCTAGAAAGGTTTCATTACTTCCCTAATCCAGATAGGCTCATTAGGTGACTAGATAGAGTTGTTGGAGTTTAAGTGTTCCAACTCCTAAATACTTTACCCTAGGTGATTCCTTAAGTGTAACTTCCCTGGTGAAACTTTGAAGTGGTTTTAATCCTCCTGAGAACTGATGAAAGAGCAGCATGAAAAAAGGGAATAGGTTGTATCTGAGGCCTCCACCTCTATTGAGGAAAGAATTTTTCTCTCTGTCAAGATGTGAACATTATTGTCCTCAAAACACAATAGACAATGGACTGCAAAAATATCAAATGAAGTCCAAGACTAAACCTTGCCAAAAATATCACTAGAAGCAAAATCACCAAACAGAGGCTTCAAGTGACATTTGTTTCACTTGATACTTTGGATACGTCATGCGGGCTGACTCACCCGAAAAATCAATCATAGTAGGCATGATCAGCCATAAAAGGAGATGGGGAGATCCCAGTTTCTGCTGACTGGACACTATAAAGGATTATACTATAAAGTATGGTCATAGTGGATCTGAAGGAGATAGTGTGAGACAGAGGAGAATGGAGAATGCTAATCCATAGAGTAGCCAAGGGTCAGACATGTCTGAATGGTTGACAACAATGAAAGCCAGAACTTTTTCTGAAGCATGCCCCAAATAATATTTCTAAAACAATGCCACAATTTAGATGCTTATAACACTTACTGTTTATCTGGAAGATCCTATTTGCCGTTTCATACCAATCTCCACTGCTATTAGTTTACCACCTTTTAATATGTTTAATAAAGCTATATGTTATGAAGACTTAGTCACTAATGCAAAAATGATCACAAATCACAACTTTGCTATCATGAATTACCTGAACAAATAACACTTGCATCCTGGCCATGAACACAGTTATTTGTCCCCTGGGTATTTGCTCTGCATTCTTGAAGAGTATTTTCTGTGCCTTCACAATTGACATCATCCATCCAGATGCGGCCTGATCCACGCCCAAAATGAGCTCCTTTTGGAGCCGATCCAGCACTTCCACAGCCCAATTGCCTGCACACAACGTCTACCTCTTTTAAGTCCCAAGTCCGGTCACAGACTGTCCCCCACTCATCACTCCCAGATGTTCGAATCTCTACTCTTCCATTGCAGCGATTTGTGCCATTGACCAGTCTGAGATTCTCTGAAAAAAACAATCGAACAGATAAATGGATTAGCCTCCTAGAAAATGTGCTTTAAAAGATCAGGATGTGAATAAAATTTTTCATGAGAGACAAAAAGCATGTTTCAAACTGAGCTGGACCTACAATGCTCTTCAACTAGCAAGTTCAGAACAATTGAGAGAGATGATTTGTTTTGTAAGCATACACTTTGCTTCAGATTACAGAGATACATCAGTATTGTTTTTACATACCACTCTTTCTAGAAGTTAGAATTACCCTGAGATTAGATGGGTGGCCAATAAATTTTATAAGTAAATAAAATGATCTCCTTTTCCTGTGGAATAAATCATTATTGCCTGGCAAAATATAAGAAGAGACGGGACTGGACAAGGTCAAATACCAATGTAGTCAATATTCTATTTCACACAGTAGAGAAACAGATGCCCTTGTGAAATCTATATGTAGAACATCAGTGTAATGCTCTATTACTACTCCTGCTTGGCTTTATTCTGAAGATTTTGGTGGAGAACAATTTACAAAGTAATTCAAACCAATAACTTCTCTGAAGATCAGGAATTGTTGAAGATTGAACATCAGTCTGATTATCTGTCCTTGTGTTGCTTTCTCTTAGTATAGAATGCCTATTCAAAACCAGTTACCTGAACATACAACACCAGCATCTTCCCCATGGTTACAGTCATTAGTTCCCCAAGGCTTGGCCTTGCAAGAAGTAAGGGAAGTTTCACTTCCTATACATTCAACATCATCCAACCAGATAGCATCATTTCCTCGACCAAATCGAGCTGAACGAGGGGCAGAAATGGCTGATCCACAATCAAGGTATCGACACACTACAACAGCTTCATTCAAGTCCCAGTTGTCATCACAAACAGTCCCATATTGCTGGAGATGAAATACTTCTACTCTCCCGGTACACCGGTGTGAACCATTGACTAGTTTGAGCTCCACTGGGTCTAAAAAGATAGAAGATATTATCAGAAGACCATTGACATTGAAGAAATTCCCCACAAACAATCTTTATGCCCTTTGTCCACATTGTCCCAAAATTCTAACAACACTTATCTCCACTAAAAAAGTTTCTGGCAGGTCAAGGAAGTCTGCTATAGACTGAGATAAGCACAACTTATTCTGACAAAATTTCATTTTTCAAATGTTGCTTACCTGTAAGCATACATGGTAGAAACTCTCATTATAAAAAAAATCAGCAATTGTGTCTGGAGGTGCTTTTTTTTTTTTTAACATTGTAATTAACTTTCCAAATATATCCTGATTGCTTTAGATTATTTTTTTCTAATCTAACTAGAAAATAATCTAATTATATTTTCTAATCATCTTTAGAATAAACTGGATCATGTTCATCTTTAGAATGAATTGAATTATGTGCAGCATAATTCTTGTTTGTTTTTAATGAAAAGAAGGACTAGGAATGGCATGATAGCAACGTTCCAAGGGGGTACCAAAGGGGGTGTTTTATTTGTCCTCTCTTATTTGCCTTATTTGTCCTCTTATTCTTTTGTTTTTACAAAGAGGGAGAAATAAGGGTTTCCTAATAACAGAGTAAAAATATTGTTGCCATGATGTGGCCACAATATAAAAAAGAGTGCAGAGAAGAGCAACAAAGATGATTATGGGACTGGAGCTTAACTTATAAAGAATGGTTAGAGGAACTGGGCATGGGTAGTCTAGTGAAGAAAAGTTCTAGGAATGACATGATAGCCATGTTCCAATATTTCAGGGGCTACCACAAAGAAGAGAGAGTCAACCTATTCTCCAAAGCACCTGAAGGCCATACAAGAAGCAATGGGTGGAAAGTGAAGCAACTTAGAACTAAGGAGAAATTTCCTAACAGTTAGAACAATTAATCAGTGGAACAACTTGCTTCCAGAAGTTGTGGATGGCCCCACACTAGAAGTCTTTAAAAAGAGTTTGGACATTTGTCTGAAATGGTATAGAGTTTTCTGCTTGAGCAGGGAGTTGAATTAGAAAACCTTCAAAGCCCCTTTCAACTCTGTTGTTTTTGTTTTTAAGCATCAGATTTTCATTGTTTCTGACTGTTAGGCTTTGGGTTTGTGGTAACAACCCACTGTTACTTCTCCTTTCTTTGTAATTTAGTTATTATTATCTATCACTAAATTAAATGTGACTTTGTTATTATTAACTATGAAGAACAATGATATTATTTTTCAGTTGAGGGGCCACTGGAAGAACATTACTGAAGATCATCCTCATTCCTCCTTTCTTTTCTTTGCTGGGAGCTTGTAAGATGATAGATAAATTGCAAGATAAATAGATAGATCAATATTTTTTCTCAGCTTGATAAAAGGAAAAGGTGAGCAGAAAAGTTGTCTTTTTGACAAAAAGCCAGCTTGATCTTTTGTGAATATAAGACTGTAAAACCTTCCTCAATCATTATGCCAGTATTGCAGTGAAAAGTTTATAATCATTATTGAGTAATGAAATTGATCTGTAATTTGTCATCCTCAAGACATCTTGACTCTTCTTTGCTAACAGTGCAATATTACTTTCTTTCCAAGCTTGAGGCACCATTGCTCCCTATAATACACTATTCATTATGTTTGTAGGAGTTTGTCCTCAAAACATTTATAGTATTAATTTGTGAGACTATCTGGACCTGGTCTTAGCCTGTTTTTATTTATTTTTTAATAACTTCTGATATTTCAAAGACAGTTGCTGGTTTGTTTATAAATTGCCACTGAGCTTGTGAGAGTTTAATGAAGTGTTTATAAATAATAATCTAATTTTTGCATGTCTGGTTCCTGTTTCTTGTAAACATTATAGTAGAAATTATAAAAGGACTTTTTAATGAGGCTAATGTCTGTTTTTACCATATGTTGCCATATTGGATTTTGTCTGTTTCTCTTCTTTCCAGCCAATTAATTTAGTCAAAAATATAATCATTCTCAGTCTAATGTTTTCTCCAGTCATTTCAGGAACTGCTTGAAAGTTTAGTTTTCTGGTGGAACTCTAGTTGCAAGAAAGCAAGCAACCTCTGAAAAAGTTTCATCATTTTGAATAATATTTCTCTCCCTTTGTCTTAATGATATTTTGTGGAAATACTATATTTGCTAGAGAAGGACTTCCTGCCTACCTTCCTCTTTTCCAGTAAACACACCACTATGAAGATCCATCTGAAACCTTTTTTATTCTACATTTCACAACTAGTAGAAAGCAATCTTTACACATTTAGCTTTCTTACACCATCAACTATTCTCAAGGAGCACAACCCTAAGCTGCATTTGCTTCTAGTTGTTCCTACTTAAATTCATATTGCACATTCAGGGTGGGGGATAGAAATGACAGGGAGTGTGAATCTTCTTTGTTCTTTCCATTGTGCTTTTGACAGAAATGGTTCTGCTTTCAAACAAATAAACATTTAACCAAGAGAACCATGTGTTCTGTACTATGGAGTTGAAAGAAAACAAAACCTGGCTCTCCTGTCTGATCAGTAGTCAGATTCAGAATGGTATTCAGCAGGTTCTGACCAGCTCTGGAGAACTGGTAGCGGAAATTTTGAATAGTTCAGAGAACTGGCAAATATCACCTCTGACTGGAGATTTTACAGTATCCTACACCTGCCACGGCCACCAAGCCCACAGAACTGATAGTAAAAAAATGTGAATCCCACCACTGGTCAGATGATTTTTTTTTTCTTTGCATTTTATTCTGTGTTTCCATTCTTTAGTATCTGGCATCGCTAGAATGTCAGGAGCTGATATGGTCTGATGGAGATAATATGTTCATTATGGTGGGTCATAATATAGCTTATTAGTTTTCAGCTTAATGGAAAGTGTGAAGTCGGTCACCATAACTTGCAAATGATTGATCATGTATCAGGGTGTCAAACTTGCCGACAGGCTGGATGCATCATGTGTTGGCCCCATTCCTGTCCAGTTTAGCGAAAGGGGAAAAAGGGGGATAGATCATGTCATGCCACTGTGATGATGCAAGTTTGACACCCCTGATATATATTATGTGAGCTATAAGAACTCTGGGTCATTTAACAAACTATTGTTTAAAAAAATACCCTTATCTTTGTGTGATATGAAAATCTGTAACCGTAAGACTCTGATTTACTAAACATCAGAATGAATGAACATCGTCACCTTCTCTGATAGCACGTTGATGCTCAGCCGTGAGTTTATGTAAAATGTGTGAGAATTGCTTGTCTTTCTTGGAACTACCTTCTTGGAGGTTAGAGGAACATCTTGTAGATTAGCAAAAATATTATTTCAAAAGATTTGTATTTTATGTTTCCTCCATATTAAATGTCATTTCATTATAGATTTATGAAGAATAGAATTTATATTGCAATATTCAGCCATTATAAATATGCCCAAAACAATTGGAATAAATAAAATATAAATCCCAAATCAGCTAAAACTAACCTGCACACTCCACCCCAGCATCTTCTCCATGGTGACAGTTATTTGTTCCCCAAGTGCTTGCTGTACATTGACTGAGGAAGTTTTCTGTTCCTTGGCAGTTCACATCATCTAGCCAAATTGGCCCTGTTCCCTGTCCAAAATATGCCTTTCTTCGGGCTCTCAAAGCAACACCACAGCCCATTTCCCTGCAGATCACCTCAGCATGCTTGATGTCCCAGCGGTCATCACACACAGTCCCCCACTGCTGGTCATGGAAGATCTCCACTCTTCCTGAACAGTGGCCTGAGCCATTTACCAGTCGGAGTTCTGATGGGAAATAAAAAGTTTAAAAACCACAACATCATAAAATAAATTGTGGGCAAGGTTCTTGAATATCTAATTGCTGGGCTGTTTAACCCAAAGGGGAGGAATCTAAGAAAAATCAGCTTCTTGCTAAGAAGCATAGTGTTTCTCCTCCTCCTCCTCCTCCTCCTCCTCCTCCTCCTCCTCCTCCTCCTCCTCCTCCTCCTCCTCCTCCTTCTTCTTCTTCTTCTTCTTCTTCTTCTTCATCTTCACATCTAATTTTTGTTTTTCTCCATAAGAAGTTCTTGACCTTTTTTGCTTCCAGAAATCTTGGTTCCTGACATTTACAGAAGAGCATTTTTAAAGAAACAAATTACTTACTTGAGATGAATAAATTCATCCTTACTGAGGAAACAGTAATCTCAATATATAAGAAATAGAAGCAACAGGAGATGAGAAAAAACAAATACTAATTGAATAGGCACTTAAATCTTCTTCAACTCAACAGCTACACTTGACTATTGGATAACATACCAAGAGCCATATATACATCAATTGTATGTAGGCAGCTAAAATCTAAATGAAGAGTAGATGCAGAGCAAAAAACAAAACAAGATAATGCTAACTTATTATTTGGGTCAATCTCCAAACTTAGTATATATTACCTCTCCTAAGTACACACCTGAACATACAGCACCAGCATCCTCTCCATGGTTGCAGTTGTGTTCTCCCCAACTTTTTAGACGACAGTCATGGAGAGCAGCTTCTGTTCCTTTACATTTGACATCATCCAGCCAAATGGGATCATTTCCTTTTCCAAATTTTGCTCCTCGTGGGGCTGCCAAAGCTATTCCACAACCCAATTCCCTGCACACAACTTGCGCATTGGTGAGCTCCCAGCCATCATCACAGACTGTTCCCCACTGTTGGTTGTGCAGCACTTCAACTCTCCCAGAGCAACGACTTGTGCCATTCACCAATCTGACTTCATTGGGATCTGAAATGGTTAGAATCACTGTTATTTTCCTACTTTTCACAAGAGCCTGAATGAAAACTAGGTAGAATCAATGCAGGAGTCTGGACCTATATCTGACTTCATGTGTCACACTGAGCCATAATATCTTGTTTAATTGTGATTTGTGAATGGTCAAGAATAAACCATGATTTATTCTAACATATTAACTTATGATCTGTCATTGTTGACTTCAACTGTTGCTTAACATGCTGGGTCATCATAAATATGCAATTTGTTTATCATTTTCTGATTTATTCCTGATCAGTTTTATGCCCCACTCAATATTTTAATGAAGCCTAAAGGACAAGGACACAAGAACAACAAAACTGCTAACAAAGGAAGGAACTAGAAACTGGCCAAACAAAATACTACTTTCCTGATCTGCAAGATTGTTTTCTTTTATCTGAGTATGGTCTTGAAGCAAGCCATAGCTTAAAGGGATGCTTCAAACCATGTGTTTTTAAACAATTTCCAAACTTATAATTAGTGGCATCTATGGTGTGGAGTCAGGAGACTGTCGAAGGAGAGAGAAGAGGGCATCCATTGATGGGATTCAGCCAGTTTGCACCACTTTGGGAGAACCGGTTATTAACTTTCTGAACAGTTTGGTGAATTGGTTGTTGAAATAAATCATAAGGGCATAGAACCAGTTGCTAAATTATTTGAATCCCACCACTGAGGGCATCCATGACATCCCAATCCAAGACTGCTCATTTGGTAGTTAGTATGTGTGTTGACATGCACAGAGGACAAAGGTTGTACAGTATTGCTGCAACTGCCATCTTTGTTGTTGTAACAACTTCTAACTTCTCCTCCCATGTTGCTGCTGATTATAACATGTCTTACTGTTTTTTTACCAAGACTAAACAGCTCAAGCAGTCTTGGATTATGTGTTATGTCGTGATTGTTGACTTTAAATGGCAGGAGGTTAGATAATTGCTTGTTCACATACCAGTTTGAGTCCCTCCTTCTTTCTTTCTTCCTTCCTCCCTGCCTCTCTCTTTCTTTCTTTCCAGAGGAAACTGATAAGAAACCATTTAGCTACTTTTAGGACTACTGACACAACTTTAAATGCTGCTATAATCTGCCTGCATGTCTGCCAAATATTTCTAACTTATTTTAAGAAATCATTCTTGACCCTCAGCTGAACCAAGCCATGTCAGTTTTATCCAGAAGCTCTGTCATGGCTGAACAACTGGCAGCTAAACCAGGAGTCTGATCTTGATCTGAATTACTGGTTACAATATAACAAACCTGAGCATTCCACACTTGCATCATTGCTGTGGTCACAGCTATGCTCTCCCCAAGGCCTTTTGTGGCATTCATTCAGAAAAGCTTCTTTCCCTGTGCAGTTTACTCTGTCTAGCCAAATTGTTCCAGATCCTTGGCCAAACTGTGCTCCTCCAAAGGCCTTTAGGGCAGTTCCACATTCCAGTTCTCTGCACACCACGTTGGCATCATTTAAATCCCAGTCCACACCACACACAGTCCCCCATTGCTTGTTGTGGTACACCTCAACCCTTCCTGAACAACGAGTGGATCCATCTACTAGTCGAAGTTCTGATGAGACAAAAGAAGTAAGCAAAGTGGTATATCCTCCAAATATAATATCCACAACTTTGAGGAGAAACATATTTACCAAGGGAAAACAAAAATATCATGTAAACTTTGAACACATATCAAAAAAATATAACCAGAAGTCAGATAATAATATTGGAGTAGCAAAAAGAACTCTGTGAGCAAAATCACATCTGATTGTTTCTGATATGTTCAAACCAGCCCATTCAAAATCCCTCAGGGTTTTTGTCATTATCCAAATCTACACTCTCAGTGACCATCTGAAAGTCTTCAAGCTACAGTCTTTGGACAAGTTTTTGCAACATCACTTAATCTGAAGTTTTTCTTTTCTCTTTAAGAGGAGCCCCACTAGGTAGCAAGATCTTGATTAAAAAGTCAAGCAGCCCTGGATCTATTTAGTGTTCGAATGGGAGAACCCCTGGAGATAGGTTGGACTGGTATGTCAACAAAACAAATAATATACAGAAAAGAAACTCCCTCCTGGAAGAAAGCAATGGCTAACAAGTTCTATATTGCTTCAAAAAAGCAACATGATACGTACACACAATCCACTGGAATCAAAGCTTATTTCATACTTCTTCATTATTCTACCCTGACAGGAAAATAAGTTTTATGTTGCCATGATTCCAGCTCCAATTCTCTTGACAAAAATATTTATCAAGAGAGGGGAATGATTGCCTTATTTCATTGGCCATGTCCTTTTCTCACAAGCATTATTGAAAGTTTTCTGAAATAAGAGGTGACAACTTGTTGATGTGCAAGTTATGTTTCAGAAATATTTGCATCACAACAGGCCTTTGATGGCTCAGTGTATTTTACTGCACTGGAATTATATTGAATATTGTATTGATTATTTATTTCGATATGTTCTTCCAGGCTTTCTTTTCTCTTTATAAGGAAACTTGAAGGGCCTCTCAAAATTACACACCAGTTTTAACCACTTCTGCTTTCCTATTATTTTTTTTTCACTTTTTTCTTTAGCATTCTTTTCTTATATTAAAACCATTTTGGGCTTACCTTTAAAAGAAAATGATAAAATAGATCCAAATATAAAACAAATAAATGTATAAATCAAAACAAAAAAAGAATAAACAAATACATGTGTAGTTATTAAGTAGTATAATAATCCACCAAACTATGTAAACTAAATTTATGAAATGTTTTCAGAAAAAGTGATACAACCCCCTTCACACACTCAGCTTCCTGAGTTTTCAGAAGTACTTCTTACCTGCACATACTACACCAGCATCTTCTGAATGAGTACAGTCATGTTCCCCCCATGTTTTTGTTGGACATTTGCTGATGGCTGTCTCTGACCCTGTGCAGTTCACGCCATCCAGCCATATGGGACCAGCTCCAGGTCCATAGCGAGAACCACGTGGGGCTGACAGTGCATTCCCACAGTCTAAATATTGGCATACAACCTTGGCATCATCAATGTCCCAGTCGTCATCACAAATAGTTCCCCAGAGTTTTTCATGCAAGATCTCAACTCTCCCTGCACAATGATTGGGACCATTTGATAATCTGATCTCAGGTGGTTCTGAAGAGAGAAATGTTGATAAAGAATGAATATTTCTGGAGATGGTTTACTGCACAATTGGTTTTCTACAATATACTAAGGTCTCTTTTAACACTGTAGCACTCATTATGTTTATAACCTTTAAATGAATATGATATTTTAATATGGCATTCTAGGATGGCTCCATTCTTATTTTTAATATTCACTCTCTCCTATGCCTCTTTTATATGTATTAATAATAACTATTTTCTAGTTTATTCATGATTTTTATTTTATTGATTTATTACTTGTCCACTGCCCAGAATATGTTTTTGTGAGATGGGTAACCATATAAATTTGATAGATAAATAAAATATGCATTGTGGTTACAGAAAAGAGCAGTAGCTTATGTTTGATTCAAAAGAGGAACTTTTCCTACTACTGGTCGAAACCTGTGACATGATGCCCCTCTCATCAACTACTATGAGTAATTTTGCAACCTTTGTAAAGTTTCATAATGAAGTTAATGTTATTTTAAAGTGAATATTGAACAAAATGCATCATGCAACGTGCTTTTCTTTGCCACTCCAAGTGATCATTTGTATATCATTCCTATATTACAAGTTGTTTATAATTCCATACTTCTGTAGTTATTATGACCATAAAGTACAAATGTTCCTCTTTATATTTCCAAGTACAAATGCCCAGATATATGAATGCAGACATATATGTGTAAAAGTAAAAGGGCTGATTATCTGAGTGGTATTTTTTTTGGGGGGGGGGGGGAACCATTAAAGGAAATTAATTTTTATTTTTCATTAAAATATAAACTTTAGACTTTCCCTTCTCTGCAAATCAAATATTTTCTTCTTATGAGGTCTTAGAGTATCACTGAACTTTGCTTTCAAAGGTATAGTAGGAAATAAATAATGGATTTTCATAAGAAGATTTAGAGAATCTTTACCAAGGCAACATTGAGGAAAACAATAGAGAAATAAAGATACAACAGTTAAACAGCACATGTGTCCCATCTTAATTTCTAGAAGACAGCAGCTACCCATAGAAGATTTCTTTTATTTCATCCTTATGATTGGTGAGTCCCATGTTCAGAAAAAAAGAAAGATGGAAATTTGGTGGATTGTTTATCTCTTTCAAGGAGACTTGGACAAATTTCCTATTATTTCTCTTCCCCATGACAATAATTGCTATTTCTTTTTGAATTTGTTATCATTGTTTGTCTGAGACTCTTCCCGTTTTCAATTGCCCTACATCTTTGAAAGACAATTACATCTTTGGAAAGAAAAAAAACAAATGGAGATCACTCTTCAAGGAATGACATTCATTATCAATCTGCCAAATCCAGTTTGGTGCTGGAATTGATTTCACAGATCCAGAATTAACCACTACCACCACCCCAGAGTGGACAGAATATCCCACAAACAAGAAGAACAGAATATGCAATGTTTTATGATTATTACCTGCACACTCCACACCAGCATCTTTACTGTGGCTACAACTGTATTCTTTCATGCTTTTTGGTGGACATTTTCTTAGACTATCTTCTTCCCCTGTGCAGTTTACCTGATCCATCCATATTGGACCAGTTCCTTGTCCAAATTTAGCTGCACCTGCTGCTGCTAATGCATTGCCACAGCCTACTTCCCGGCACACCACATTGGCATCAGCTAAATCCCAGCCATTGTCGCATATTGTTCCCCATCTTTGGTTAAACAACACCTCAACTCTACCAGTGCAAAGGGTAGAACCACCTGCCAGTCTCATCTCTGTGTAGAAAGAAAAAGAGAGAATAGAAAACTAATTTTTGTGTAGGGGATTCTACTGTGGCAGCCATTCAGAGCAGCCATTCCTGGATTAAAAAGCAAGCAAAAAACATGTTTATAACCTTCAAACAAAATCAGCCACAGCTTTAATAACACCATCATTCTCTGCTTTTGGCAGGAGTCCATCTAAGTATTTGTGTGGGATCAGTATACACTAATAAATGCATCATCTTTGTTTATTCCAACCTCATAGAAATCTACCAGATTTTTTTTTATTTTTAGTAGCTGTAAATTGATCTACCTTTTGGGAATCAGTTGATTTTTTTTAGAAATATATGTGGACCACATTACATGGCAAAATAATAAATAAGTTGATGGTGGAAGGAATGGTTTTGTTCTGAGCAGGTACTGGGAGATTTTAAGTTAGTTACAAAAATTTCCACTTTCCAAATCCTTAACTGCTATTTTTCCAGAACCTGATCCCATCTGAGGTTAGATATTTGGGGTTTCATTACTGAGTGTCATTCCATTTCCTTTCCCTCATAGAAGAATATCCTATATGAAAAAATATTATATCCTTCTTGAAGATAGTTGTACTGTTTGTAGTTTCTGACAGGAATCCGGAAAAAAAGGTTGAAGTTCCAGCTGCACAGAAAATAACCATATTCTTCTTTCATCAATGTTCTCCTTCTTATAATGATACTCAAGTTTAACCAGTCTCAGAAGCTAAGTAAAATTAGACCCAGTTAGTACTGAGACAGGACTGTATGCCAATCCAGAAATGTTAAAGGGATTGAAATAACAAAAAAACCATTCTCAGAAAAAAAAAAAAGAATGATCAACTCTCTGTAATGTTGCCAGGAAAGCTACAAACACCAGAAATCAAATTTAACTAAAGGATATTTTTACAATTTTGAACTCTTACATTGCTTCATGTGTTTTTCTGATCTTACCGAAAGTTTAATAAGTTTAAGTCCAAGGGACTTAAAACTGTCCTCTTGTAATGTCCTGGAGCTATTCTATGCATATGCCTTGCCTTTGTAATAGTAAATACTATTTGTCATCACATGAGAGAATGTTTTCACTAAAGTATGTACAATACAAAAGTTATGTAGTACATTATTACTTGTGGTAAATTATATCATTCTAAAGGTTACCATTCCAAAGATGCTATCCATCTATCTATTCTGTAATGCATATGGACATTTAACTGTTGGTTGGTGCTCAAATATTAATGGTTACAAGAATTCCACCCATGCTATGAAAAGCTTTGACCTGTTGAAATCTTCATATCAATCAGCTTTTATAATGCATACACAGGCCATGCCAAATATGACACAACTCTCAGTTGATGAACTCACCTGAACACACAACGCCAGCATCTTCTCCATGATGGCAATCATTGTCTCCCAAAGGTCTTGATGGGCATTGATTGAGGAAGCTTTCTGTCCCAATACATCGAACTTCATCCATCCAGATGCGACCAGTTCCTCTGCCAAAATTGGACTCCCTTGATGCTGATATTGCACTTGCACAGCCCAACTGCCGGCAGACCACACGGGCATCTTCTATGCCCCAGTTATCATCACAAACAGTACCCCACAACCCATTATGGAGTACTTCCAGTCTCCCTACACAGCGACTTGAACCATTCACCAGGCGAATCTCTATTGGTTGTGTAGCAGTTGGTTGGATAGTCACAACTAAATCTATAAAAGCCAAGTTTACAGAGTGGATTAATAAGGACAGGACAGGATGAATAAAAGAAAAGCTTCCTTTATATAATTGCTTTGAGAACGTAGCAATAGGAGAGAAAGAAGAACATTTGGGCAAAGGTTTGAAAAGCACTTGCTTGAATCAAGGATACTGCTTTTTTCCCTTCAATTCAATTAAGTCCAATTCTTAGAGTACCTGGACAAGTCTCTGCAGTTCTCTGGGCAAGGGTTTTTCACAAATGATTTGCCTTTGTCTTCTCCGTAAGGGCAAGAGAAAGTGACCAGCCCAAGGTTATCCAGCTGACTTTGTGCCTCAAATGAGACAAAATTCTTCTTCCATCACCTTTGGTTGAATGCAAATCTTACTACTTATTTCAAAACAAAATCGGTTGTTCAGGAATTTAGAGTAAACTAAGAAAACAATGGTAAAGGGATATTGACTAATTGAATAGATCCTAATATTTTTGATATTTTTCTTTTTCAAAAATGTTCTGTGGTTTACAACTCTGTTAGTACTGCTCTAAAAAAGTTAAAGAAATTATTAGGAACTTACTTATAATTGTCAAGAAATATTTTAACATCGATAAGGTAGTAAGACAGAAGTCATGTTTCTAAACTGAAATACAATTTATGAACTAAACTGAAAGAACTATTAATGTCCACCATACTACTTTTCTTTGTTTAGCTTTATAAATAAATTGAACTTAATTACAAAAGTATAAATGATGCTTTATACATTTCTCCCAAGACACTTTACTTCAGATCTTAATTTTGGAAAAAAAGAAATTTAACAGCACAATTGATGAAGAAATTACTGAACTTACATCCATCAAAGATTTCAGTTATTTGAAAAGACCTCAACAATATGTATTTTATAGCACTTTACAATGGTTAATTGATCTTGTGTGATCTATAACTGTGTAACCAATCTGCCTTCCCTTCCCTACCTTCTCATTCCAATTTAAATTCTATATTAGTTTAGCCCAGTTTTTCTCAACCTCAGCAACTTTAAGCATGTAAACTCAATGAATTCAGAATTTTCAGACTTGATGTGATAAGGTTTCTAATAGCTTTAATATAGTTAATAAGTGATTTCCCATAGTTATAAGAGCAAATCTTATGGTTTTTAGAAGGCTTTTCTCTGATTGAGACCAAGAAATCAGATCTGATCATTTCCTGGTGCTCAAACCCATGGAAAACTGTTGTCTTGCAGTCCCCTCCTGAGGAGTAGTTGTCTTGAATACATCTGGATGATCTCCTGCCCTATGTGGAAAGGTGGCAAAAATTTGGTTTATTCATTGATTTCTCAGCCTTTGCTGCTGTAATCAGCTTTGCTTTCACAGAACCATACCCATACATCTCCTACCCTCCCCCTGAAGTCCTCAAATCTTCTTTTTGATAAGATTTGAATCAAAAATAAATGTTTTTCCAGTTTCTCAGAGAGACGTAATGTAATTGCTAGCCTAAATATTCTTATATTTATTGGAGTTCTGATATTTATTTATGTACTGTCAATCTAGCTTTTATTATTTTTATGAATAACTGAAGACTGTGAACATATCCAAGTACCTTCTTCCTCTTATTTTTTACCACCACAACAGCCTGTGAAGTGGGCCAGAGTGACTGGCCCAACATCACTTAGCTGGTTTTCATGACCAATGTAGGACTTCATCGCACAGTCCCGTTTTTCTAACCTGATAGCTTAACCACTAAACCAAATTTATTTTCTTTTAGTGTATTTTTGGTCATTCAAATGTGTTACTGTGATTGCCAAATTGTTTGGAAAAAATGTTATTTTTTGTTTAGTTAAATAAACAAAATAAATACAATTTTAATTTTATTTTAATTTTTTATGGAGCCTTCCATCTCTCAACAGGTTCTGAGCAGTACATTAAATCCATTATAATTAATGCAAAATCATTCTGCTCTGATTAAATATTAATTGTCAAGACTAAACTACATCATTAACAGTGCTTACCTAACTGCCTGGTCCAAAAGCTTGGAAGAAATGTTTTATAGAATGTTTATTTAGCTAGTTTGGATCTGTTGAAGAATGTCTGGAATATAAATATTTTAAATAATTATAAAGCATAAGAGTGCACTAAATGTGCTAAAAGGTGTGAACTAGGGGTGGGACGCTACCGGTTCTGCCCAGCTCTATAGAACTGGTAGCTTTGAAGAGCAGCAGACATCGAACCGATTCTGTGTTTGCTGCTGTTTGGCCCACCTGCCTGCCTAGCTCTTACCTGTCCCTTATTTCCTGCTTTTTCAACTTCAGCTGCTTTGCGCAGCACAGCTGGCTTGAAAAAGCAGTAAAAAAGTGATGTTTTCAAATGCTGCGCACCTGCATGCAGCGCTTCTCAGTTGTCCGAGTGGCACAGCTTAAGGTGTATTACACATGCGCGCAGCGTGCATCAGCTGTGCGTACACGCAAATCGCGCATGTGCATGCAAAATGTAATCACTGAACCAGTAGTAACACCAGTTGAATCGCCCCTCTGGAGTGAAGAGTTTCATAAAAATAATGTCATAGTTTTCATGTTTCACATGAACACATTGTTGAACCACATAGTCCATACTGCATGAACAGTTACAAAATTCTGATAGTTCTCAAAAGTCCATTGCTGAATCTTGCACTGCAAAATAAAAGGTTTCCCACATATCACTTTAGAAATAAGTATTTTAGTAGAACAACCCATTCCATTCCTAATCTCGTCATACTATGTAAATTCTACAAATCTAGTTTGCATCCCTGAGTCCTTTAGAAATTTGACAAATCTCAGGCTTTGTATGTAAACATTTTGTTTTGTTCAATGGTAATTTTTTTAAAAAATATGCATTTCTAATAAATCATTTTCCTATTTTAATTTTTGGTTAACATAAGCTGAACCAATAATTAAGTTTTTCCTTTTCAGAAACCCATCCTGTTCACTACACTTTTTACATATATAATAGGTTTATATGTTCCAACATCAGAATATAAATGTCTTATTGGCTCATCTCTTCATCCTGTTTGCATTTTTCCATTCTCTTCCTTTGGTTGTTTTTGTTTGTGTATTTTTGAAATATTCTTCCATGACACTCAACAGAAAAAAAATAGGCAGCAAAATGGGGATCTAATTTTTTTCCCCAAGTCAAAATAATGCAAAGAACAGGTGTAACTTAGAATTCAAGGCCACACAAATCTTTCTTATCCCTTTTGCTTACTCCCAGACAAACCCTTGGTCCAAAATTGTGATGATTTCCAAAGTCAAACTTTTCCAGTCCCAGAAAAATGAAGAATCAATTTCTTCCATGGGATTTGGAATGCCATCATGAGTTTTTTCCCCTTTATTTTATACTAATTTGAATTGGAGACTTCTTAATACCTACTAATAATATAATTAATGAATTCTACTTTCAGAGACAATGTTGTCTCTCATCCCCTGGTTGAAGAACTCTTACTAACTTTAAGAATATAACAAGTAATTGAAAAGGGATAGTTATAATACAATTGTTCTTAGCACAAAATTTGAGCTACATCTCTTTTTCCTCTTTCCTTGGATTTATCCTCTAAATGTGTCTACTACAGATGGACTGTAATAAGCCAGGACTCAGATGATGGTTCTGAAGTTGAAGAAAAGGCCCCAGCAGAACCTGTGAATGTTAGCCTCAGGAAATACAAAGTTAATGATCACCTGAGGCTGATCAAACACAGATACCATCTAAAGAGCTGGATGATGATGACATACAGCTCTCAGTCCCTGCACCTGAGGAGTAGAGTGAAGAGCATAGTAAAGACATTCTGTGAAGCTCCTTGCCAAGTAAGGGCATATGTCTCTTGAATAAAGGCAGATGGCTGCAGCCCGATTCAAGAGGTAGCTCTGACCCATGATCCTTTGTTCGAATTAACAGGTGTAGTCTCCAGTTCTTGTATGAGATTTGTTTGCATTCTGCCCACCTCTGGACTAATTGATAACCTTGACATGACTCTTGGAACTCTGGACTGGATTTTGTTGCTCTATATATTCTTGTTAAAAACAAAACTACCCAGTAAGCTTCTTTCAGAGGCTGCTGTTATTTCCTGATTTTGAGTAATCTGCTAATATGTGAAAGTATAATTGAAATCAAAAACATGGCATGAGCAAAAATTGTGGAAATGAATGCAGATAACATGTCACCAGGCACATTTCTTGTCAGCCCTACGAGACAGCCTAGACTAAGAAATAGACTCCATTAAAGTCTAGTAAACTACTTCCATTTAGATTGGCTACAATAACATCCTGTAAATCTGATCTTTCTTCCCTTTTTATATACATACGAATTAGGGAGATGTCTGTCTGAGATATTTTTTATAATACTCCCTCATTATTTGGATTTAAGCGCTATTTCCCTTTTAGTTGCTTTGGAAATGGATCGTCCATCTCTCCATCCAGGTCATCCTCTTTATCCTCTGCACTATTATACCAAGTCCCATGTTCTCCAACCTGAACTATTCTGCTTGCCATTTAATCTGCCTCTTCCCTCTTTCCTCTAACAATTAATTCCTTAAAGACTGAGAAAAGAAAGAAAAAATGGTTATTAAACCCTGGGGAGAGGGGAGAGAGGAAAGAATTCAGTTATTTGAAAATATTCTGTAATATGCATTCATTTGAAAGTAATCTTACAGAATTATTACAATCTGCAACCCTTTTCAGGTTAAATCTTCCAGTAGCACAATCATTATTGCCTACACAGGTCTCTTGTTTCTAGAGATGGTAGTTATAGCAAAATGTGGCTTTTACTACTTTGAAGATGTGGCGTAAATGTGAGCAGGGTAGATATAACATGACCTTGGATTTCTACCTCCCCTTCAAACCCACTACAGGTTATTGCCATTCTAATTTCAAGAAATACAACAAAGGGGTTGATTATGTAAGGATCATTGTTTGTACTGGGGTTAACCATGGATTGTATCCACAAGTTTCCTAATCCTCTGATAATTTCAGTAGAAATGTGTGTGTGTGTGTGTTAACTAAGTCTATATGTTTAAATGGCCAGTGAGATGGACAAATAACATTCTGCCTCCTTTTCTATTCTGCCCAGTCTGGTATATCTTTGGATTGTTAAAAAAAATTGCCATTAAAACTTTAGCTAGGACTGCTGTGCAAAAGACAAATAACACACATATTTAGAAAAGTTAACTTCTGGATTTTTTCTCTATGCTCAAAATGTGAGTGCACAGTTGACCAAAAACTCTGAAATGTTCTGTAAAAACTAAGAGGTTTCATACAGGACAGTTTGAGAGAAACAGAAGCATTAGAGAAATTTGCAATTAATCTTAGCTCAGGAATATTTCCTTTGAAGCAACCTTACAAAGACAATGGCCCTCTTTCTGGGAAAACCAAAATAGTACACAATGATGAGTTTAGTGGCAATTATTGAACTTTGGAAGAATGACTCAGTATGTCAAGTTTGAACTGTAATACTATTGCAGTAGAGCAATGAAGCAAGCAGAACTCTGTGAGAGTCCAAATCAGTTTTACTGGAAATCCAAACTTGGGTTTTTTTCATGAAATTTATTCTTCTCTAGCTGTCTTTGTGCATTTATTGAAAATGACTAATTAGCATATAGAAGTCCTGTTACTTAATCACAATCCAGATAAAAATTACCTGCTTCTACTATTTGAAAATTCCCATTGACTTTGGTCAGTGAGACTAGTTTTTTTCTCCCAAGCCTTGCTTTTAATAGTTGGGAGAAAAAAGACTCACAAGGATGACTCATCTTCAAGTTTAGCATGACTCCATTGTCTTCAAAGTTGGTTTTGCAAGGCAACATTTCATAAACTCACTGAATTCCTAAGAAAGGGGTTGTTGCTTGGAAAATTTAATCATGAAATAGAAAATGGAGGTTATTGCAAAGCAATCCTAACTGGTTTGCTCTATGAGAGAGAAGTTGCTTCAAAGCTCAGCTACAAGTGCTAATATTGCTTGCTGCAGAGCCAGAAAATTTCCATGCAAGATTGTTTTGAGTGCAGCCATTGAGTGATCATTGCAGCAATGTATATAAATTAGAAAGGGAGGTGCCTTAGGAGAGAAATATTGTCTTTCCTGTTCATATATTTTGTTTTATTTGTGATACTCTTGCTCATGTCCAAAAATCTTTATAGAAAGTTTTTCTGTCTAGAACTCTTAAGAAAGTACCAGATTAGAAAAATTGGCATAATTTTTGCTGAAATGCTAAATCTGTAGAAAAGGAACAAGAAAATAAAAATTCTGTCAGGAAAAAAACTGGAAGTCATAAACATTAAGAGATACGGTATAGTAAATTTACTTTGAATGAAAGAAAAGATCAAAGCCAGAACCACTAAAGAAGTGGTTCAAGGAATGTAAACTCATATCATGTAGAACTGTTGTCTTATATCTTATATTTTTGAGAAGTGCACATGAGAAGAAACTTCATTGGCCGGCTTTTCTAAAACCTATGAAAGAAGATGGAAGTATAATTTTTTGCTTCTATGCACTCTTAATAACCTGTGCTAAAATAGCAAATTACAGACTAGAGTCTTCAATGAAAAGAACTTCATCCTACAATGAATTGATTTGGACTGATAAAGGATAGAGAAGAGAGATAGATATAGACTGAGATAGAGAAATAACAAAAAGGAGATATATTCTATTTGGCAGCCTGAAAAGAGAGACAGGAGCATTAATGCAAACAAGTTTCTTTTCCCCTTTAAACTTTCAATCCTTTTCATATTCTCAGGAATGGAAATTATTGATACTCATAGTAGACTTGAGGAAGTGCATTTTTCTAGGGCTAATTTGGAGTTCAAAATTGTCCACTTCATCATGATCCCACTTTTAGCTCCATTCCTGGTAGCCACTTTTAGAAATTATTTGGAAAAAAAGTAAAATAATAACATACAGGTCCAATTTTGGATAGTTTGGCTTGGATATATTTTGTTTGTGAGCCTGTTCTAATTTGGCAGCCTTGCAGTCAATGATCAAAGTTTGTTTCCTTTATCCTCCATTTTTATTTTATTTATTTATTTAGCCAACAGCAAATGCTCCTTGCCAATATTTGTCTGATGTCTAGATCTGGGTCATCCAAGATGCCCCACTACCATAGCTGTTGAAGTTTCACAAGCTCTTATGCATGAGTATAGCCTTGTATTGATCATAATCACCAGTCTTCTCAAAAAGCAGCATGTACTCAAATAATCAGAAACCCCATTTTCACAACTTACAGTTGTGCTTACATTGCTAGCTGTATGTGCACGTACAAACTGAAGATTAAAACCCAACAATAGATACACATATACATACATACTATGGGATCCTTGTGTTTGGTTGTTTCTTGCAGATATTTCATTATCTGATTAGATAAGTGCTAAAAGGATGTGGGGTTTGCTACATGAAATCAGTTGCTGTCCTTATTTTAGAGACGCAATGAGATTAACAACTGATAAAGTAGAAAGACTACTGATAAGCTTTTTCATTGTCTGAAAATTAGATGAAAATATATTAAGATGAAGAAGAGCCCTCAGAACTTTAGACATCATGGCCAATAATAAAGGACAATATTTGGGAAGTCCTATTTCCTAAAATCTGGCTACAGGGTGTCCGAATCCAATTTGTATTCATGTTTGTTTATTTACATATATACAAAAGTACAGTGAGAGCTTAAAATCAGATCGAAGGAAGGGGGCAAAGTTCATTCATTGCCTCCATTACAAGAATTGTGAAATCTAGGTTCCAAAATTCCAGTCAACCATTATTATGCAGCAAAGCCTATATTACTTTCTTATCATCAAATTTCATCGGGATTTTTGCAGCCTCACTTATTTTCTCTTGGATATTTATGACTCCTTTCAATGTAATTTCAGTTCCTCCAAGCTGAAGAGGGGAAGAACTTCCCCATGGTAAAGTAAATTATTTGTTTGTCATTTAGCTGGCTGTTGAAAAGTAGGTTATATGCCTTTGTTTCTCTTCCTATCTTCCTAGTATAAAATTTAGATAATATAAAGAGGATATGGATTCTATATGCTAATTATTTGCATACCAGCATGATGTTCCCTAAAGGAACCGCATAGTTCAAAATGGAGAATATAGTCCAAGACTGATAACTTAAGATATCCTCTCATATTTTGGACAAAAAATGGATGAGAAAAGAAAAGCAAAAGCAATCCATAATTTATGACATTGGAATACTTCTGATCCATCTGATCCACGTTTTATTCACTCAGGAGTTGCATGTGCTTCTTTACTGTAATTCTAATTTTTAGTGGCTCAATGAAAACTTTATCAGATTTCTAAAAAAAGATATATATCACTTAATGGTTAGAACAACTTTATAAATGCTGAAAGCAATCTTCATTTTAGAATGTATTTATTCCAGAGCTGAGATTTAATAGCCTAATCTGAGAATGCATTTATTTATTGTATTGTATGAGTAATGCTATTATTTTTAATATCATCATCATCATCATCATTGAAAGACACACAGGTAATCCTCAATTTATAATCATAACTGAGCACAAAATTTCTGTTGTTAAGGGGAAACATTTGTTAAATGAGTTTTGCCTCACTTTACAACCTTTCTCATCATAGTTGTTAAATGAATCACTGCAGTTGATAAGTTAGTAACCTGGTTGTTAAGTGTATGTAGCTTCCGCCTTGCTTGTCAGAAGGTTGCAAAAGGTGATCATATAACCTTGGGACACAGCAACAGTCATAAGTATATGAACCAGTTGCTAAGCATCTGAATTTTGATCAGATGATCATGGGGATGCTTCAAAGGTCAAAACCATGAAAAATGGTTGTAAGTCACTTTTTTCAGTGCCATTGTAACTTTGAATGGTCACTAAATGAACTGTAGTAAGACGAGGACTACCTGTAGTTAAGGCACAAAAAATTAGTGCAAAGCATTTCTAAGCATGTACTCTTTAAAAAGAACATTGAGAAAAGTTAGTCTTTATTTAGTAAACATTTATTTGTAAAGAACTTTGGTAATCATCAGATAATAGATAAACCGCAAATAACTCTTCATCCATCCTTTACCCACTTTGGCTTTATCTTGAAAGCTTATATTCTGGTAAGTTGCCTTGATTAAAAACATAATAGAAAAGCTAGCAAGCACTAAACTGTCCATTAGAAATTAGCTAGTGAGACCAATAAGTCACCATAAGTTACAATCATTGATTAGCTGGCATCAATAAGTCCACCAGAAGGAAGTCAGGAAATTACCAGTAGTCAACAATTACTTTATTTTAACAACTGGCTAAGATTGAGTTCTAGTAATTAAGTGCTACACAGATAAACATATGTATACATAGGTGCTTCATATTGGCAGATGGAGAAGGAATTTGTTCTGTTACTACCTGTAACAAAAGAAGGAGTGGAGGGTGGGGATTAAAGGAAACAACCTTCTATTGCTTAAAGCCTGTAGAGATTCTCAGTCATCCAGAGATCCTGGTTGTCCCAAAGGTGCTTTTTTTTTTTTCCAGGAGGCAACTGGACTTTCTTGTTTTTTTCTTTTAAAGATGTTTTGCTTCTCATCCAAGAAGTTTCTTCAGCTCTGACAGGATAGTGGGGAATGAAAGGATTTGTACTCCTTGGAGACAGCTGATAATCTGCATCTTTTTTGCAGACAGCTGGTAATCTTCAACAACCCTCTAAAAGGATGCAGTTTACCAGCTGTGTCCAAGGAGTACAAATCCTTTCATTCCCCACTATCCTGCCAGAGCTGAAGAAACTTCTTAGATAAGAAACAAAACACCTTAGATAAGAAGCAAAAAAGAAAAAACAAGAAAGTCCAGTTGCCTCCTGGAAAGAAAAAAAAAAGTACCTTTGGGACATATATTAGCTTGTTGCAGAATAAACAAAACAACAAAAAAAAGGATTACTCACCCCAAAAACAGGTAAAGAATAAAAGGGTCAAAATAACCTCTTTGATTCTCTCTCCTAGGTATTTCTCCCCAAAGGGGAGATAATAGGAAGCCATAGATCCCAATTAGGTAGAAGCAGATTATTCACTTGTTGTAATGGGTGAAAGCTTGGATTTAAACTGCAGCTTGTCCTGATGGGACACTCTCATAGGTCAATGCCACGGGCAAAGCTTGGGAAGCAAAATAACTAGAGGGGGCAGGGTAAAACTAGAAGGAGGAGTCTAATCACTTGGTGAAATATACTATTTTCCAGTACGGCAGATGTTTTCTGCATATCGGACATTGAGAAATAATTTTCAGTTCCCCACAAATACCAAGAGATGAAATGCAGGCGTAAATGAGCATTGTGTCTCAATTCCAGGATTAGTTTTTGCTGTCAGTGATAAATTTTAGAACACTCTAGAAAATGGCAGATGTGTTTCTGGGCATATGAATTCTGCTTTACTTTTTTCTTCATTAGTGTTTAATACACCTATATACCAAAACCCTGATGTAGGTTTGAGTTCCTAAGTAGAGTTTATTTTCGAAATAACCTATCTTTCCCTCTCCCTTTCCTTCTCTCCAAGTAAATTAATGAATTAATACCAAACGGTGTGAAGAGTAAAATCTTTCCAGATGATTAATATAAATTGCGGTAAGTAGATTACTGACTGGAACTGATCATAATAATTGTAAAATGTCCCTCTTGTGATATTCATTGACCGGTCCAATTCAAAGTATAAGCAGTCCCATTTATATTTCCAATTGGGACTAGAACTTCTGTTGATAAGCAAGCTGGTCATTAAATAAGTTATGATCTTTTTTTTCACAGTCATTAAGTGATCCATATCAGTCATTCGGTGAACCACATAATCGTTAAGTAAATCTGACTTCCTCTCATTGTCTACTTGTTCGAGGCTATCTGGAAAGGTCACAAATGCACATAAACAAGCATGTTGCAACTGTTGTAAATATATTCTGATTGTCAAGTGCCCAAATTTTGGATTGTTGGTTCACTGTGATGGCCATAGGGCAAGGACTTTTTTCAGCACTGTTGTAACTTCAAACAGTTCCTAAACAAATGGTTGTAAATTGAGGAGTATCTGTATTGCTATTGGCTGGGTAACAGTATTTCCTCCCTATGTTCTATGGTGATGGTTTACAGGCTCTGTTCATCTTGGTGGTTTCTTATTTTTAATTGTTGTCCCAGAAAGACACAAGAGGTGCTAACACCAAAATCATTATTACTAAGCAAAAAAAAAAATTTTCATTCTTTTAATAAAAATGTCTGTATTTTGTGCTACCAAGTAGTCTTTGAATAAAACGGATTTTGCTTGTTTTCCAATGCTGTTTAATGTTACTCAGAAATGGGCTGATGAAATGCATTACTTTAAATTTTTGTAAAAAGATCAAACTTTTACTATGCAGTCTATTTTGTGATACTGTTTTTAATTCAGATTTTTATTTATTCTAATAATCACTCATGTATACACATACATATAGACATAATATGCATTTTCATATTTTGAATATATCATCATTTTTTCCTCTTGTGATTTGATCCCTGTTCATAATAAAATCATCTTTGTATCTAGGCTCAGTAAGGATTTCTCAAATGTTGGTGGAATATTTTTGTAACTTGTATTCTGTTCCTGCAGCAATTCATAAACTAGAATGTAAGGGCTACTTTATTCTTGCTTATCATGTGATTATTCAAAGGTGGTGCATGCTCCAACAGTTCATTGACATGAGATTGGATCTAAATTTTGTTTTCATTAATTTGTTCATTTATTTTATTGAATCTAAATACATTCTCAGAGTCAAGCTCAATCCCTAGTCTTCATGGAGACACTCATATGGATTTTTTTGACAGCAAACACAACCAATCTGCTATTGCCTTTTTTCACATTTTTTAAACTTCTCATATTAGGATGTGTCCTTCAGTTTCCTGTTGGTCTCACATTCAAATATTAACCAGCACCAATTGTTATTTTTTAAATCAGCAGACAATGAGATATTGCCGGTTTCACTGAGTTCATCTTATCAGCATAAAAACTGGTTCAATCCACTATAAATGTTAAAGAGTTTTTCCTTAACTTGAATACTTGTACATTCTTGTACCCACCAATAATTCATTGATAAAGGATATCTTCTTTCTTATGAATCATCACAATGACATAATCCTCAATTATAACTTCAAAAAAGGTAACTATGATCTTATAGAAAATGATCTCTCATCCCTTGATTGGCAATATCTATTCACTGGATGCAATACTGTTGAAGACCATTGCAACATATTTTTACTTGAAGTCAAAAGAGTCATCAAACTATATGTACCAATAACAACTCTCCCCCCCAAAAAAATAGATTACCCATAACAATAAGGAAATTTCAATCCAAAAAGAGATCACTCTGGAGAAAAAACAAATCTGGTCACATTGCCAACTTCAAAAGCCGATATAAATTTTTTTGCCACCAGATAAAGACTGAATGCACCAATTATCACATTAAACAAGAGGAAAACTTTCTACGCACCAATTCCACCCACGCTTTTTACAGTTTTGAAAACAACAAACTAAAAGACTCAAGGTCCATCCCACCCCTGAATGGACCTATTGGTAAAGACTGCAACAATGACACCATTAAAGTGAACATCTTTAACACATTCTTTGGCTCAGTATTTGTAAACAGCTATGGATCATGCCCAGTATTTCCTAGCTGAACCACAGAAAACTACAATGATCTAATACATATTGATTTTACAGAAGACAATGTTGAAAAAGCACTACACAATCTTAAACTATCTCTATCTATTGGACCGGACAGAATATGTGCCTACTTCTTAAAAAAGCTATCCACTGCCATAGCAGAACCTCTAAGCATAATCTTTGAAAAATCTTTCAGGACCAGCTCCTTGCCAAAACTATGGTCACAAGCCATGGTCACCCCTTTCTTTGAAAAGGGAGACCCCAGCCTAGTTGAATATTACAGACCAATCTCTTTATGCTGCATCACCTGTAAAGTCATGGAATCAATTAACCAATCCATTATTCTCAACTTAGAGACAAACAACCTACTCTCTAATAAACAATTTGGTTTCAGAAAAAAACTATCCTGTAATTTGCAACTCTTACACTGCAAAAACATATGGACTACACAACTCAATAAGGGCAAAGTAATAGACACAATCTACATAGACTTCTGTAAAGCCTTTGATTCAATGGTATACAACAAACTACTCCTAAAACTAAAATCTGATGGTATCTCTGGACAACTGCATAACTGGATAGAAGCATTCCTGTCAACAAATGGACAAAATTGGGAGTGTCCTATCAAATTCTATACCGTCAATAATAGTGTCCTCCAAGGCAGTGTTCCAGGACCAACCCTCTTCATACTCTACATAAATGATGATCATATAATATGATCATATTAAGAGCAACTGTGTTCTCTTCACTGATGATGTAAAGCTGTTCAAAACCACAGACAATATTGCTACCCTTCAATAAGATCTTGACTATGTATCAGAATGATCAAACAAATGGCAACTTCAAATCTCAACAATAAATGCTCTGTCTTACATATTGCCCCCCAAAAAATCAGAAAATAAAATACAAGCTGAATAGTCAAGATCTTGTTGATGATCCAAGCTCTGTAAAGGACCTTGGAATATTCATCTCTAATGATCTAAGTGCTAAAGCCCACTGTAACTACATAGCCAAAAAGGCATTAAGGGTTGTTAACCTAATCCTACATAGCTTTTTCTCTGGTAATATCACACTACTAACTAGAGCACACAAAACATTTGCTAGACCAATACTCAAATATAGCTCATCAGTCAGGAACCCATATTATGTATCTGATATTAGCACAGTTGAGAAAATCCAGAAATATTTCACAAGAAGAGTTCTCCACTCCTCTACTCATTGTAGAATACCTTATACCACCAGACTTGAAATTCTAGACCTAGTCTTCGGCCTGATCTAAGTTTGGTATATAAAATCATACATTGCAATGACTTATCTGTCAATGAATACTTCAGCTTCAAGCATAACAACATAAGAGCACACAATAGATACAAACTCAAGGTTAACCCCACCAAACTTGATTGCAGGAAATACAATTTCAGCAACAGAGTTGTCAATGTCTGGAATACTCTACCTGACTCTGTGGTTTCTTCCCCAAACCTTAGATTGTCTCCTATTGACCTCACCTCTTTCCTAAGAGGTCTGTAAGGGTCATGAATAAGCATACCAATGTGTCTACCATCCTTGTCCTATTGTTTTTTTTTATTTTTCTTATATGTACCCATTTCATGTATTCATAACTATGTATATACTTATACCTATTATCTTGTAAGCGATTGACAAATCAAAATAAATAAATAGAATAATTAAATAAATAAATAAATAAATTGAGTTCTATTGAAATGTTGGAAGATAATTTAAGAATGATGAAAAGTGTCAATTCTGATGCAAAAATAAACACTTTGACTTCATGATTGTATGTTTGTATCTTAACCATGTAATTAAGAATAGGAAATTAAGAGATGGTTTCATGAAGAAAGAAGATAAAAGAAATAGATCATCTTTCCTGCTTCATTGCTTCCATTTGGAGGAAATAGCCCACATATACATTTAATTGCTGATTACCCTTTCTATCACCTATGCCCACAATCTACTAGAAAAAATTCATTTGGCCTCTATTACTTATTGAAGAAATGCATTGCTAACTACATTGCCTTTGACCTGGATGTGTTGACATTTTGAAGCGGCAGGATCAAACAAAAATTCCCCTTGGGCTGAAGGTATCTGTTTGCTGAAGCTAACTTTCAACTGTAAACAAACATGAGGGAGAGAATTGCCCAACATGAGAAATCTGGTTCTCCAGATCGTAACATGAAAAGCATGCGTGCAAATCCTTGAGCACAACCTGGTGTTCGTTAAAAACTTTCTTTTCATATGTTAACTGTGTGGATTGAAGCATAATTTCATAGAAGTGCTGCTGTTGGAGAAGTAGCTGAAAATGTATTTAGAATTTTGGTGGGATTGCATTCTTACTGAAGGATCAGGTTCACAAATTGGGTATGTTAACTCTATCTTACTGAGGATTAAAGTCCTCTGCAACACATTTACTAGATTTGGTTGGAATATTACTTGTACCTGGCATTTACAACATAAGACCTGGTTCTATTCCAGTGAAATTATCTACTTTAATGTAAATGGGTCTCCATTCTGAGATTCACCAGTTAGATGTGACCTTTTCAGTTCTATTTCTAGAAAATTTGGTTTTGTGATAATGTAAAGAATAGAATATAAATGTATTCTAAAACAGTATATCTATTCAGCAGGTTCTGACCAGTTCTAGAGAACCCGTAGCAAAAATTTTGAGTAGTTTGGCGAACCAGCAAATACTACTTCTGACTGGCCCCACCCCCCTCTATTCTCTGCCTCCCAAGTCCCAACTGATGAGCTGGGTTTTCTTTTGTTGCCCTGAACAGAGCTGGAAAGCAGGTTAGTGGGGTGGGGAGGGAATAGGATTTTGCAGTAACCTTCCCTCAGAAGTGGGGATGGAATGCAGATTTTACATATCATTCCCATGGAATGGGATGGGAATGGAGGTTTTATAGTTTACTTCCCCTGCCACGCCCACCAAGCCACACCCACCAAGCCATGCCATACCCACTAAGCACAGGACTGGTAGTAAAAAAAACTTGAATCCCATCACTGATCTATGAGCTTTCCTCAATAACTCAGTTAGTGCTCTTCATCTGCCTTTGAACTAGCAAAAAAAAATAAACTATTGCTTTCCCTGCTGCTGATCTCTATCCTGTCTCTATAGCCATTGTTTTACCTAGCTACCAAATAGTAGAATCCCATTTTAGGATGGGAAAGTCTTTACAACTCGCTCTCTTTCTCTGCATCATGGTCTGGTAGGAAACCACTCTCTAATCACATTATTGTAACTGCTGAGTGCTTTTGACAGATTGCTAGATCTGTGGATTTGGCTTTCTGTCAAAATCTAGAACCAAGACATCTACTTTGTGAGATGAGAAACTTCCTTTTTCTTTTTACAAATTTGTAGCTGACTAGGATGCAAAGTGTATAGTATGCTGTGGAAGAAAGAAAACAAGTTAAACTTGTAATTTAAATGAGTAGATATGTCACAGAGTTTGACCTGGAAAATAATAACAGTAGAAGTTGTAATGTAAGAAACAAGTCCAATAGATTAAATTTATATGAAAGGAAACTTAAGGTACCTGAGGGAAGAAATAAGAGATATTATATAAACTGAAGAAGAAAACAATATACATAACATTAAAAAATATTCCAACCTATCAAAAGCTGTACCTAGGAATACAAGTCAAAATAAACAAGAAAATGATAAGACAAAGCCTATCCATTCTAGATTAATTCAAATCACCAGCATCAGATGGATAACATCTCAGAGTTCTAAATGAGCAGGCATATGTGATCTCACCATATTTTTTAAAGATCCTGAAGCACAGTGGATATACCAGAGGACTTGAAAAGAGCTGATATGGTTCCCATATCCAAAAAGGAGAGAAAGTGGATCTAGGAAACTACAGACCAATCAACCTGACTTCAATACCTGGGGAAGATCCTAGAAAATATAATCAAGTAATAGATCTCTGAACATTTAGAAATAAAGCTATTGTAAACAAAGCCAACATAGGTTTGTCGAAAACAGATCATTCCAGACAAATCTCATCACATTATTTGACAAAATGACTAAATGAATGGACCAACAAAATGCTGTGGACATAAGTATACTTGGATTTCAGTAAGGCATTTAACAAAGTAGACTGCAACCTACATTTTTGTAAGATAGATAAACATGGAATAGATAGCATCAGATAGGTTTATATTGACTTCAACATGTAGTCTTCAATGGAACCTCATCTACATGGAGAGAAGCCATGTCAGGCGCCCCAGTACATTTCAGCATTTTCATAAACAATTTAGATAAGGATATAGAAGGGAATCTTATCAAAATTTTCAGAAAACACCAAGGTGAGGGAAATAGCCAACTCTTTAGAAGACAAGCTCAAGATCCAGAAAGATCTTGACAGACTTGAACACTTGGCCCTCACCAACAAAATACAATTAATTGAGAAAAATAAGGTTTTACACTTAAGCAAAACAACAACAACACAACCAGATGCACAATTATAAAATAGGTGGTACGTAGTTCGACAGCAGTAATTATGAGAGGGATCTAGGAGTCCTAAGGAGCAATCACTTGAGTAAGAGGGGGGATGCTGGAGGTGAGCAGCAAGGCACAATTCAGGGGTGAGAAAAAATCCCACTGCCGCTGCATTGGCAGGATCACCCCACTGACTTGCATGCTCTGTTACTAGGAGCTCAATGTGATGATCCTGCAGGGCCTCACCCCGAATGCAGCATTGGGACAGAAAAGCAAAGCCAGAGTGGCTTTGCTCTCCTTTTCAAACATCCTTCCGCTGCCACGTTCGGGGCGAGGCCCTGCAGGTCACCCCATTGAGCCCCTTGCACTGGAGGCACCTGCCCAAGCAAGTCCAAATGGAGCAGTGCACGATGGGGTGCACTGAGAGAGGGAAAGAGAGAGGAAGAGAGAGAGAAAGAAAGAAGGAAGAAGAGAAAGGAAAAAGGGAAAGAAAGAAAAAGGGACAAAGAAAGAGGGGGGGTGGAAGGAAGGGAGAGAAAGAAAAAGAAATAAAAAAGGAGGGAGGGAGGGAGAAGAAAGATAATGAGATATCCTAGTCCAATCACCTGCTCCAGCAGGGTTAGAAGGGTGTGTGTGTGTGTGTGTGTGTGTGTGTTCTCCTTGTAATTTATCAATACATGCCTTTTTCCTTCTTGTTTTGCCTTCTTCATAATTCATGTTTCATGTTTTGCCTTCTTCATATTCATGAATTCATGTTTCAATATGAATTCAATAATTCATATGAATTCATGTTTCAATATGAATTCAATGAATTCAATATGATTCAATAATTCATGTTTTGCCTTCTTCATAATTGGCACTGTAATACATTGGGGAAAAGTAATTTTTTAGGTGGAAATCTGGTCCAATGGATCCTGTTTAAAGCCTCAACAAAATGTGAGGGCTTCCTGATAGTCTTGGCCATGTTTTGTCCACAAAACCTTTAATTAACAGAAGCCAAAGATGTTTCAAGTGTGCTGGCAAAGATGCTGGTAAAGATGTTTCAGTGTGGAAAAGAGCCTCTAAACTAGGCCTCATTTCAATCTGATGCATCAGGTCTCTCTCTCTCCCCCCACTTCCTCCATCCTTCCATCCCCCCTTTCTTTGTTCCTTTTTCTTTCTTTCCATTTTCTCTTTCTTTTCTTCCTTCTCTCTTTCTCTATTTCTTTTCTCTCTCTCTCTCTTTCCCTCTCTCAGGCTCACCCCATTGATTTGGTGCACCGCTCCGCTTGGACTTGCTTGGGCAGGTCTTTCCGGTGCAGTGGCTCAATGGGGTGCACCTGCAGGGCCTGAACCTAGAATGTGGCAGTGCCGGCACATTTGAAAAATAGAGCAAAGCCAGAGGTTGGTAATTTTTGCTGCAAAGAATCACAAACGCTTCTGGGTTGTGCACAAGAAGGGACACACATGTCAATGCAATTCAGCAACATAAAATAAAGAAATACAAATAAGACAAATCAACAAGAATCAGCAAAGCATCTCTGATTAGATTTTATTCACAACTAGAATCTAATCAGAGATGCTTTGCTGATTCTAGTCCAATGACCTGCTCCACCAGAGTTGGAAGGGAGTATGTGTATATTGTTTTGTTTGGAAAACACACGAGGTAGACCGGGTTCCAACAACAAACACTTTTATTGTTAACATATAGTAACGGAACGCCGGCTGAAGCCGGAGCCAGCCCTTTTATACAGGCTGGCTTGCCTGCTTGCAGCCAATGGCAGCTATTTAGATTTGCCGCCTTTTTGGTATCTCTTTGGATTGGTTCCTAGTGAACCAATCCACTTGTCTTTTCCTTAGCCAATCAGAATGGTAGATTTGGAGTCATCCACTTTACATACAGAACATATATGTGTGTGCATGGCTGTCAAACTCCAAAAACAGGTCAAGTAGTTCTGAGGAGGCTAGTCATAAATTAGAATACTTGCTAAGCAACTGGCCATTAAGTGAGGACCACTTGTATTTGGTTTGCCAGTAACCAAATCACGCCCACCCAGTCACGTGACCAGCAAGCCATGCCACCAGTCACATGACCAGCAAGCCATGCCCACCCAGTCATGTGACCAGCAAGCCACACCCACCTAGTCACATTACCAGCAAACCACATCCTCAAATTAGGCTATGCCCACAGAAATTTGAATCCCATCCCTGGGTGGGGGGCATTGAGGATGAGCTTGTAGCACCAAGGGGGCGATGGACTGAAAAGGTTTGGGAACCACTGCTCTAGGGCATAGTGATTATCTCTGTTTCTTGGTCAAGGAAACCAGCATTGTCTGAAGACAATTTCCATGGTCATGAAGCCTGCATGGCTAAATACCAAAGATGCATGGAATACTATTATCTTCCCACCAAAGTTGTACCTATTAATCTATTTGCATTTGTGTCCTTTTGAACTACTAGGTGGGCAGAAGCTGGGGTAAGTAATGGGAACTCATCCTGTTGTACAGAACTTGGATCTGGAACTTGAAAGCTCAGTGTCTTTAACTGATGAGTCATCATGCAGATATGGGAAATGAGAGGGTTGCTGTGAAATAGAAAAGTAAAGGACACAGATAGAATATCCATTGAACTTCTTAAAATTCTGAGAAAAAAAATGGATAGCATGCTAATTATGTTGACCAGTATGAAACAAAATTCTCTGGCCTAGAGTCTGGAACTTATTAGTATGTGTATCCATGGCAAAGAAGGCAAATGAAAAACGTATCGATTCATTCTATTAATATCTTTTGGAAGCAAAGTTCTGCTGAACTATTCTCATTAAGAATAATAGAACTATATACATGAAGATAAAATACAAATGAGTAGGCTGGGTTCAGGAAAGGCAGCCTAACATTACATCAAATACTTCATATATTTGGGAGAGAATAAGAAAATTTAAGGATTTTCTTTTGTGTGGGTGGGTGGGTATTTACAGCAGGTTCTGAATTATATAAATCATATCAGAAAATGAAATTAAAGCTAATAGAAATGTCAGAAATCTGATTTTTTATTATCAGAAACTTTTTTGTATAGTTTTAATGAAAACTTTTAAGCAAGACGTTTAAAACCACACAAACTAATAGAAAGCAAGGAAGAAAAAAGTAAAAGAAAGAAATCAAAATTAGAGATACATTGTGGTATGTAGATCTAATTAGAGATACATTGTGGTATGTAGATCTAAGCTATTCTATTGAAAGTGAAATACATTGTGAATATAAAATGATCTATATTAATGTTAAATATGAAGAAAAAATTGACTATCATGCTTAGAGAATTCACCAGTGATCCCAAAATAGGTAAAAGGGAAGAATTTCCTTTTGCTCAAAACTAGAAATAATTTGCTCAATTATTTCCTTTTGCTCAAAACTAGAGATGGACTATGCTGGAGAATAAAGAAATTAATCCGAGGGAGAATCAAAAGTTAAATTTAGACAAACCTTGAACAATATTTCTTTTTTCTAGATGAAATATTTTCTATGGAAGTTGATACAATACCTGCCATTTTGTCACATCAATACCTACATACATACCATTCTTGTATTTTGATCAGCACTTACTTGAAAAATATCTTAGGAAAAAAATAGCTAAGAAAATATACATAGAACGTTCTTGAAAGAAGAAGGGTGCGGTAATGAAAAAAGATGAATTCTGATGAATTGGCAGAAATAAAAGTTAGACTTGATGTAGAAATTTGGGAAGAGAAGAAGATTACTAGTAGTAGTTTTGGCAACTTTGAATGTTAAATATTTCTCTGTTCCAGAACAAGATATAGAAATCTTTCAGAATTCATCAAAAAAAAATGTATTTAATGATGTGCAAAGATGATCTGCAGAAGGATTATCTATCTATCTATCTATCTATCTATCTATCTATCTATCTATCTATCTATCTATCTA
>BLBF01000064.1:875202-897249 GCA_015471245.1 Laticauda colubrina | reverse complement strand
AGAGAGAGAGAGAGAGAGAGAGAGAGAGAGAGAGAGAGAGAGAGAGAAATGCATACATGCATACATAGATGATAGATAGATGGGATCTTTGTGGTAATGTTAAAATTATGTTGGTTGGTAGTGAGAAGGCATGTGCACTTTATTCAAGTGCTACAAGTTGTCCAAAAGCCTGAACAATTTGAAGAAAATGTTAGATTATACAGTGTTACAAAGAGCATGAACTTGAAAGTTAATATATCAAAGACCAAGGTGATTGTTTTTAATATGTAGTATAAAGTAAAAGATTGCAATCAAATATAAATTGAGGAAAAACTTAGAGCAAAAAGCTACATTTGTGATCTTTAGCAAAATGATTACTAGAGATGCAGAAATGCATGACTGCTTCAGTTAGTGTCCATTTGCAAATATGGCAGTAATAAATGGTAATAAAATTTCATTTTCCCATCAAACCATGCATTTATGACAATTTCATGTACCTGATAATAAAAATGTTCAGTGTGGATCTGATGAAAGTTTTGTCAGTTTCAGGCAGCAGGGTAAGCTATGGGGGGTCTTAATCAACAAATTAAGGTCAGAGAGCTAAAGACATTTTAAGGAAATTGTACAGAGAAAAAACATGACAGGAAGAGATATCTCTCCACTCTGAGATGTCCTAAACAAAATGAGAATCCCAGAAATCTCATTGTTTTCATCAGAAGCTACAAAGGACAAAAAAAAAATGATCTAATAGACTAGATCCAGGCTGGAAAAAGTGATAGAACTCTACATTTATTTATTCGACCTATATAAATATAGATTAAGGAAAGATAGATTGAAAAATGAGCATGGTTTTAAAAATGGAAGAACACCAATAAGCTGCATTCTATTGATGGTACTACTCTGATAGCTGAAAAAAATAAATGATCTACAAGCTATAGTTATGAAACTCCAAGAGAAATGTTGAAAAGGGGACTTAAGTAAATTTAAAGACCATATTTATGACAACACGCTTAGGATTTTATTTGATATTAACAATTAAACGCCCTGTCACACTGCCCAACGGATACAAAACATATGTAAAAAGGACACAACGAACGAGCAAAATGTTCCATCCGTTGTTATCCGCTCTCAAAAGGGGCAAAAATTTGCATAACCAGAGTGGATAACACGGAAAGGAACGGACGCGGGGAGCACGCAGGGTGGATGGAAAGCGGATGTGGAACGGAAGCCCAACGGATGGAAGCGGATGGGAGCGGATGGCACATCCGCTAGGCTTCCGGGGGACCTCAGCAAAGCGGACACGGAACAGAGACAGCAGATGCACAGCGGATGCACAGCGGATGAAGCAGATGCAGAGCGGAAGCCTAGCGGATGCACAGCGGAAGCCTAGCAGATGCCTTGCGTTAATTGCGCATGCGGGGGGGATTTATTGCATCAGCCCCGCGGATATAAAGGGAAGCAGCTCGCACATGACCAGCATTCAGAGGAAAGACCTGCTGCCGGATACATCGAGTCCTTGCCTGCCCTGCCTGCATGCCTGCCTGCAAGCCTTGCTGCAAGACTTCCTGCCAGCCGGCCTCCAAGCCTGCCTCCCAGCCTGCCTCCCAGCCTCCTGGCAAGCCTCCCTGCCAGCCTTGCTCTCTGCCTGCCTGCCAGCCTTGCTGCCAGCCTGCCTTCCAGCCTCCCTGCCAGCCAGTCTACCTGCCAGCCTTGGTGCCTGCCTGCCTGCCAGGCTTGGTGCCTGCCTGCCTTCCAGCCTCCCTGCCAGGCTTCCTGCCAGCCTTGGTGCCAGGCTTCCTGCCAGCCTTGGTGCCAGCCTGCCTTCCTGCCTTCCTGCCAGCCTTCCTGCCAGCCTTGGTACCTGCCAGCCTCCCTGCCAGCCTCCCTGCCATCCAGCAACCCCACAACCATGGGGAAGAAGCGAAAGCCTCAGCAACCTGCCGCCATCCCTGGCAAGAGGGACAGGGCCACCCTCCCGCCCCCTGTACCTGACTCTGCTTCTGCTGGGGCTTCTGCTGCTCGGGCTCGCTCTTCTGGTGCTGGAGGTTCTGCTGAAGCTGCTCCTGGCAGTGGTGCTTCTGCTGATGCTTACTCTGCTGAAGCGGCTCCTGGTCCTGCTGGTCCTGCTGGTCCTGCTCATGCTCCTAGACTTGCTCGCACTGCTTTTATTGCTCGTGCTCCTGGTCTTGCTCGTCCTGCTCGTCCTGCTCGTGCTCCTGGTCCTGCTCGTGCTGCTGCTGCTGGTAGTGCTGGTGCGGGTGCTGCTGCTGCTGCTGCTGCTGATGATGATGATGATGATGATGATCCTGCTGCTGCTGCTCATGATGAAAATAATGATGATTATGATCCTGCTGGTGATGATGATGATGATGATGATCCTGCTGCTGCTGCTGCTGCTGCTGGTGTGGAGGAGCAGCCCCTACTACCTGGGAGCCCCTCTGATGAGGGCCCATCTGGTCCTGCCAAAGGAAGGAAGAGGCGTATGCGGAGACGGGGGAGGAGGCAATACTTTATTGAGGAGGAACACGAGAATGAGGTGGTGGAGTGGCTGAGAGAGAACAACTATCTGTGGCGGAAGGGACACCGTCTCTACAGGGACACTAAGCGGAAGCAGGCTGCTTGGAGAGAGGGTGGAGAGTATGGGTTACACTTTGGAGGTGCTCCTCGGCTGGTGGAAGCATATGCACACCTGGTACGGGAAGCTGCATCTGAAGAAATCTGGCCAGGCCACAGTTAAGCTGACGGACAGAGAGACCTACGTCATGGCAAGGAGCAGCTTCCTGGAGGTGAGATCCACCACCAAGGAGCACCAGGAGCCCCTCTCACTACCCTCTCTCTCTGGCAGCCTGCTGAGAGCCAGTCCTCTTCTAGCCAAGAGTAAGTCCCTGTCTCCTGGCAGGTTTCTGTGGAGCGTGCCATGGCGGAGAACCCGCGGACAGGTGTTCTAACCGTGATGGAGCGCGTGGAGGACTCCCTGGTGCGGTGGGAGAAAGGAGACGTCGAGTCCACCACAGTCATAGCCACATCCACCATCCCCCCAGCTCTGCCTCCAAAGAAAGGCAGAGAGCCAGACAGCAGGAGGGGCAGAGCCACACTGTCCTCCTGGAGATCAGGGACACTATCCACACCAGCATAGATCTCCTCTCTCAGCTGGTCAACACCAACTCCTCATCCTCCAACTGCAAACCCTTCCTCACCTATGTCAACCAGAGCCTCAGGAACATGGAGGAACCCCAGTACCAGGTGGTGAAGGACCGGATCACCGAGCTGCTTCACAACCCTCCAGATCCAGAGGAACCTGCTCCCACCCAGTCCAGATCTGCTCCTCCACCCCAGGCGATGTCCCTCCGATTTCAAGGCTTCCCACAGGCCCTCATCTATCAGGGCTACGGCTACCAGGAGGTTCAGCAGCACAGGCAGAAGCCCTTCCCAATCCAGGCACAGAGTCATCGGGTGACACCATTGCCACCGGTTCCACTGATGCCACCGATGCCACCCAGGCCAATGATGCCACCGACAAAAGCGATGCCACCCACGCCAATGATGACACCCACACCAGTCCTCACCCAGCTGCAGAGCAGACAGCCGCACTACACTACTCCTTCCTCCACCCCACAGCAAAGCCCGACTCAGTACATCTATCATCAGTATTGGGGCTGACACCCCATGGCATGGAGGAAGGAGCTCTCAGCATCACGGGGTTGAGCCAGCTGTCCGAGACCTTTCTCAACACACCGTCACCTGTTGTCCTCTCGGGACCAGGCACCCCAATGACACCTCAGACAAGCACTGCAGCAGCACCCAACTCCACAGGACCTGGACGCTTCACCCCTGAGACTGGGCACATCTCCGAGTGACCATGAAGACTGCCAGAGACTGGGTGTGGACTTTATTTGGACACTTGACTTGGGTCATTTTTCTGTTACAGCTTGTTGTTCAATAAAGTTTATCTTTGATTCACACATTTGCTTCATTTATTATTTTTAATAAAGTCTTGGTGGAAACTTTTAGAATTGGTTTAAGCCTTTGCATGCTTGTGGGATGGGTTAAGATAGCAGTGGGGTAGGCAGGGATACCTGTGGGATGGGCAGGGATACCTTTGGGATGGGTAATAGCTGTGGGATAAATAAACCTCCAGTGCAAGCATAGTGGGACTGTGGGGTCCACTCTCCCAGGTGCCACACCTATGGCCTTTTATTATCAATAATAATGTAATCATCATCCACACGTGTCAACACAAACACAACTCTTTATTAAATGCCCTGTTCATTGTAGGCCCACCCAACATACATGGCCCAATCTCATCCGTGTGATGAGACAGGCTGAAGGAAGCACCCATTAATCATCTATCATCCTGTCTTGCCACTCCACTGCTCCAGCTCGGGAGTTGCACCAGTGTTTCAGGAGATTGAGCTGCTTCTTCTATTCACATGAGGCTCTGTTGGGGCCTTGCACATCCTCAGTGTCTATCAGGTTTTGCCCTTCCCTCCATTCCACAGGCTCCATGCCCCCATTGCCTTGTTGGAGGTCCATGAGCCTGTTCTGCAAGACTGGGTAGCAGGTGCGCATGAGACTGTGCAGGATGCAGCAAGCTTCCACGATCCTCTTCATGGACTCTGGGCGATGCTGCATGGAAGTGAGTACCTGGAACCTGTTGGCCAGAGAGACAAAGGAATTCTCCACCAGCCATCTTGCCCTGGACAGCCTGTAGTTGAAGATCCTCTCTTCACGGGTGAAGAATCTGGAAGTGTAGGGCTTCATGAGGTAGGTTCTGAGGGAGAAGGCGTCATCCCCCATGATGAAGTAGGGCACATCTTGTGTGTCATTGGGCAGGGGGTCTGGATCTGGGAAGCCCACAATGAGGTTGCCTTCCAGCCCCTCCTTGAGGTCACTGGCATTGTATACCTGGGCATCTGAACATGAGCCGTTGCCTGAAGCATCGATGTACATGAACTTGTAGTCAGCATGGATCATGGCAAAGAGGACGATGCTGAAGAAGCCCTTGTAGTTGAAATAAGTGGACCCCGACTTGGGTGGTGCTTTGCAGGCCACGTCCTTGCCATCTATGGCTCCAACGGTGTGTGGGAAGTTCCACCTCTGATACCACTGCTCTGCAACTTTCTTCCATCCTTCATCAGTGGAGGGGCACTGGAGGAGCTCCTCCTTGTATACTTCGATGATGGCCTGCACCATTTCTCTGACCACAATGCTGATTTTGTTGTGTGGCACCCTCCAGCCATACTGCATGCTCCTGTTGGTGGTCCCTTAGGCCAGGTGGCACAGAGTGAGTGCCACCTTGAGCCCAGGTTCCAGGCTGGGCTAGAAGTTGGTGTTTGCCTTGGTCAACCTGGGTGTCAGCCGCTGCACAACTTCGTCAAACATGGCTGGAGGCATCCTCATGAAGTTCTGGAACGCCCGAGTGTCTTCACTCCTGAGCTCCACCATCAGCTTGTTGTACAGTCCGTACTCTGCTCTTCTCCCGATCCTTCTTCGGACCCAGACGCTTCTTGGCCGCCTCTTTTTCTTCCCATAGAAGAGTTCACAGAGCCTGTAGATGGCTTCGCACTGTTGCAGAAGGATGTTGGCTGCCAAAAGGACTGTGTTACGATCCACGGTGGACATGACTGGATGCTGTGGAAGAGCAACAGTCAGATGAAGGCTTCAGAGGTCTGCACAGCTGGGCTGCTGGGCTGAAAGTGAGATGCAGGTGAGCTGCTCCCCCTTTTTATAGGCAGTATAGGTGTCCCTTTGCTTCCTCTAGGCATCCTCTAGGCATCCTCTAGACATCCTTAATATCCAAGAAAGGTCCCCTCTGCGAACGTTTTTTCCGTTTTAAATGCTTTGTTTCCATGCTGCATCCTCTAGGAATCCGTTCTGCATCCTTTCCGTGCCCGTTCCGCTTCCTCCCTGCATCTGAGCGGATGCGAGTTGCGCGGATGCAGAACGGATGCCTAGCGGATATAGTGGATGCGTAATGGATGCACAATGGATGCCTAGCGGATGCGTAGTGGGTGCAGAACGGACGAATTGGATACATTTTCCGTGCAAAAGTTTTGAGCAGCTCAAAACTTTCTGAGCGGATGAAATGTCAGTAGACGGACGCTGGACGGATAGAGAGGAAGCAAAATGGAGGTAGTGAGTACAGAACGGATTCATCACGTTAACCAAAGGATGGCAAGCTTTTTTGTCCGTTTTACATCCTCTTTGCATCCATTGGTGCAGCGTGACAGGGGTTTAAGCCCCTGTCACACTGCCCAATGGATGCAAAAAGGACGCAGCGGACGAGCAAAATGTTCCATCTTTTGTTATCTGCTCTCAAAAGGGGCAAAAATTTGCATAACCGAAGCGGATAACACGGACGCGGGGAGGACGCAGGGCGGATTCAAAGCAGATGCGGAACAGAAGCCCAGTGGATGGAAGCGGATAAGAGCGGATGGCACGTCCGCTACGCTTCCGGGGGACTTCAGCAAAGCGGACATGGAACAGATACAATGGATGCACAGCGGACGCCAAACGGATGAAGCAGATGCACAGCGGATGCACAACGGAAGCCTAATGGATTCCTGGTGTTAATTGCGCATGCAGGGAGGATGCATTGCATCAACCCCGTGGATATAACTGAAGCAGCTCGGAAGCAGGTCGCCATTCAGAGGAAAGACCTGCTTCCAGACACATCGATTGCCTTGCCTGCCCTGCCTGCATGTCTGCCTGCCAGCCTTGCTGCCAGTCTTGCTACAAGCCACCCTGCCAGCCTTGCTGCCAGCCTCCCTGCAATCTTTGCTGCCAGCCTACCTGCCAGCCTTGCTGCCAGCCTGCCTGCCAGCCTTGCTGCCAGCCTGCCTGCCAGCCTTGCTGCCAGCCAGTCTGCCTGCCAGCCTTGCTGCCTGCCTTCCTGCAAGCCTTGGTTCATGTCTGCCTGCCAGCCTTGGTGCATGCCTGCCTGCCAGCCTTCCTGCCAGCCTTGGTGCCTGCCTCCCTGCCAGCCTTGGTGCCTGCCTTGGTGCCAGCCTTCTTGCCAGCCTTGGTGCCTACCTACCTACCTGCCTGCCTGCCAGCCTTCCTGCCAGCCTTGGTGCCTACCTCCCTGCAAGACTTCCTGCCAGCCTTGGTGCCTGCATGCCTGCCACCCTTCCTGCCTGCCTTGGTGCCAGACTCACTGCCAGATTTCCTGCCAGCCTTGGTGCCTACCTGCCTGCCAGCCTTCCTGCCTGCCTTCCTGCCAGCCTTGGTTCCTGCCAGCCTTCCTGCCAGCCAGCAACCCCACAACCATGCGGAAGCATAGCAAGCCTCAGCCATCTGCTGCCAGCCCTGGCAAGAGGGACAGGGCTACCATCCCGACCCCTGGCCCTCACTCTGGTTCTCCTGGGGCTTCTGCAGCACGGGCTCACTCATCTGGGGCTGGGGCTGGTGCTTCTGCTGCTTCTGCTTCTGGAGGAGCTGATGACAAGTACTCCAGCACCAGCCACCTCCACAGCAACTGGACCCTTCACCCCTGGGACTGAGCGACTCAGAGACTCATTGTTGTCTAATAGCTTGTTGTTAATAAAGTCTATTTATGATTCACACACTTGCTTCATTTCTTTTTTAATAAAGTCTTGCTGCAAACTTTTAGAAATGGTTTAAGCCTTTGCATGCTTGTGGGATGGGTAAGGATAGCTTTGGGATGGGCAGGGTACCTGTGGGATGGGTAATAGCTGTGGGATGGGTTAGGATAGCAATAGGATAGATCAACCTCCAGTGCAAGCATAGTCGGACTGTATGGTCCACCCTCCCAAGTGCCACACCTACGGCCCTTTATTATCAATAATAATGTAATAATTATCCACATATGTCAACATAAACACAAATCTTTATTAAACGCCCTGTTCATTGTAGGCCAACCAAACATACATGGCCCAATCTCATCCGTGTGATGAGACAGGCTGAAGGAAGGATCCATTAAGCATCTACCATACTGTCTTGCCACTCCACTGCTCCAGCTGGAGAGTTGCACCAGTGTCTCAGGAGGTTGCTCTGCTTCTTCGTTTCATGTGAGGCTCTGTTGGGGGCCTTGCACATCCTCAGTGTTGATCAGGTTTCGCCCTTGCCTCCATTCCCCAGGCTCGATGTCCCCATTGCCTTGCTGGAGGTCCACGAGCCTGTTCTGCAAGATTGGGTAGCGGGTGCGCATGAGATTGTGCAGGATGCAGCAAGCTTCCATGATCCTCCTCACAGTCTCTGGGCAATGCTGCATGGTAGTGAGAAGTACCTGGAACCTGTTGGCCAGGATGCCAAAGGCGTTCTGCACTACCCACCTTGCCCTGGACAGCCTGTAGTTGAAGATCCTCTCTTCATGGGTGAGGAGTCTGGAAGTGTAGGGCTTCATGAGGTAGGTTGTGAGGGATAAGGCGTCATCCCCCACGATGAAGTAGGGCACATCTTGTGTGTCGTTGGGCAGGGGTTCTGGATCTGGGAAGCCCACAATGAGGTTCCCGTCAAGCTCCTCCTTGAGGTGACTGGTGTTGTATACCTGGGCATCTGAAGATGAGCCGTTGCCTGAAGCATTGATGTACATGAACTTGTAGTCAGCATCAACCATGGCAAAGAGGATGATGCTGAAGAAGCCCTTGGAGTTGAAATAAGTGGACCCCGACTTGGCTGGAACCTTGCAGGCCACGTGCTGGCCATCGATGGCTCCAACGGTGTGTGGTAAGTTCCACTTCTGATACCACTGCTCTGCAACTTTCTTCCATCCTTCTTCAGTGGAGGGGTACTGGAGGAGCTCCTCCTTGTATTCTTCGATGATGGCCTTCACCACTTCTCTGACCACAATGCTGATGGTGTCGGATGGCACCCTCCAACTGTACTGCATGATCCTGTAGGAGGTCCCTGAGGCCAGGTGGCGCAGAATGAGTGCCACCTTGAGCCCAGGTTCCAGGATGGGCCAGAAGCTGGTGTTTGCCTTGGTCAACCTGGTTGTCAGCCGCTGCACAACTTCGTCAAACATGGCTGGAGGCATCCTCATGAAGTTCTGGAACGCCCGAGTGTCTTCGCTCCTGAGCTCCACCATCAGCTTGTTGTACAGTCCGTCCTCTGCTCTTCTGGTGAACCATCTTTGGATCCAGACTCTTTTTGGGTGGCTCCTTTTCTTCTCGCAGTAGAGTTAACAGAGCCTACAGATGGCTTCGCACTGTTGTAGAACGATGGTGGCTTCTGAAAGGACTTCGTTACAATCCACAGTGGACATGACTGGATGCTGTGGAAGAGGAAGAGCCAGATGATGGCTGCAGAGGTCTGCACCGCTGGGCTGCTGTTCTGAAAGTGAGATGCAGGTGAGTTGCTCCCCCTTTTTATAGGCAGTATAAGTTTTCCGCTAGGCATCTTCAAGGCATCCTCTAGGTATTCTCTAGACAGCCTTAATATCCGAGATAGGTCCCCTCTGCAAATGTTTTTTCCACTTTAAATGCTTTGTTTCCATGCTGCATCCATTCTGCATCCGTTCTGCATCCATTCTGTGTCCATTCCACTTCCTCCCTGCATCCGGGCGGATGCGAGTTACGCGGATGTGGAACTGATGCCTAGCGGATGTACCGGATGCGTAACGGATGCATAACGGATGCCTAGCGGATGCAGAACGGACAAACTGGATACATTTTCTGCACAAAAGTTTTGGGCAGCCCAAAACTTTTGGAGCGGATGAAACATCCATAAACGGATGCTGGACGGATAGAGAGGAAGCCAAACGTAGGCAGTGAGTACTTCGCGTTTTCCAACGGATGGCAAGGTTTTTTGTCCATTTTACATCCTCTTTGCATCAGTTGGTTCAGTGTGACATGGGCTTAAAATGGCTCTGTATTACATCTGTATTACATTACCTTGAATCTCCAAATACCTACGCAAGGGTTCTCTTTGTAGACTTCAGTTCAGCATTCAATACTATCATTCCAGACACTCTTCTAATTAAGTTAAACCAACTAGTGATACCTGAACACACTTGTAAGTGGATCATAAGTTTCCTAACAGGAAGCAGTAGGTGAAGCTAGGCAGAATCACATCCAATACCTGTACAATCAGCATAGAGCCTCCCCCAAGGCTGTGTGCTATCTCTACTTCTCTTCTCCCTATATACCAATGACTGCATCTCAAACAATCCATCTGTTAAAGCCCCTGTCACACTGCACCAATGGATGCAAAGAGGATGTAAAATGGACAAAAAAGCTTGCCATCCGTTGGAAAACGCGATGTACTCACTGCCTCCATTTTGCTTCCTCTCTATCCGTCAAGCATCCGTTTATTGATGTTTCATCCACTCAGAAAGTTTTGAGCTGCTCAAAACTTTTGCGCGGAAATTGGATCCAATTTGTCCGTTCTGCATCCACTACACATCCTCTATGCAACCATTCTGCATCCGTTCCGCATCCGCTATATCTGCTCGGAATCCGTTCTGCATCCGCGCAACTCGCATCCACTCGGACGCAGGGAGGAAGTGGAACGGATGCGGAAAGGATGCAGAACGGATGCAGAATGGATGCAGCATTGAAACAAAGCGTTTAAAACAGAAAAAATGTTCGCAGAGGGGACCTATCTCGGATATTAAGGATGTCTAGAGGATGCCTAGAAGATGCCTAGAGGATGCCTAGAGGATGCAAAGGGACACCTATACTGCCTATAAAAAGGGGGAGCAACTCACCTGCATTTCACTTTCAGACCAGCAGCCTAGCTGTGCAGACCTCTGCAGCCTTCATCTGACTCTTGCTCTTCCACAGCATCCAGTCATTTCCACTGCGGATCGTAACACAGTCCTTTTGGCAGCCACCATCCTTCTGCAACAGTGCGAAGCCATCTACAGGCTCTGTGAACTCTACTACGGGAAAAAAAAGAGGCGGCCAAGAAGCATCTGGGTCCGAAGATGGATTGGGAGAAGAGCAGAGGACGGACTGTACAACAAGCTGATGGTGGAGCTCAGGAACGAAGACACTCGGGCATTCGAGAACTTCATGAGGATGCCTCCAGCCATGTTTGACGAAGTTGTGCAGCGGCTGACACCCAGGTTGACCAAGGCAAACACCAACTTCCGGCCCAGCTTGGAACCTGGGCTCAAGGTGGCACTCATTCTGCGCCACCTGGCCTCAGGGACCACCGACAGGAGCATGCAGTATGGCTGGAGGGTGCCACACAACACCATCAGCATTGTGGTCAGAAAAGTGGTGCAGGCCATCATCGAAGAACACCTGCAGGATCTCCTCCAGTGCCCCTCCACTGATGAAGGATGGAAGAAAGTTGCAGAGCAGTGGTATCAGAGGTGGAACTTCCCACACACCGTTGGAGCCATAGATGGCAAGGACGTGGCCTGCAATGCACCACCCAAGTCGGGCACCACTTATTTCAACTACAAGGGCTTCTTCAGCATCGTCCTCTTTGCCATGGTCGATGCTGACTACAAATTCATGTACATCGATGCTTCAGGCAACGGCTCATGTTCAGATGCCCAGGAATACAATGCCAGTGACCTCAAGGAGGGGCTGGAAGGCAACCTCATTGTGGGCTTCCCAGATCCAGACCCCCTGCCCAACGACACGCAAGATGTGCCCTACTTCATCGTGGGGGATGACGCCTTCTCCCTCACAACCTACCTCATGAAGCCCGACACTTCCAGACTCCTCACCCGTGAAGAGAGGATCTTCAACTACAGGCTGTCCAGGGCAAGGCGGGTGGTGGAGAACGCCTTTGGCATCCTGGCCAACAGGTTCCAGGAACTTCTCACCACCATGCAGCATCGCCCAGAGACCGTGAGGAAGATCGGGGAAGCTTGCTGCATCCTGCACGATCTCATGCGCACCCGCTACCCAGTTCTGCAGAACAGGCTCTTGGACCTCCAGCAAGGCAATGGGGACATGGAGCCTGGTAAATGAAGGCAAGGGCGAAACCTGATCGACACTCAGGATGTGCAAGGCCCCAACAGAGCCTCACGTGAAGGGAAGAAGCAGCCCAACCTCCTGAGACACTGGTGCAACTTCCCAGCTGGAGCAATGGAGTGGCAAGACAGGATGATAGATGATTAATGGGTGCTTCCTTCAGCCTGTCTCATCACACGGATGAGATTGGGCCATGTATGTTTGGTGGGCCTACAATGAACAGGACATTTAATAAAGAGTTGTGTTTGTGTTGACATGTCTGGATGATTATTACATTGTTATTGATAATAAAGGGCCATAGGTGTAGCACCTGGGAGGGTGGACCATACAGTCCCACTATGCTTGCACTGGAGGTTTATCTGTCCCACAGCTATCTTAATCCATCCCAAAGGTATCCCTACCCACCCCACTGCTATCTTAACCCATCCCACAAGCATGCAAAGGCTTAAACCAATTCTAAATGTTTCCACCAAGACTTGATTACAAAAAAAGAAATGAAGCAAGTGTGTGAATCAAATATAAACTTTATTGAACAACAAGGTGTAAAAAAAAAATGACCCAAGTCAAGTGTCCAAATAAAGTCCATAGGTAGACAGCTACCCAGTCTCTGGCACTCTTATTGGTCACTCGGAGGTGTGCCCAGTCTCAGGGGTGAAGGGTCCAGGGGCTGTGGAGGTGGGTGGTGCTGGAGTGCTGGTCTGTATCGTCATTGGGATGCCTGGCCCCGAGAGGACAATAGAGGATGGTGTGTTGAGGAAGCTCTCAGACAGCTGGCTCAGACCCGCGATGCTGAGAGGTCCTTCCTGCATGCCATGGGGTGTCAGTCCCAGTACTGATGATAGATGTACTGAGGCCGGGCTTTGCTGTGGGGTGGAGGAAGGAGTAGTGTAGTGGGGCTGTCTGCTCTGCAGCTGGGTGAGGACTGGCGTGGGTGGCATCGCTGTCGTCGGTGGCATCATTGTCGTGGGTGGCATCGGTGGAATCAGTGGAACCGGTGGTAACGGTGTCATCCGATGACTCTGTGCCTGGACTGGGAAGGGCTGTTGCCTGTGCTGCTGTACTTCCTGGTAGCCATAGCCCTGGTAAGTGAGGGGCTGTGGGAAGACTTGGAATGGGAGGGACATCACCTGGGGTGGAGGAGCAGACCTGGACTGGGTGAGAGCAGGTTCCTCTGGATCTGGAGGGTTGTGAAGCAGTTCGGTGATCCCGTCCTTCACCACCTGGTACTGGGGTTCCTTCATGTTCTTGAGGGTCTGGTTGACATAGGTGAGGAAGGGCTTGCGGTTGGAGGATGAGGAGTTGGTGTTGACCAGCTGAGAGAGGAGATCTATGCTGGTGCGGATGGTGTCCCTGATCTCCAGGAGGACAGTGTGGCTCTGCCCCTCTTGCTGTCTGGCTCTCTGCCTTTCTGTGGAGGCGGAGCTGGGGGTGGTGGATGCAGCTATGACTGTGGTGGACTCGATGTCTCCTTTCTCCCACCTCACCAGGGAGTCCTCCACGCACTGCACCACGGTTACAACACCTGTCCACGGGTTCTCTGACGTGGCACACTCCACAGAAACCTGCCTGGAGACAGGGACTGACCCTCGGCCGGAAGAGGACTGGCTCTCAGCAGGCTGCCTGAGAGAGAGGGTAGACAGAGGGGCTCCTGGTGCTCCTCGGTGGCGGATCTCACCCTCCAGGAACCTGCACCTGGCCATGACGTAGGTCTCTCTGTCCGTCAGCTTAACTGTGGCCTTACCAGATTTCTTCAGGTGCAGCTTCCCGTACCAGGTATGCATATGTTTCCACCAGCCGAGGAGCACCTCTGAAGTGTAACCCATACTCTCCGCCCTCTCTCTCCAAGCAGCCTGCTTCCTTTTGGTGTCCCTGTACAGCCGGTGTCCCTTCTGCCACAGATAGTCATTCTCTCTCAGCCACTCCAGCACCTCATCCTCGTGTTCCTCCTCGATGAAGTATTGCCTCCTCTCCAGTCCCCGCATATGCCTCTTCCTCCCTTTGGCAGGACCAGATGGGCCCTCATCAGAGGGGCTCCCATGTGGTAGGGGCTGCTCCTCCACACCACCAGCAGCAGCAGCCCCAGCAGGATTATCATCATCATCATCATCATCATCATCATCATCATCATCATCACCCTCACCAGCAGGATCATAATCATCATCATCAGCAGCAGCAGCAGCAGCAGGATCAGCAGGACCAGGATCAGCAGCAGCAGAGTAAGCACCAGGAGCCCCAGCAGCACCAGCAGCACCAGCTCCAGCAGCACCAGCAGCATCAGCAGGACGAGCAAGTCCAGGAGCATGAGCAGGACCAGCAGGACCAGCAGGACCAGGAGCAGTTTCAGCAGAGTCCGCAGCAGCAGAAGCACCACCGCCAGAAGCAGCTACAGCAGAACCTCCAGCACCAGAAAAGTGAGCCCGAGCAGCAGAAGCCCCAGCAGAAGCAGAGTAAGGGACAGGGGGCGGGAGGGTGGCCCTGTCCCTCTTGCCAGGGATGGCGGCAGGTTGTTGAGACTTTCGCTTCTTCCCCATGGTTGTGGGGTTGCTGGCTGGCAGGGAGGCTGGCAGGCAGACAGGCAGGCACCAAGGCTGGCAGGCAGACTGGCTGGCAGGGAGGCTGGAAGGCAGGCTGGCAGCAAGGCCTGCAGGCAGGCAGAGAGCAAGGCTGGCAGGGAGGCTGGCCAGGAGGCTTGGAGGCAGGCTGGCAGGAAGACTTGCAGGCAGGCATGCAGGCATGGCAAGCAAGGACTCGATGTATCCTGCAGCAGGTCTTTCCTCCGAATGCTGGCCACGTGCGAGCTGCTTCCCTTTATATCCGTGTGTCTTACACAATGCATCCCCCCTGCATGTGCAATTAATGCCAGGCATCCGTTAGGCTTCCGCTGTGCATCCACTAGGCTTCCGCTGTGCATCCGCTAGACTTCCGCTCTGCATCCGCTTCATCCACTGTGCATCCGCTGTGCATCCACTCTTTCCGTTCCGCGTCTGCTTTGCTGAGGCCCCCCAGAAGCCTAGCGGATGTGCCATCTGCTCCCATCCACTTCCATCTGCTGGGCTTCCGTTCCACATCCGCTTTCCATCCGCTCTGCGTCCTCCCCGCGTCCATGTTATCCGCTCCGGTTATGCAAATTTTTGCCCCTTTTGAGAGCGGATAACAACGGATGGAACATTTTGCTCATCCGTTGTGTCCGTTTTGCATCCGTTGGGCAGTGTGACAGGGCCTTAAAATACTGAAGTTTGCTGATGACACAACAGTGATTGGTCTCATTCAAGACAACAATAAATCTGCCTATAGACAGGAGGTTATACCACTTGTCTTGTGGTGTAACCAGAACAATCTGGAACTGAACACACTCAAAACCATAAAAATGGTGATAGACTTTAGAAGAAACCCTCCCATACTACCACTTCTTACAATACTAGACAACACGGGATCAAGAGTAGAGACCTTCAAATTTCTAGGTTCTACTATATCACATGACCTAAAATGGATACCTAACATCAAAAACATCATCAAAAAAGCACAACAAAGAATGATCTTTCTGCGCCAACTCAGCTCAAACTGCCCAAGGAGCTGCTGATACAATTCTACAGAAGAATTATTGAGTCTACCATCTGTGCCTCTCTAACTGTCTGGTTTGGTTCTGCAACCCAACAGGACAAAGACTTCAGAGGATAATTAGGACTGCAGAAATAATAATTAAAACCACCTGCCTTCAATTGAGGACCTGTATACTGCACAAGTCAAAAAGAGGGCTGTGAAAATATTTACAGACCCCTCACATGCCGGACATAAACTGTTTCAACTCCTTCCCTCAAAACAACGCTATAGAGCACTGCACACCAGAACAACCAGAAAGAACAAGAACAGTTTTTCCCCGAAAGCCATCACTCTGCTAAAGAAATAATTCCCTCAACACTGTTCAACTGTTTACAAAGTGTACACTACTATTACCGTTAATCTTCTCATAACTCCTTATCACCCATCACCTCCCACTTGTGATTGTAGGACTGTAACTTTGTCGCTTGTATCCTTACGATATTTTTGACTTTTTCCAAGTATGATTTGATTTATATTGACTGTTTCCTAGTATGATTTGATTGCTGATTGTACCCTATGATGATCATTAAGTGTTATGAATCTTGATTCTTAACAAATGTACCTTTTCTTTACATATACTGAGAGTATTTACACCAAGACAAATTCCTTGTGTGCCCAATCACACTTGGCCAATAAAATATTCTATTCTATTCTATTTCCCAGGTTTAGAGATTTTGCCTAATCTGCATATAGTTTTTACCTAATGAATGACTTGCTGTATGACTTGCTGTAATTTACTTGTTGGATATTTTGAAGATATTTTAATTTATCTTGGCAAAGTACACAGAAAGAAGCCAATAAGTATTAAAAATCGATACAGGAATTATTGAAGAACACAGACATGCTAAATGCTATGGAAAATATTACTTGTCCTTAATTTGATTCTCAGTCCCAATTTAATGTTTTTCTCTCCCACTTGTTCATAAATAAACTTGACTTTGGGAAAAGCAGTGAGTTGGTCAAGTTTGAAGATGAAAAAAACATTTTTTTTAATTCAGGGTGATAAAAATCAAAAGTGTCTTTCTCTCAGCTTGCTAGATAAGAAGATCAAATATGGTTTCAATATTGAGCAGAACTATCAAGGGAATTCAGAACTGTAGCTAGAGAGGGAAGTGGATAAAATGACAGATGAAGGCAAACCACTTCTGTTCTGTTGCTAAGAAACTGCATGGATGCATTACTTCTTATTGCAAGTCAGGATGTTTGAGATACAAGGGAAAAAGACAAGAAAGGAAGATATTTGCTCTTTCTCTCTTAATAAAAATTCATAATTTGCCAGAGTAAATGACTATAAACAGAGAAATGGAGGAGGAAGAAGAGGAAAGAAATTCAATGATGTATTTGAATAGCATCATATCCAAGCATTGGGCAGTCACTCACCCAAGGAATTCAAATCAGGACATAGAATTGATATCATATACTTTGGTGCAGTTTATTCAACCCATTCAACCAGCTCAACTTTAATTTTTTTTAAAGTGTTACAACAAGAATATATATGTGTGTAAAGAACTAGTAGTTCATGAAGCATGGAAAAGAAATGCCATTTTCAATTTAAGGCAGCAAGCATGTAAGGAAACAAAATGCTATGTCCAGTTGATATTCTCATAGAGACTAGTTTTCCTATGTAAGATTTTGATGCATTACCTGCCAAAGTTGCAATTTAAGGTGGTCACCACCCCCTTTATTTCTGTTGGATTTATGTTGGGTCTTGATGAGGGCATGGCCTGTAAAGCATGCGCTATAGTGTGGGCTGCATTGTAAATGTTATAACTTTGGCCAGTCATGCCCATTTCAAAATATGGTTCAGGAATGTTAAGCCCATGTCCCACTGCACCAATGGATGCAAAGAGGATGTAAAATGGACAAAAAAGTTTGCCATCCATTGGAAAACGTGATGCATCTGTTGTGTACTCACAGCATACTGATTCATATGCTCTATCCATCAAACATCCATCTACTGCTATTTCATCCGCTCAAAAAGTTTTGAGCTGCACAAAACTTTTTGAGTGGATGAACTTTCCACCGTGTATGATCTACATTCGTGACACATACGGGCAACAAACGTTCTACGTCCATTGTAATCCATTACACGTCCACTGTATCCTCTCGGCATCCTCCGGGCATCCCCACAACTCACATCCGCTGCAGCTGAAAGTGGAAAGAGGGAGGAAGCGAAAGGTACATGGAACATCCACACAGCGTTAGTAGCACGGAAATAGAAAGGATGTAAGCGGATGCATCTCATATATAAAGCATTAAAATGGACAAAACGTTCGTATATGGGATGTATCTCGGATATTTAGGATGTCTGGAGTATGCTAAGAGTATGTGGAAGGACATCTAGTGGAAAACCGACACTTCCTATAAAAAGGGGGAGGAAATCACCTGGATCTCACTATCAGTCCAGCAGCCGTGGTGTACAGACCTCTTCACCCTTGCTCTTACTCTTCCACATCATCCATTGATCTCCACCATGGATCATCACACACTCCTTATGGTAGCTGCCATCATTCAACACCAGAACCAAGCCCTCTTCAGACTGTTTCACCTTTTCTACGCAAGGAGAAGAAGGAGACGTCCAAGAGCTGTGTGAGTCCGAAGATGGATCGGGAGAAGAGTGGAGTTTGGACTCTATGAAAAGCTGATGGTGGAGCTGAGGAATGAAGACCCTCGTGCATTCCAGAACTTCATGATGATGCCACCAGCCATGTTTGATGAAATTGTGGAGCGTCTGAGACCCAGGTTGACCAAGCAGAGCACCAACTTCCGTCCCAGCCTGGACCCTGGACTGAAGGGGCACTGACTCTGTGCCACCTGGCCTCTGGAACCACATACAGAAAGATGCAGTATGCCTGGAGGGTGCCACACAATAGCATCAGCAAAATGGTCAGAGAAGTGGTGCAGGCCATCATCGAACAATACGTGGAGGAGCTCACCACTGAAGAAGGCTGGAGGAAACTTGCAACACAGTGGTATCAGAGGTGGAACTTTCCCCACACCGTTGGAGTCATAGATGGGAAGCACGTGGCCTGCAAAGCTCCACCCAACTCAGGGTCCTCTTATCACAACTACAAGGACTTCTTCACTATCATCCACTTTGCCATGGTTGATGCTGACTACAAGTTCATGTACATTGATGCTTCAGGCAACGGGTCTGCTTCAGATAGCCAGGTATACAATGCCAGTCACCTCAAAGAGGGGCTGGAATGCAACCTCATCATGGGTTTTCCAGATCCAGACCCCCTACCCAATGACACACAAGATGTGCCCTCCTTCATTGTTGGTGATGACACCTTCTACCTCAGAACCTACCTCATGAAGCCCTACAGTTCCAGATACCTCACCCGTGAAGAGAGGATCTTCAACTACAGGCTGTCCAGGGCAAAATGGGTGGTGGAGAATGCCTTTGGCATCCTGGCCAACAGGTTCCAGGTACTTCTCACCACCATGCAGCATCACCGTGAGGAGCATCGTGGAAGCTTGCTGCATCCTGCACAATCTCATGCGCACCCGCTACCCAGTGTTGCAGAACAGGCTTGTGGACCGTCAACAAGGGAATGGGGACATGGAGCCTGGTGAATGGAGGCAAGGACGAAACCTGATAGACACTGTGGATGTACAAGGCCCCAACAGAGCTTCAAATGAAGGGAAGAAGCAGCGCAACCTCCTGAAACACTAGTGCAACTCCCCAGCTGGAGCAGTGGAGTGGCAAGACAGGATGGTAGATGCTTAATGGATGCTTCCTTGAGCCTGTCTCATCACACTGATGAGATTGTGCCATGTATGTTGAGTGGCCTTACAATGAATAGGGCATTAATAAAGAGTTTTGTTTATTTTGAAATGTGTTGATCAATGATTACATTGTAATTGATAATAAAGGGCCATATGTGTGGCAGCTGGGAGGGTGGACCATACAGTCCCACTATGCTTGCACTGGAAGTTTATCTGTCCCACAACTATCCTTACCCATCCCACAACTATCCTTACCCATTCCACAACTATCCTTACCCATCCCACAGCTATCCTTACCAATCCCACAGCTATTCTTACCCATCCCATACCTATCCTTACTAATCCCACAACTATCCTTACCTATCCCACAAGCATGCAAAGGCTTAACCCTTTTTTCAAAGTTTTCACCAACACTTTATTAAGTAAATAAAATGAACCAAGTGTGTGAAGCAAAGATAACCTTTATTAACAAGTGTCTTAAGTAAACTGTATGACTTTATTAAAAAAGCAAAATGACCCAAGTAAAGTGTCTTTAAAGAAAGATAAGGTGAACAGGTAACAACTCAGTCTCTGGCACTATTCTCATTCACTCTGAGCCATGTCCATGGTCTCAGCTGTCGAGCGGCCAGGGACTGTGGAGGTGGTTGTTGCTGGAGTGCTGATCTGAGGCGCCATTGGGGTGCCTGGTCCCGAGGGTACAACAGGGGATGGTGTGTTCAGGAAGCTCTCAGAGAGCTGACTCAATCCCGTGAGGTTGAGAGGCTCTTCCTCAAGGACCTGGGATGTCAGGCACAATACTGAAGACAGATTTTCTGTTGAGGGGCTTGGCTGTGGGGTGGAGGAAGGAGGAGTGTAGTGGGGCTGTCTGGTCTGCAGCTGGGTCAGGTGAGGCATCCGTGGCGTGCGATGTATCTGGGCATGGACTGGGAAGGGATGCCTCTGGTGTGGGAAGTCCTGATACTTGTAGCCTTGGTAGGTGAGGGGCTGTTGAAAGCCATGGAAGGGCTGGGACATCGCCTGGGGTGGAGGAGCAGACCTGGACTGGGTCGGAGCAGGTTCAGCTGGGCCTGGTGGGTGGTGCAGCAGTGCTGTGATTTTCTCTTTCATCACCTGGTACTGGGCCTCGGGCAGGTCCACAAGGGTCTGGCTCACATGCGTGATGAAGGGCTTGCGGTTAGAGGATGGCATATCGCTGTGGACTAGCTGAGAGAGAAGATCTGTGCTGGTCTTGATCATGTTCCTGATCTCCAGCAGGACAGTGTGGCTCTGGCCTTCCAGTCTGCCTCTCTGCCTGCTTTCTGTGGAGGTGGAGCTGGGGGTGGGTGTGGGTTGGTCTCTGGCTGCTGCTTCTTCTTGCTCCATTTGAGACAGGGGATCCTCCACATCCTCTGGCATGCAGCTGTCGGGGGGGTCTCTGCCATGGGGCCCTCCAAAGACACCTGCCTGGAAACGGTAGCTGTCTCCTGGCTGGAAGAGGAGTGGCTCTCCATGGGCTGTCTGAGGGAGAGGGTTGACAGAGGGGCTGCTCCTCAGTGGTGGATCTCACCCTCCAGAAAGCTGCACTTGGCCATGACTTAGGTCTCCTGGTCAGTTAGCTTGACAGCGGAGTGCCCCGATTTCTTCAGGTGCAGCTTGCCATACCAGTTGTGCATGTGCTTCCACCACCCCAGGAGGACATCTGAAGTGTAGCCCAGGCTCTCCACCTTCTCTCTTCATGCTGCCTGCTTTCTCTTGGTGTCACGATAGAGCCTGTGGCCCTTTCTCCACAGGTACTCGTTCTCCCTCAGCTATTCCAGCACCTCCTCCTCATGGTCTTCAGAAATGGAGTATTGTTTCCTCTCTCCCTTCTCCTTGCCTTGCCTCTTCCTCCCTCTGGCAGGGGCTTCAGGGCCTTCAGCAGCAGGGCTTTGAGGGCCTTGGGGCTGGTCCATCTCAGCAGCAGCACCACCACCACCAGCAGCAGCAGCAGGAGGAGCACCAGCACTACCAGCAGCACCAGCAGGAAAAGCAGCAGCAGCAGCAGCAGGAGAAGCACCACTCAAAGCAAACACACTGTGAGTCTGCGCACTTATGATAACAACATTGGTCTTCTTGAATGAAGACAACATTATGTCCACAAGTTCTAGTAAGGCTGCAAGGTCATAGAGAGCAGACAAAGTAGATGGGATCCTTTCAATAAAAGCAGTATGGATGCCACCATGAGAAAGCGTTGGAGTCAATGTTTGGATTAAATCTATTCCCTTATCATCATCCATTGCAATAATTCCAGTCCACATCCATTCAAAATACAAAAGTAGCTAGACAATTCCAGTATACTTAACCTCTTCATTGGGAACCATCTGATAGGTAGTAGGAAACATACTTTTATAATCCTTTCCAGAAGTAAGGAAGGAATACGTGAACTGTGGAAAAATAATATTTTTGAATATAGAGAGAGCTAAAATAGTCTTATATGCAAATTAATTATTTGAAAATTACTATACACATATGTGCGTACACATACACACACATACAATTTTCCAATAATCAGGACACTTTAAGGTCAGTTTTTGAGAATATCATCTGTAGCATTTGGGTTGCAGATAACTAAGTTTACTTAACTAATCCTATTTAAAAACTGAAGACTGATTTTTTTCTTTTCTGCTGAATTATATGCTGTTCCTTAATCAAGAAAAGTACCATATACCGTTAATAATCTGGCTGATATACAAAAATTTTTGAATGTAAATGAAAAAGAACATAAAAACCTAGTTACGGTTTTAGGACTTAAGTTCATGTAGTGGTTAAAAGAATGAAATAATAATAATAATAATAATAATAATAATAATAATAATAATAATAA
>BLBF01000064.1:853243-875192 GCA_015471245.1 Laticauda colubrina | reverse complement strand
AATAATAATAATAATAATAATAATAATAATAATAATAATAATAATAATAATAATAGTAATAATAATAATAATGCAATTTTTTAATATATAAAGTTTCCATATCTACAATGGCAGTGTACTGTCTGGGGACAATTTCTTTTAAATAAGAGTAATAAAAGAAATGAAACACATATCACACATAATCTCACACATGGTCACAGCAGCAAATAATTGTATATGCACAAAATTGGAAAAATGAAAATATACCTATAGAAGAAAATGTAATAAAGAAAATATTAGAATGTGCTGAAATGGACAGATTAATATTGAAAATTAAGAATAAGGAAGAAACAGAATAGTTTTTAACTTGGGAACTATTTTTTCAATGATTAGAAAATAGAAGCAGAAGTTAGAAACTTAGAATGGAGGAGGATATGTAAATAAAGATGAAGTAAATGTGTAACTAAATAATGAAATCTTAAATAATTAGGATAAGTAAACAAGATAAGTAACAGAATTAGAGGGTAATGGTTATAAATATGATGTTCCTAATGATGTTTATAATGCTTGATATTGATGTTTATAATGATAGTGATGTTTATAATGCTTGATATTATTCACCAATTATAGATAAAGCTAAAATAGAGTGTTTAATTAAATAATGAGAAATGTTTAATAAGGATAAGTGAAGATCATGGTGAATAGATTTGTGAGTAATAGTTTTAGTTATTGTATGCATAAGATTTATTACTTGTATTTAAAAGAAAATATGTTCTTTATCAATCAGAATAACATACTTATTTGTTAAATGATAAATTGTTAAATTCTAGTTCTATGTGTATTGTTTTCTATAGAATTGGATTTATTATATAAATGGCATTTAAAAAAGGAATATTATCTATACAACTTACATAATGAAGGCTAAATCCATTATAAATTTAAAAGGGTATATCATTAGGAAATTGACGTCATAAGTTTTTTTTTTCAATATCAACATGAAGAGAAATATTTGTCCTTTGTCTGAATTTACCTGAATTCTAAAACCTTATTTTTCTTGAAGAAATCTTTCATTTTTAGATGACCAAGAACAATATAATTTACTTTCTGCTTGTTTTTATTACTATACTTACCTGTGGAACTTTGTAAAGGCTTATGATATCAGATATATGGAAGATTCCTCCAATGAAAGATACTAGATTCTTCTGAATCTCACAGCTGTAATTTGGAACAAACCTATGCCAGTTGGACACAAAATCCAGGCTGTTCTGTTACATCATCTTTGCCTCAAAATAGTTGTCATTGATGTGGAATCCAAAACTGATATTAGATAATATTCTGGTGTTCTCATTGATCTCCTTCACACAAACACCAAAGACAGAACATGCTGGTAATTCTTCAGGACTATGCTAAAACAATCATACAAAAAAGTATGACAATAACAATAGCACTTAAACTTATACACCACTTCATACTGCTTTACAGTCCTCTCTAAGTGGTTTACAGAGTCAGGATATTGCCCCCAACAATTTGGGTTTTCATTTTATCTATCTTGGAAGGATGGAAGGCTTGAGCTGATGAGAATTGAACTGGTGAACTGATGGCAGTCAGCAGAATTAGCCTGCAGTATTGTATTGTAACTACTGACTATGGTTCCACACCACTATGGTTCAGTTGATTTACTAAACTGAATTTACTCTTAAAGCCCCTGTCACACAGCACCAATGGATGCAAAGAGGATGTAAAATGAAGAGAAACACTTGCCATCCGTTGGTTAACGTGATGCTTCCGTTCTGTACTCACTGCATCCGTTTTTCATGCTCTCTATCCGTCCAGCATCCGTCTACTGACATTTCATCCGCTCAAAAAGTTTTGAGCTGCACAAAACTTTTTGAGCGGAAAATGTATCTAACGCGTCCGTTCTGCATCCACGATGCATATGGAAAGCATCCGTTAGACGTCCGTCGTTATCCATTACGCGTCCGCTATATCCGCTAGGCATCTGCTGCGCATCCACGCAACTCGCATCCACTCCAGTGGAAAATGGACACAGGGAGGAAGTGAAACGGATGTGGAATGGACACGCAGTGTTAGTAGCACGGACGGAGAAAGGATGAAAGCGGATGCAGCTTGCAAGCAAAGCATTAAAACGGAAAAAACGTTCGCATAGGGGACGTATCTCGGATATTTAGGATGTCTGCAGGATGTCTAGAGGATGCAAAAGGACACCTAGCGGAAAAATGATATTTCCTATAAAAAGGGGGAGAAACTCACCTGGTATCTCACTTTCAGTCTTCAGCCTTGCTCTTGCTCTTGCTCTTCCACAGCATCCAGTCATCTCCACCATGGATCATTACACACTCCTTTTGGAAGCCACCATCGTTCTACAACAGTGCGAAACCATCTACAGGCTCTTTCACCTGTTCTACGCGAAGAAAAGAAGGCAGCCAAGAAGTGTCTGGGTCTGAAGATGGATCTCCAGAAGAGCAGAGTACAGATTGTATAACAAGCTGATGGTGGAGCTGAGGAACGAAGACCCTCATGCATTCCAGAACCATGAGGATGCCGCCAGCCATGTTTGACGAACTTGTGGAGTGGCTGAGATCCAAGCAGAGCACCAACCAAGCAGAGCACCAACCTCCGGCCCAGCCTGGACCCTGGGCTCAAGGTGGCACTGACTGCGCCACCTGGCCTCAGGGACCACGTACAGGAGCATGCAGTACGGCTGGAGGGTGCCACACAACACCATCAGCATTGTGGTCAGACAAGTGGTACAGGCCATCATCGAAGAATACCTGGAGGAGCTCCTCCAGTTCCCCTCCACTGAAGAAGGCTAGAAGAAACTTGCAGAGCAGTGGTATCAGAAGTGGAACTTCCCCCACACCATTGGAGCCATAGATGGCAAGCACGTGGCCTGCAAAGCTCCAGCCAAGTCAGGGTCCACTTATCACAACTACAAGGGCTTCTTTAGCATCATCCTCTTCACCATGGTCGATGCTGACTAAAAGTTCATGTACATCGATGCTTCAGGCAATGGGTCAGCTTCAGATGCCCAGGTATACAATGCCAGTCACCTCAAGGAGGGGCTGGAACGCAACCTCATCATGGGCTTCCCAGATCCAGACCCCCTGCCCAATGACACGCAAGATGTGCCCTACTTCATCGTGGGGGATGACACCTTCTCCCTCAGAACCTACCTCATGAAGCCTTACACTTCCAGACTCCTCACCCGTGAAGAGAGGATCTTCAACTACAGGCTGTCCAGGGCAAGGCGGGTGGTGGAGAACGCCTTTGGCATCCTGGCCAACAGGTTCCAGGTACTTCTCACCACCATGCAGCATCACCCACAGACCATGAGGAGGATGGTGGAAGCTTGCTGCATCTTGCACAATCTCATGTGCACCCGCTACTCAGTGTTGCAGAACAGGCTCGTGGACCTCCAACAAGGCAATGGGGACATGGAGCCTGGTGAATGGAGGCAAGGGCGAAACCTGATAGATACTATGGATGTGCAAGGCCCCAACAGAGCTTCACGTGAAGGGAAGAAGCAGCGCGACCTCCTGAAACACTGGTGCAACTCCCCAGCTGAAGCAGTGGAGTGGCAAGACAGGATGATAGATGCTTAATGGATGCTTCCTTGAGCCTGTCTCATCACACTGATGAGATTGTGCTATGTATATTGAGTAGCCCTACAATGAACAGGGCATTTAATAAAGAGTTGTGTTTATGTTGAAATGTGTGGATCAATGATTACATTATTGTTGGTAATAAAGGGCCAAAGGTGTGGCACCTGGGAGGGTGGAGCATACAGTCCCACTATGCTTGCACTGGAGGTTTATCTATCCCACAGCTATTACCCATTCCACAGGTATCCCTGCCCATCCCACAGCTATTACCCATCGCACAAATATCCCTGCCCATCCCATAGATATCCCTGCCCATCCCACAGCTATTATCCATCCCAAAGGTATCCCTGCCCATCCCACTGCTATCTTAACCCATCCCTCAAGCATGCAAAGTCTTAAACCATTTCTAAAAGTTTCCACCAAGACTTTATTGACTAAAAGAACTAAGCCAAGTGTGTGAAGCAAAGATAATCTTTATTAATAACAAACTGTAAAAGAAAATGACCCAAGTGTCCCAAGGAAATATAAAGTCATCAGGTAGCAACCCAGTCTCTGGCACTCTTCTCAGTCACTCTGAAGCGTGCCCATAGTCTCAGGGGTCAAGGGTCCAGGTGCTGTGCAGGTGGCTGCTGCTGGAGTGCTGGTCTGAGGTGCCATTGGGGTGCCTGGCCCCGAGAGGACAACAGGGGATGGTGTGTGGAGGAAGCTCTCAGAGAGCTGGCTCAGCCCCATGATGTTGAGAGCCCCTTCCTCCAGGACATGGGGTGTCAGTCCCAAGACCGATGACAGATGTTCTGAGGCCGAGCTTGGCTGTGGGGTGGAGGAAGGAGCAGTGTAGTGGGGCTCTCTGGTCTGCAGCTGAGAGAGGTGAGGCAAGGGTAGCATCTATGGCGTGGGTGGCATCTGTGGCATGGGTGGCATATGTGGCATGGGTGGCATGGGTGGCATCTGTGGCATCGGTGGCATCGGTGGCACCGGTGGTGGACAATGAACCTGTGCCTGGACTCGGAAGGGCTGCCTGTGCTGGAGCTCCTGATAGCCGTAGCCTTGGTAGGTGAGGGCCTGTGGAAAGCCTTGGAAGGGCAGTGACATCACCTGGGGTGGAGGAGCAGACCTGGACTGGGTGGGAGCAGGTTCAGTTGGGTCTGGAGGGTTGTGAATAAGACCAGTGATTCTATCCTTTATCATGCCCCTCTGGTCTGGCTCTCTGTCTGCTTTCTGTGGAGGTGGAGGTGGAGGTGGATGTGGGTTGTTCTCTGGTGGTAGTGCCCTCTCCTTGCTCCCACTGTGTCAGGGGGTCCTCCACGTGCTCTGCCACAGGGAGTGCAGCTGTCGGGGGGGTCTCCATTGTGGCACGCTCCACAGACACCTGCCTGGACACAGGAGCTGACTCTTGACCAGAAGAGGACTGGCTCTCTGCGGGCTGCCTGAGAGAGAGGGTTGTCAGAGGGGCTGCTCCTCGGTGGCGGATCTCACCTTCCAAGAAGCTGCACTTGGCCATCATGTAGGTCTCTCAGTCCGTCAGCTTGAACGTGGCCTGGCCAGATTTCTTGAGGTGCAGCTTCCCGTACCAGGTGTGCATGTGCTTCCACCAGCCGAGGCGTACCTCTGAAGTGTAGCCCAGGCTCTCCGCCTTCTCTCTCCAAGCAGCCTGCTTCCTTTTGGTGTCTCGATAGAGCCTGTGTCCCTTCCATCATAGATACTCATTCTCCCTCAGCCATTCCAGCACCTCATCCTCATGTTCCTCTTTGATGGAGTATTGCCTCCTCTCCCGTTCTTGCGTATGCCTCTTCCTCCCTCTGGCAGGGCCATCTGGGCCCTCATCAGAGGGGCTTCAAGGTTGTAGGGGCTGCTTCACCACACCACTAGTGGCAGCAGAAGCAACAACAACAGTAGCAGCAAAAGCAGGACCAGCAGCACCAGCAGCACCAGCAGGACCAGCAGGACCAGGAGCACCAGCAGTACCAGTAGGACCAGGAGCACCAGGAGGACCAGCAGGACCAGGAGCAGCACCAGCAGAGTAAGCACCAGCAGAAGCACCAGCACCAGGAGCAGCAGCAGCAGAGTAAACACCAGCAGAAGCACCAACACCAGGAGCACTGCCAGCAGAGTAAGCACCAGCAGAAGCACCAGCACCAGGAGCAGCGCCAGCAGAAGCTCCAGCACCAGAAGAGTCAGCCCCAGCAGCAGAAGCTCCAGCAGAAGCAGAGTCAGGGCCAGGGGGTGGGATGGTGGCCCTGTCCCTCTTGCCAGGGCTGGCAGCAGATGCCACAGGCTTTCTCTTCTTCCCCATGGTTGTTGGCTGGCTGGCTGGCTGGAGCTGTGTCTGGCAGCAAGTTTTTCCTCTGAATGGTGACCTGCTTGCGAGCTGCTTCCCTTTATATCCACGGGGCTGACGCAATGCATCCTTCCCGCATGCACAGTGAACGCTTTGCATCCGCTAGGCATCCGCTTGGCATCCGCTAGGCTTCCGTTCTGCATCCGCTTCATCTGCTCAGCATCCGCTCTGCATCCATTCCTTCCGTTGCGCATCCGCTTCGCTGTGCTCCCCCAGAAGCCCTGCAGATGTGCCATCCACTTCCATCCGCTTCCATCCACTAGGCTTCCGTGGAGCATCCGCTTTTCATCCTGGCTACATCCTCCCCCCGTCCATTCCTTTCCCCTGTTGTCTGCTCTGCTTATGCAAATTCGGGGCACTTTTGAGAGCAGATAACAATGGATGGAACATTTTCTTGTCTGCTGTGTCCTTTTTACATACGTTTTGCATCCATCAGCTTATGTGACAGGCTATTAAGTTCTCTGGAAGCCATGTCTACGTCTAGCAAGAACCGGCAAAATTCAATCCCTGTGGAGACCACTTTCTAGATATATGCAGGTTTATACTATAAATTGACAACAAAGAAAATGCAAATAATGTACTTAGATTTCATATAAATATTTTTTTCTCTCTGAGGGCCAGTTATATAAATATGAGATTACAGAGTTTGTTACAATAACGAATGGAACGGCTACTCTCTATATCCAATTATTATTTTAGCTACTAAATGCAGAAAAGATGTTAGCTGACATGTCCAAAGCAACAGTCAATGGAACAGAGAATCATGGATAGACAAAGGAACAAAGAAGAAAGGAAAGGAAATATGATTTTTCTGAAAAAGAAACTTGTTACATAATATGATTTGCTTCTAAGCATTCTATATCATTTTCAATAACATAGCTTGCTTTTTGGATATATTATCAATACTGTAGCCGAAGCACTGTAAAATTATAGTTCACTGTAACTGCTTTCCCAACAGCTTATTATATTTGTTGTACAGAATTGTTCTTACATGGGCTTATTTGTAGATTTTGTTTCTGGAATTTCTTTGAAAGATATAAAGTCACCAGGAGAAAAAATATGGGATATAAGCCCACCAATGACAAGATCTCCTGGCTGATACTATTCTGATGGGAAAGAAAGATCATCTTTCATGCTGCACATAGAACTGTATAATCTAGATTCAGCAAAAGGTAACAACAGACAAAGAAAGAGGAAGAAAGGAAGCACTTTGATAGAATTACAAATGCCTATTTTTTAATCATTATTTACTGCTTCTTTGAAACTGAATCCCTGATTCCCATCAAAAGAGTGATGCATGTTTAGAAGAATTGTTCAGAACTTTGTACATTGACCCATACTGATAAATGCCTTCATAACTCTAAAGAGACCTAATTAAAAGAATGGTGTATTTTGTAGGGCCCATAGTGTATTTTGTAGGGCCCATAACCCTAGATCAGGAATTTAGGTTATATGTTTTTAGATTTCTTTATACAATAATAGACACTACAATAATAGAAAATTCTGATTGGCTTTGGATTAAAAAAAAAGTTTCATTGGAAGTAATTATAGGGTTCATAATTAAGTCTCCAGTGTATTAAATTCTTAGTGGAACCATGAAAGAAAATATGTTTGCCATCTGTTATGCTCAATAAGTAGTAAACTTTCAATGGTTTATGTTATTAGTTTATGAAAACTAAGCAGATACGAAAAATCTAATTATTTTAACTGGCTTGTTTTGCATTTGTACCAGCTAACATTGGAATAAAATGGAAAATGGAAACATGGAAAATGTTAGATATTTGTGCCATCCATACAACAATCTGGTTTGAATCGTTATAAATGGAAGCAAATTGAAGTGATTGAGGATTTTTAAAGTATATTTAAATAAAGTATATTTAAGCTGCTCCTCAGAAAGTTGGATTAAAATGAAGATAATGAATGACCCTTTGTCCTTTAAAATTGATAGTTACTTAATACGGTTGATTTTTTCCCTTAATTTAATGGAGATTTAAGTGCAACAGAAAAGAGAAAATTTAAGCAAACAGAAAAGAGAACAGCTATTATGGCTGAACTGAAGCTGGGAAGACAGAAGTGAAGAAAGGAAAGATCTTGTAATAGCATACTTGGTCTGGGTAAGAATTATTCCAATTTCTGCAGTGGAATTTTTTTTCCTAAAATACCCCCTTTGGAAAGTGGGACTTAACGGAGGAAATTAGCAATTAATGATCGGGACTGTCAGATTTGGTAAAGAAAGAAAAGATATTGCAGCTAGAAGTAACTTTAAAAGTAAAGGACAGATTAGATTGGTTAACTCTGTGAAAACCAAAATTGTCTCAAATTTCTGGACTATATTTTTACTACTACTCAACTTGAAGAACTTTGGGAAACTATTGGAAAACAATCTTATTCAGAGACATTTTGAATGTAGTAAAAGTGTATTAATTCAATGTGTTTTGCTCTGTTTCAATAATTCAGTGTGCTTTTGAACACCCTGTTATAGCCTGTTCCAAACTAGCTTTTGCAGGTGGTAGCAGCAGCCATCAGAGCAATAAATCCCTCCCATCCAGTGGATCAAATAGCAGCTGCTAGTAAAGCAATTACTTTACTAGCAGCTACTTTACTGCTAATAAAGTAGCTGCTGACCCTTTTCTTGCTGACTCTCAATACTACCTCATTACTTTAAGGCCCATTGGCCGACGGATGCAAAATGTATGCATAAAGGACACAGCGGACGAGCAAAATTTTGGGGGTGGCTCCATCCATTGTCATCAGCTCCAAAAAGTGGTGAAAATTTGCATAAACAGAACGGAAAAGAACGGAAAAGAACAGATATGGGTAGTATGTAGCAGGGATGTTAAACGGATGTTCATCGGAAGCCTAGCAGATGAAAGTGGATGGAAGGGGATGGCACCTCTGAAGGGGTTCCAGGGGATAATTGTGAAGCAGACGTATAGCGGATGAAGCGGATGCATCACGTATGCCTAAAGGAAAGAAAAGGGGATGCCGCACGGATGTATATCAGATGCAAACCATTCACTGCGCATCCTTTCTATTTTCGTGCTACTAACAATGTATAGACGTTCCGTGTACCTTTTCTTTCTTCCCTCTTTCCGTTTTCAGCTGCAGCGGATGTAAGTTGCGAGGATGCCCAGAGGATACAGATAGGATACAGCAGACATTTAATGGATGATAACGGACATAGAACGTTTGTTGCTCGTATGTCATGGATTTACATTGTACACAGCGGAAAGTTCATCTGTTCACAAAGTTTTGTGCAGCTCAAAACTTCTCAAGGAAATGAAATTGCAGTGGATGGATGCTCGACGGATAGAGCATATGAAACATATATGCAATGAGTGCACAATGGATGCATAGCGTTTTCCAATGGATGGCAAGCTTTTTTTAATGTTTTACATCCTCTTTGCATCCGTAAGTGCAGTGGGACCGGGCCTTTAATAATTAAACACTGATTACTTCATTACCTCAAAACTTATAACTTTTCTACCTCTTTTCCTATATCAATGATTAGATAATCAATTTCCATAAAATAATTAATTTATCAATGGTTTAATTGATTTATTGTTTTAATTGATTAGTGTGGTGCTGGTGCTGCTGGTGCTTACTCTGCTGGTGCTGCTCCTGGTGCTGCTGGTGCTGCTGGTGCTGCTGATGCTCCTGGTGCTGCTGGTCCTGCTGGTGCTGCTGGTGCTGCTGGTGCTGCTTTTGCTGCTGCTGTTGTTGTTGCTGCTGGTGGTGGTGGTGGTGTGGTGGAGCAGCCTCTAGAACCTCGAAGCCCCTCTGATGAGGGCCCAGAAGGCCCTGCCAAAGGGAGGAAGAGTTGTTCATGTCAACATGAGGATGAGGTGCTGAAATGGCTGAGGGAGAACAAGTACCTATGGCGGAAGGGACACAGGCTCTATCGAGACAATAAGAGGAAGCAGGCGGCTTGGAGAGAGAAGGCAGAGAGCCTGGGCTATACTTCGGAGGTCCTCCTTGGGTGGTGGAAGCACATGCACACCTGATACGGGAAGCTGCACCTCAAGAAGTCTACCCAGGCCGCAGTCAAGCTCACCGACTGGGAGACCTACGTGATGGCCAAGTGCACTTCTTGGAGGGTGAGATCCGCCACCGAGGAGCAGCCCCTCTGTCTACCCTCTCTCTCAGGCAGCCCACAGAGAGTCAGTCCTCTTCTGGCCAAGAGTCAGCTCCTGTGTCCAGGCAGGTATCTGTGGAGTCCCACGATGGAGACCCCCTCGACAGCTGCACTCCCCGTGGTGGAGCGCGTGGAGGACCCCCTGACACAGTGGGAGCAAGGAGAGGGCACTTCCACCAGAGACCAACCCACAACAACACCCACCTCCACCTCCACAGAAATCAGGCAGAGAGCCAGACCGGAGGGACAGAGCCACACTGTCCTGCTGGAGATCAGGGACACCATCAAAAGCAGCGTAGATCTCCTCTCTCAGCTGGTACACACCGACATACCATCCTCAAACCGCAAGCCCTTCCTCACCTATGTCAACCAGACCCTCATGGACATGTCCGAATCACAGTACCAGGTGATCAAGGAGAGGATCACAGGTCTTCTGCACAACCCTCAAGGCCCAGCTGAACCTGCTCCAACCCAGTCCAGGTCTGCTCCTCCACCCCAGGTGATGTCACAGCCCTTCCAAGGCTTTCAGCAGGCCCTCACCTACCAAGGCTACGGCTACCAGGAGCTCCAGCAGCACAGGCAGCCCTTTCCAGTCCAGGCACAGGTTCATCGAATGCCAACAATGCCACCGATGCCACCGATTCCACCGATGCCACAGATGCCACAGATGCCACAGATGCCACCCACACCACAGATGCCACCCACGCCACAGATGCCACCCACGCCTCGCCTCGCTCACCTGAAGACCAGGCAGCCCCACTACACTCCTCCTTCCTCCACCCCACAGCCAAGCCCGGCCTCAGAACATTTGTCATCGGTCTTGGGACTGACACCCCATATCCTGGAGGAAGGCGCTCACAACATCACAGGACTGAGCCAGCTCTTTGAGAGCTTCCTCCAAAGACCATCCCTGTTGTCCTCTCAGGGCCAGGCACCACAATGGCGTCTCAGACCAGCACTCCAGCAGCAACCACCTCCACAGCACCTGGACCCTTGACCCCTGAGACTATGGGCACGCCTCAGAGTGACTGAGAAGAGTGCCAGAGACTGGGTTGCTACCTGTTGACTTTATCTTTGCTTGGGACACTTTACTTGGGTCATTTTGCTTTTACACTTTGTTATTAATAAAGTTTATCTTTGCTTCACACACTTGGATCAGTTCTTTTAGTCAATAAAGTCTTGGTGGAAACTTTTAGAAATGCTTTAATCCTTTGCATGCTTGTGGGATGGGTAAGGATAGCAGTGGGATGGGCAGGGATACCTGTGGGATGGGAAATAGCTGTGGGATGGGCAGGGATACCTGTGGGATGGGCAGGGTACCTGTGGGATGGGAAATAGCTGTGGGATGGGTGAGGATAGCAGTGGGATAGATAAACCTCCAGTGCAAGCATAGTGGGATTGTATGGTCCACCTTCCCAGGTGCCAAACCTATGGCCCTTTATTATCAATAACAATTTAATCATTCATCAACACATTTCAACATAAACACAATTCTTTATTAAATACCCTGTTCATTGTACGGCCACTCAACATACATGGCACAATCTCATCAGTGTGATGAGACAGGCTGAAGGAAGCATCCATTAAGCATCTACCATCCTGTCTTGCCACTCCAGTGCTCCAGCTGGGGAACCACACCAGTGTTTCAGGAGGTTGCTCTGCTTCTTCCCTTCATGTGAAGCTCTGTTGAGGCCTTGCACATGCACAGTATCTATCAGGTTTCACCCTTGCCTCCATTCACCAGGCTCCATGTCCCCATTGCCTTGTTGGCGGTCCACGAGCCTGTTCTGCAACACTGGGTAGCGGGTGCGCATGAGATTGTGCAGGATGCAGCAAGCTTCCATGATGTTCCTCATGGTTGGTGGGCGATGCTGCATGGTGGTGAGAAGTACCTGGAACCTGTTGGCCAGGATGCCAAAGGCATTCTCCACCACCCGCCTTGCCCTGGACAGCCTGTAGTTGAAGATCCTCTCTTCATGGGTGAGGCATCTGGAAGTGTAGGGCTTCATGAGGTAGGTTCTGAGGGAGAAGGCATCATCCTCCACGATGAAGTAGGGCACATCTTGTGTGTCATTGGGCAGGGGGTCTGGATCTGGGAAGCCCATCATGAGGTTGCATTCCAGCCCCTCCTAGAGGTGACTGGCATTGTATACCTGGCTATCTGAAGCAGACCCATTGCCTGAAGCATCAATGTACATGAACTTGTGGTCAGCATCGACCATGGCAAAGAGGATAATGCTGGAGAAGCCCTTGTAGTTGTGATAAGTGCACCCTGAGTTGGCTGGAGCTTTGCAGGCCACGTGCTTCCCATCTATGGCTCCAACGGTGTGGGGGAAGTTCCACTTCTGATACCACTGCTCTGCAACTTTCTTCCATCCTTATTCAGTGGAGGGGCACTGGAGGAGCCCCTCCTTGTATTCTTTGATGATGGCCTGCACCACTTCTCTGACCACAATGCTGATGGTGTTGTGTGGCACCCTCCAGCCGTACTGCATGTTCCTGTACGTGGTCCCTGAGGCCAGGTGGTGCAGAGTCAGTGCCACCTTCAGTCCAGGGTCCAGGCTGGGATGGAGGTTGGTGTTTGCCTTGGTCAACCTGGGTCTCAGCCGCTCCACAACTTCGTCAAACATGGCTGGTGGCATCCTCATGAAGTTCTGGAATGCATGAGAGTCTTCGTTCCTCAGCTCCACCATCAGCTTGTTATACAGTCCGTACTCGGCTCTTCTGGCAATCCATCTTCGGACCCAGACACTTCTTGGCCGCCTCCTTTTCTTCGCGTAGAACAGGTGAAAGAGCCTGTAGAGGGCTTCGCACTGTTGTAGAACGATGGTGGCTATCAAAAGGAGTGTGTTACGATCCATGGTGGAGATGACTGGACACTGTGGAAGAGCAAGAGCAAGAGCAAGGCTGAAGAGGTCTGCACCGCAGGGCTGCTGGACTGAAAGTGAGATCCAGGTGATTTCTCCCCCTTTTTATAGGAAATATAGGTTTTCTGCTAGGTGTCCTTTTGCATCCTCTAGGCATTCTGCAGACATCCTAAATACCCGAGATACGTCCCCTATATGAACTTTTTTTTCCATTTTAATGTTTTGTATGTGAGCTGCATCCACTTTCATCCTTTCTACATGGTACTAATGCTGCGTGTCCGTTCCGCGTCCGTTTTGCTTCCTCCCTGTGTCCGTTTTCCACTGGAGCAGATGCGAGTTGCGTGGATGGGTAGCGGATACCTAGCGGATATAGCGGATGCATAATGGATGATGACGGACGTATAACGGATGTTCCCCGTATGCGTAGCGGATGTATAATGGACGCATTGGATACTTTTTCCACTCAAAAAGTTTTGTGCAGCTCAAAACCTTTTGAGTGGGTGAAATGTCAGTAGACGGATGCTGGACGGATAGAGAGTATGAAAAACGGATGCAGTGAATACAGAACGGATACATCGCGTTAACCAACGGATGGCACGTGTTTCTCTTCATTTTACATCCTCTTTCCATCCGTTGGTGCTGTGTGACAGTGGCTTTAATAATACCTCAGTTTAGATACATGTGTATCAAATGAATTCTTGAAAGTCATGGCTTTAAAACAGTTTGTTATTAATGTATTATCATCTTCCTGGTTCTAGAAAATGATATATAATTCCTGTCTTTTTCACTTGTAAATAAAGAAAATATGTAACATCACAAATTTGTTGTCTCATGTTTTTCCCAGGAAAATCTTTTCCATAAGAACATCTGATAGCAGATGTTCAATGGAAGAACTTATGATTCTTTTGTCTTTAAAAATGAGGGCCATAAAATTCATAAATTACTAAGCATCAAGGCCAATCATATTTGGCAGATTATTTTGTGGGAAAAGAGAACTTGTCTCTTTTCAATGAGATCTTCTCCATCCCCTATTAATCTAAGACACATAGGCAAGGATTTACAGTTGTGGGTGCTTTTGAAATTTAAACAGCATTTGGTTACTGTTGTCAGAAGGAGGCTGCCATGGTGGGTGAAATTCTTCACAAAATCTCTGTAAACCAAAACATAAAGCAACCTTCAAAATATTCAGTCTTAATTCATGTACCCAGCCTTTGTGGGTCTCAGAAGTGCTCCTTTAAATCACAGGATAAAAGAGTTAGGTTTTTTGTTTTCTTTTACATATGGCATATTTCTTTTTTCTTTATTCGTTTATCATATTTTTAAAAACTAAATTAGATTGAACCCTCATGGGCATGAAGGAATATATTTGGGTCCATCATACTGCCCAGAGCTCCTAGATTGGCTCTCCTGAAATACCATGTAAAATGCTCAGCTGTGGCATGACAATATTATATGATAACAAACATGCTGCATCAGTACTTATCAATTTAATAGATCATCCTGATAATGAATTTAAATATACGTTCATTTAGATTTTTCTTTAGTAGAAGATAATATATGTTTGTGGTCATTTCTTTTTCATTATAGTTTCCATTTCACATGTTTCTTCAAATACCACAAAACCTAATTTGGTGAAATGGGATTATTTATACAATTTGTAAATTACTCTACACCCTGTAGTTCTTAAGTCACACAATCAATTTCATATAGACACTCAGAGCAAGGAAAGTTAGGAGAAGAGAAACCAAAATTACTACCAAGGTATTTTTACATGCTTGAACTATGAACAGTGTTTGCTTTCTTATTAATGTTCCAACTAACTGCATTTTCAAGGCTGCTTAATATATAAGTGCTGTGTTTCTTAATAGAGCTTAAACAAGGCACACAATGTGGTTGTATTTGGTCTATGACTCTAGAACTAGATATGTTGGAATTTGGATGGTCAAAATGGCATCAGACCTGAATATATATGAAGCTAATAATTTTATCTTAAAAAGAATTAATTTTGCTATAAACAGAATTTCAGAAATTTCCAAAATTCACCTTTATGTTTAAAGTAGGTTTTCAAGTTTACAACTTTCTCAGAGTCTACTTGAAAAGTGTTTTCCAGCATTTCTGTAATTGTTATTAGGAATAGGACTGTATGACAGGCTTACAGAATCCATAACCTTTGTGATAATAGAACTTTAGAAAGATTTTCAAAGTGCTAACAAACTGTGGTTGTGGTTCCTTTGGAGAAACTTTATTATAACTTATGTCTTTGTGTGTACTCTTTTATTTCTCAGAGGCTACATTAGAGGGATTCCCTCAAACTGAGGTAATTATGACAATTCTATTATTCATTGGCTTAAATATAGTTGGAACATACTAAATTTATTTCAATCTTAATTTATATTCCATAGTATATTCTGTTTGTAGGATGTTTCCTTAGTTGTCTCTCTTTCCTCTGGTTTTGCTATACCCAAAATTTACTTGAAAAATAATTGTGCACTTTAGGTTATTTCTAGATAGGAAATCATGATAATATGCAATCTCTTTCTTCTATAACAATTGACTGTAGTAACTTTTATTTCCTGTTGTTTTAATTTCAAAGGCATCATCATGCCTGAATATAAAATTTACAGTGTATTCATCCATTGTTGCAGTATAATTTTTTTTCCCTTAGGAGTCCTGATACATCATGTATAGATGCTATAGCTTTGAAATAGAGATTTGTGGAATTAAATAACTGGAAATTGCTGGAGAAAACTGAGCAGTTTGGAAACCATATAGCACCAGAAAGATCCAAATCAAAGGAGCCATTTGTCCCTCCTTTTCTTGCTTATATATAAATAAACGGAATACTGGGAGTTAAAAAAGGAAAAGCCTGGTTGCCGTGGACCAGATAGAATTCCTTGGATGTCTTATCAATGCGGCTGGCGTTCACCCCACCAAGGAAAAGATGCAGGTGATCAAACAAGCTCCAATGCCCACGAACAGAACAGAGCTCCAAGCTTTCCTGGGGCTCCTTAACTTCTACAGTGTTTTCCTGAGATAGAAAGCTTCCATCGTGGAACCATTATACCTGTCAGCTTTGGAATCATTATTAAAAGCTGCCACATAGCTGCAGAGGATTGGAGGGGGTTGATGTTTGAGTAGCTCTCAGTAGTCAAAATAGATTCTGTAGTATTCAAGGTCATTGTGAATGGTGCAGCAAGAATTGGGGCTGAAGGAGGATTGGTTCACATGATGTATGATGTGGGAAAAAGGGATGGGTTGTAGGGTGGGTCTTTGTGGGAAGTCTGGGTGGGGAAACTTTAGTTTCAGAATTCCACAGAAGTACCAAGTTCTATTCTAATAAAAGTACTTTGAGATTATAGTTGTCTTGGAGTGACTGAATGGAATGGATAAGCTCTGGAATGCTGACACTATTCCAAAACTAAAGCTTGTGGAACAGGGGCAGGGGGCAGACAGTCAGCTGAACTATGCCCATCTGACCCAACTGGATAATAAAGTATTACCATTGTAGCCAGGATGGCCATAGACCATACAGGATGATAAAGTGTTACCATTGTAGCCAGGATGGCCATAGATCAGCTGACTGTCTGGCCCTTGCATCTGTTCCACAAGCACCAGAATCAAAGTATAGCACAGCCATCAGGGCTCAAAAAAATCAAGGAAAGCCTCCTGACAGTAGCTGCTTTGCTAGACACATCCTGGAAGGTTCTTTCCACACAGAAGAGAGCAACACACTTCCAGACCAACACCACCTCCCTGGAAAACCCACCGATGAAGATAACCCTATTGTGAGTGATCATACGTTTTAATGTCAAAGTGAAGTTAGTGGTACCTAACACAGGGGAGGCAGGGGAATTAGAAGCTATCATTGATACTGGATGCTCTAGATGCCTTACTGGGCCCCCTATCATTGAACAATTGGGCATAAAGATTAAACCACTAAAACACCCAATCAGATTTGAGCAAGTGGATGGGATATTAAGTGGTGTGACCCCAGCCACCCAAATGACAGAGTTAATCAAAATGGAGATGGGTCCTCACTGCGAACTCATATGCTTTATAGTGGCTCCAAAAATGTCAGAATTGGTGATATTGGGACTTGCTTGGCTAGATAAATGGGCCTCTACCATCAAGTGGGAGGATGGATTCTGGAAAATCATTATAGGAGTAGGTCCACAGCCCCACTTCCTCCCACTAAGGAAACACCACCCGACCTGGATCCAAAAATGGAAGCAGCAGCTACAGCCTCGAACCTTCTCCAAGTACTCCCCAAGTACCCAGACAATACAGAGATTTGGCTGAAGAGGAATGTAAAGTTTTACCTCCACATTGAGCCACTGATTGTTCCACAGAGTTAGAACCTGGGGCAAAACTGCCAAGATGTATTCAATGATGCCAGCTGAAATGACTGAATTGAGGAAATACATCAATAACAATTTGGACAGAGGTTTTATTGAACCTGCCAAATCTAGGTTAGCTTCCCCAGTCCTGTTGAAATAAAAGAAAGATGGCGGGTTGAGATTATGTGTTGATTTGGGGGGCATAAACATGGTGTGCATCATAAACATGTACCCCCTCCTCCTCATGAAGGACTTATTAAACCCTTGTCAAAAGGCAAGGGTTAGATCTCACCGAGCTAGATCTGAGAGAAGCTTACAGAGTTTGTATAAAAGAAGGAGACAAATGGAAAACTGCCTTTAACTGCCCTTTGGATAGTTTCCAATTCTGAATCATGCCTTTTTGACTCCAAGGGCCCCCCACTTTATTTATGCAACTCATCAATGAAGTGTTACATCTGTACCTGTACCAGGGGGTCCTTGTCTACCTGAATGACATCCTTATATTCAGTGAAACCATCGAAGAACACGTCAAATTGGTCAGACAAGTACTGAAAAACTTTTAGTCACCAAGTTATATGTAAACCTGTCAAAAGCAATTTCCACAAGGAGTCATTGGATTACCTTGGTTACCGAATATCTAACCAGGGAATTGAAATGGATCCTGGGAAGGTGAAAGCCATGCTAGATTGGCATACCCCCAAAACACACAAGCAATTTCAAAGTTTTTTGGGTTTTGCCAATTTCTATCGACAATTCATTCCTTCTTTTGCCAGGGTTGCTCTCTCTTTGACAGAGTTATTGAAATGGGTCCTTCACCTGCCAAACTGAAGCCCAGTCAACCCCTTGCTTGGACAATTGACTGTCAGAAAGCTTTTGAAACCTAAAAATGCTTCCTTGCAGCTGACCCCATTCTCGAGCACCCAGACCCGACCACACCTTTTATAGTCCAAGCTGATGCTAGTGATGTGGCAGTTGCAGCTATTCTTCTCAAAAGGACTCTCAGAACCTACTGATGCCTTGCACTTATGTGTCCAAAAAGCTGACAGACACAGAGCAAAGATGGGCAGTTTGGGAGAAAGAAGCATTTGCAGTATGATGGGCTTTGTTGACTTGAAGGCATTTCTTGGAAGGGGTGAAGGAGCCATTTGAGGCATGGACTGATCACAAGAACCTCGAGGCTCTAAAGACACCGCAGAAGCTATCACCTAAACAAGTCCACTAGGCTCAATACTTCAAGTGATTCAACTTCAACATGAAATATATCCCTGGAGGGAAAAACATATTGGCAGATGCCCTGTCAAGAAACCCCAATCTGACAGTTGCCAAGAGGAAATAGTGCAGGCTCTGATATTAGAAGCTTAATCAGCAGGACAAGTAACTCTTCAAAGCCAAGTCAACCGCAACCCCAGACATCTGGAAGACAAACTGACAACTGAGTTGAAAGCATCCTTATTAACCGATCTTTAACTGGAGCATCAACCTGTATTGACAACAAATGATGGACTGGCTTGGAAGGGGACTAAACTTTATGTACCCACAAATCTAAGACTAATGGTACTAAAGCATAGCCATGATTCGTGGCTGGGTGGGCACTTCAAGTTCTTAATCCTACATTTAGTCAGAAGACAGTTCAGGTGGTCAAAAATGAAATCCGACATTGAGGACTATGTAAAAAGCTGCTCAATTTGTGCCACAATGAAATAGAACTGGAAACCCCCCTGATTTACTCCAACAAGTAGCTGAACAACACAGCCATGGGAAGAAATCACAATGGACTTTATTGTAGAATTACTTGAGAGTGGAGGAAATACAATCATTTGGACTGTTATAGACTTATTTTCTGAGCTGGCCTACTTTATAGCCTGTAAAGTACTCCCATCTGCAAAAAAGTTTGCAAAACTGTTTGTGAAGCATATCTATAAACTACACAGAGTATTTCATAGAATAATCTCAGATAAAGGGGTACAATTTACCACTAAGTTCTGGAGGGAGTTTTTAAAATCTATTGGGTCATCCCAAGGATTATCCTCAGCATTCCATCCAGCATGCAATGGAGTAGCAGAGAGGGCCAATGACATGATAGAACAATACATCAAATGCTATATAAATTAGCAACAAGAAAACTGGGCGGACTTATTACCATTTACAGAGGTTGCTTATAATAATGCAGTACATAACAACACAGGGTTAACTCCATTCCAAATCAACACTGGCATGGAATTTGTCCCTATGCCAGAATTACCTAGAGAACTCCCTACATCCATGTCTATAACAGAATGGATTAACTCATTAAAAAAGGTTGGGAGGATACAAAAAAAGCTTTGACCGAAGTTGCAAAAGATTACAAAAACAGGCAGACAAACATAGATCTCTCCAACTACTGTTTAAAGTGGGAGACAAAGTATATTTATCAACAAAATATTTTAGATTGAAATTTCCTAGTAAGAAGTTGGGCCCAAAATTTTTAGGCCCATTCCTGACAACAAAAGTGATCAAGCCAGTCACAGTCCAATTAAGTCTTCCCTGATTAGTGGGGAAAATACACCTAGTGTTCCATAGTAGTTTACTAAAACCGGCTATTGCATCAACGATAAGGCCACTGCCAACCGCTCCCCCTTAGCCTTTAATTGTACAGAGTAAGAAGCATTATGAGGTTAAGAGAATCCTCGATTCCAGATTATACCAAGGACGATTACAATACTTAGTATTGTGGAAGGGTTACCTGATCTCGGAGGCTACTTGGGTAAAAAATTGTACATGCCAATATATTGATTAACCAATTTCATGAGGAATTCCCCAACAAGCTGAAAGGCTCTGACTATAGTACAGGTACTGAACTGAGTGTGGAGGGGGTGGCCTTAAGATCCAACAAGTACAGCACTTAGGCCATTCAAAGTGAGGCAACACAAACTATCAGTACAGAAGGGTTACCTACTGTGGGGGAGCCATGTGTGATACCCCACCAACTGCAAGACTCATTGCTGGAGATGTTACATGAAGGTCATCCCAGGATCATCCGCTTGAAGGCTCGCAGTTATCTGTGGTGGCCATCCATAGCTAAAGACATCGAACAGTGGGTGGCCTGCTGCAAACCATGTCAAGAAACACGACTGTCACCCCCATTACACCACCATGAGAATGGGAGATGCCAAGACTACATGTCGACTTTGCCAGGCCAGTACACGGTAAATACTTTTTAATTATTGTTGATGCCTACTCCAAGTGATTGGAAGTGGCTGTCATGAGCACTACCACAACAGATGCCACCACCAATGTATTACACAGACTGTTCGCCACCCATAGCCTGCCAGATGTGTTGGTCTCCGAAAATGGGCCACAGTTTACAGCCAGGCCATTTGAACTATTTCTGGCTAATGGGTATCCACCATGTGCTCACCATTTCATTTCATCCTGCAGGAAATCGTCAAGTGGAGAGGATGGTCCGCACAACAAAAGAGGCCCTAAGCAGAATGGGGCAAGGCAATTCACAAAAAAAACAACCTAGAGAGTTCTTATTAACCTAGCACATCATCCCATGCATGGCTACAGGCAGAAGCCTAGCAGAGCTGTTAATGGGGAGGAGATTAAGAACACAGTTGGATAGGATACACCCCAACTATGGGGCAGACAATCAACAAAGAGAGGAAGAAACAATCAGACAGTTCCAACAAGATGAAAGGGTGTATGCCAAGAACTATGTTGGGAAACCTATTTGGGTACCGAGCCACATACTTGATGTCACAGCGCCCTGGTTGTACCATGTGGAGTTCAGCAATGGTAAGGTGTGGTGCAGACACATCAACCAGCTGAAGAGACACCCGGCACGGCTGACCAATGGTGAATTGGAGAACACTGAACCACAGGGGGACGAGGAGGGAGATTTACCAGAGAAGGAGATCGCAGTACCCGAGGTAACGCCTGTCATGAACCCTCCACTGGCTGAAGTCCTGAGGGACACATCCAGTGACTCTGAAATTCGACAAAAAGACACTGATGTGTGTAACGAGCAACCTGGAGTCTGGGAGGATCAAAGGTTGAATTGATCCTGGAAATGATAAATCTACTTAAAGACTATGTTTGTAGTTAAAGTTTGATATAATAATAATAATAATTAAGTAATAAGTTAAACATTAATAAAGTATATTGTTAGTAGTAAGTAATAATAAAATAATAGTTTATTTTACTAAAAAAATAGTAAAATTAAAGTACCAGCTGGATGGTGAGGGGTGTTCTGTCTGCCCAGCTGCAGACACAGAATAGCCACAATTAGTAACATGGGAAAACACAGTTACTTAATTGGCTAATGGCATTATAGGCAACCTCTGTATAAGGGAACCCGTCAGCTGTTAGCTCTAGTTGTGTTGCAGTTAGAATTGAATACTTATCTGTAAAACATTGATTGTGAATCCTTTGTCTCTAGCTCTTTCTTTCCCATGATGCAAAACTTTACATGTGCATATTCCCTGTGAAAAAGCATTCTTTGTTTTGATAGATTGACTCCACAATTTCCCAGTCTCCTTGCAAGTGCATGGCATAACCTTGCTCTGTTAGCAGACAGCCCATCACATTTAATTAACACAACTCTATTTTTCATACACACATACACACACACACACAGAGAGAGAGAGAGAGAGAGAGAGAGAGAGAGAGAGAGAGAGAGAGAGAGAGAG
>BLBF01000064.1:837203-853233 GCA_015471245.1 Laticauda colubrina | reverse complement strand
GAGAGAGAGAGAGAGAGAGAGAGAGAGAGAGAGAGAGAGAGAGAGAGTTCCACATGACTTTTTTATTGCTAGGAACTGGGGTTTTGATTCTTCTTTTCTAGCCAGATTGCACAGTACTTCCTGCAATTGCATTTTACCATTTGTAAAACAGAAAATGTCTTTTTTTGCATCATACAAATGACCTTTATAAAAATTAATTAGGACTGTGGCCATTTGATTTAGATGGGGGGGGGGGGAGGCATAAGAAAATTCATGATCTATAAAATATCCAATTAGCCACTAGATGGTGATGTGGCCAATAGTTTTAGATGTTCAAAAGTAGAATGATTATAATTTAGAAGAGAGAGGGGGAGGGTGGGAGGGAAGGAGGGAGGGAGTAAGGGAGAGAGAGAGAGAGAGGATATGTGTGCATAAGGGAGAGACTATCTGTTCTATATGTAAAGTGGGTGACTCCAAATCTGCAAACCTGATTGGTCAAATAAAATAAGCATTGGATTGGTTCACTAGGAACCAATCCAAAGAGCTGCTAAAAGGCGGCAAAGTTAAACAACTGCCATTGGCTGCAAGCAGGCAAGCCAGCCTGTATAAAAGGCTGGCCTCAGCTTCAGCCAAGTGTTCCTGTTTACTGACTAGTTAAAGAATAAAGTATTTGTTGTTGGAACCCGGTCTACCTCGTGTGTTTTCCGAACAAAACACTGGCGACGAGGATGGGATCGTCCTGAACGAAAAAACCTGCACGCGGTGATAAGAAGTCCAGAGTACAACCAAGATGTCTGGAAACAACGCACCGCCCGCACCCTTCAATCCCAACGAAGAGGACTGGGATTCCTATGCTGATCGCTTCCAAATGTATTTGGAGAGCAATGAAATGGAAGACATTTCAGAGCAACGCAAGAGAGCGGTATTGCTGACGCACTGCGGGCCGACAGTTTTCAAGATGGCAAAGGCCCTTGCGAAGCGCCGGGACATTAAACAGTTAACGTGGAAAGAATTTCAAAGAGTCCTCAAAGCACACTACGCCCCGATGGTGTCAAACTTAATAAAGCGACACGAATTTTACCGCAGAGACCAGAGAGAGGGAGAGACCGTCGCCGATTTCATCGCTGCCCTTAGACAATTAGGGGGTGAGTGTGAATTTTTGAACATTGACGAAGCAATGAGGGATCGCGTGGTGTTGGGCCTGAGAGACTCGACCACACAGAGTAAATTACTCAACAAGCCCAACATCACCGTTACCGAAGCTATCGCGGAAGCAACAGCCGCTGAAGCCACGAAAAAATCTGCTGTAGCCATGAAGAAGATGAACACACACAGCGAAGAAACACCAACCGAAGACAGAAAGCAGCCTGCCACCACAACCCACTACGAAGAGTCGGGCGAAACAGTTGAATCGAGCGAAGAAGATGACGAGGTCCACCGTTTGCGCACGAACAGAAAAGAGCGCGAAAGAAGAAATTGGTGGGAATGCTCTGGCTGTGGAGGAAACCATCCCCGAGCCGAATGCAGATTTCTCGATGCCATCTGCCGGCATTGCAAGAAACGAGGGCACATCGAGAAGGTCTGCAGGAACAAAAAATACTACAGCCCGATGAGACGCAGAAATTCCCCAACACGAGCTGAGCCTAAACGAGTTGAGAGAAAATGGCAACAAGAGAAGCGAGCCAATACACACCAAACTGTCATTATATAGAGCGCTCAGACAGAAAGTGGGAAGAAAATTAAAGTCATCGTGAGAATCGAAGGAAAACACTGCAAGATGGAAGTGGACTCGAGGTCCTTCCTCTCCATGGTATCGTGGGACACAATAAAACAGCTAGTCCCAGGTATCAAACCCAAAGAATTGAAGAAGCAGCACCTAACCCTTAAGGACTATCAGGGAAACCAAATCCCTGTGGTAGGCATGGGACAATTCCGAGTCGCCTACAAACATCACGTCAAGGTGCTACCACTGACCATAGTCGATCAAGACAGACCAAGCCTCCTGGGCATCGAATGGTTCACGCCATTGGGCATCGGGGTGACCGGGGTCGATCGAGTGACTACAACCGGCTGGGAAGACGACCTCATCTGAGAATTCCAGGACGTTTTTGATGGCTCACTTGGCAAGTATTGGGGAAATCCCATTTCTTTCAATCTAAACCCCCAAATAGCCCCACGGAGAATAAAAACCAGGCGAGTTCCTTTTGCACTAAAGGCAAAAATAGAGGAACAGCTGGACAAATTAATAGCCCAAGGGATGTTAGAACCTGTGGACCATGCCAAGTGGGAAACGCCTATTGTCACACCCATAAAACCTGATGGGTCCATTAGAATCTGTGGTGACTATAAGGCTACCCTGAACCAAGCATTACAACCAAGCGCATACCCAGTGCCAGTAGTCCAGCATTTGCTTCATTCCCTGGGAAAAGGCAAAGTTTTCGCCAAACTCGACCTGGCACAAGCCTATCAACAATTCCCAGTGAAACCAGAAACAGCAGAAGCACAGACTATAGTCACCCATAAGGGTGCATTCAAATGCCACCGGCTCCAATTTGGAGTAAGCGTGGCCCCTGGCGTTTTCCAGAGTCTGTTGGAATGCCTCCTAAATGGCATACAAGGAGTCGTTCCCTATTTTGACGATGTCCTAATCTCGGCCAGAGATGAGACTCAATTAAGGAACAGACTCAAAGAAGTATTAACTAAGTTTAGGGAATCTGGCCTCAAGGTAAAAAGAGAAAAGTGCTGTTTAATTAAGAATAATGTCGAATTCCTGGGCTACTCCATAGACGGAGAGGGTATCCACCCTACAGACAAAAAAGTTAAAGCAATCCAAGACGCACCTGAACCAAGAAATAAAACCGAACTACAAGCATTTTTAGGACTAATTAATTTTTATAACGTGTTCCTGCCAAACAAGGCCACTATAGCAGAACCATTACACCGTCTGCTAGACAAGAAGGCAACTTGGACTTGGGGTTACAAAGAAAAAAAAGCTTTCCAAAATATTAAAAGCTTGCTAACATCAACAAACGTTCTCATCCAATTTAGCAACACACTGCCATTAAGAGTGACCTGCGACGCCTCACCATATGGAGTAGGTGCCATCCTGAGCCACCAACTACCTGATGGCAGAGAAGCACCCGTCGCATATTACTCTAGGACTCTATCAAAAACCGAGTGGAATTACAGCCAATTGGACAGGGAAGCTCTAGCAATTGTCGCTGTAGTAAAACGCTTCCACGAATACTTATATGGGCGGACTTTTCAAATCATAACGGACCACAAACCGCTAATGGGGATTTTGGCGGGAAACAAGCCAACACCTAATATACTGTCCCCAAGAATGACGAGATGGTCAGAGTTCCGAACAGCTTATTCCTACACTCTGACACATCGGCCAGGGAAACAAATTTCCCATGCGGACGCTCTGAACAGAGCACCCTTACCAGCAACCGACGAAGACCCGGCACCAGCGATGACAACGCTACAAATCGAGACTTGCTCTGATCTACCCATATCAGCATATTATGTCGCCAGAGCCACCGCAAAAGACTCATTGACTACCCGCGTTCTTAGCTGGGTAGGTAAAGGCTGGCCAGATAATCAAAAAACTGAAAACTTTAAACCTTTCCGGTCCAGACAGACTGAACTTTCAATCCAAAAGGGGTGTTTGTTGTGGGGTGATCGGGTGGTAATACCTGCCAAATTACAACCCAGGGTACTTAGGTTGTTACATGAAGGGCACCTGGGAATGGTTAAGATGAAAAGCCTTGCTAGAAGTTATGTTTGGTGGCCGGGTATTGATAAGGACATAGAGTATTGGGTAAGCTCATGCCACAAATGCCAGGCAATGAGACCGTCCCCACCAAAAGCACCCATTAAGGACTGAGAAACCCCTCGGGGACCTTGGTCAAGAATACACATTGATTTCACGGGTCCTACCAAGGGGCATACCTTTCTGATTGTCGTTGATGCCTATTCGAATTGGCTTGAAGTAAAAGTTATGCCATCAACGACAACAGAAACTGTAATTAAAAAGCTGGACAACCTTTTTGCCACCCATGGCATACCGGACGTTCTTGTCTCAGATAACGGGCCACAGCTAACCAGCATACAATTTGAGCAATACCTAGCCTCCCTAGGTATAAGACATGCCCTAACCGCGCCGGCTCATCCGGCTGCGAATGGCAGGGCTGAGAGAATGGTCTGGTTTACTAAAGAAGGTTTAGAAAGAATGGACGCTGGAGATGTCCAACAGAAAGTAAACCATTTGCTCACACGCCAGCACATAACGCCCAGTACCATAACCAACAAGTCCCCAGCAGAACTACTTATGGGGCGAAAGTTAAGATCTCACCTTGATAGATTACACCCAAATTTTACCCCAGAAAACCCCCCTGATTCCTCTACACGGTTTAGACAATTCGAAATAGGCGATTTGGTATATGCTAAAAACTTCACCATGGACCCGGTATGGCTACCAGGACAGATTACCCAAATCACAGGCCCCAAATCCTACCGATTAAAAATAGAGGATGGCAGGGAATGGAAGCGGCACAGAGACCAGCTTCATTCCCGAATTATAGAGAGAACCACAGACTTACAAACATTCACCGAAAAAAACGGTGAATTGCAAACCAAGGTAGGGGGGGAAAGGCGAGAAATAAATAAAGAACTATTTAAAACCAAACCCAATGAAACATATGAACAAAAAGAGCAAATAAAAGACTCACTGTTTGGAGAGACTTGCGTGAAGAGCCCATCGGAAGGGGCCAGCCAGGCCAGTTCGACCTGCCCGGAGGAAACGGGAGGAAGCGGCAAAACCACCAGCCTAAGAAACTCAGGTGGCGGTAAAATGGCTGACTCACCCTTCCAGACGGTTCCAAGGAGAAGAACAGACGACACAGCAGCCCCATCCGAACCGGTCGAAGTCTGCACTAAGAATGAACCGCGCAAGTCAAGTCGAGTCCAGAAAAGCCCTGCCTACCTGCGAGACTACGTCACCACGTAGGACTGAACTAAGGGGGGAGGGGTGTTCTATATGTAAAGTGGGTGACTCCAAATCTGCAAACCTGATTGGTCAAATAAAATAAGCATTGGATTGGTTCACTAGGAACCAATCCAAAGAGCTGCTAAAAGGCGGCAAAGTTAAACAACTGCCATTGGCTGCAAGCAGGCAAGCCAGCCTGTATAAAAGGCTGGCCTCAGCTTCAGCCAAGTGTTCCTGTTTACTGATTAGTTAAAGAATAAAGTATTTGTTGTTGGAACCCGGTCTACCTCGTGTGTTTTCCAAATAAAACACTATCTCTCTCTTTCCTTAGTACTTGAGCAGGGAGATGAAGACCTCCAAGGTCCCTTTTAACTCTGGTATTTTGTATTGGTATTCTGTATAAGACAGACACATATTTCATAACTGTCAAGGGATGTTAAATATAATAAATATTTGTAAGTAGTAACGCAAATTTGGTTTTTAGAAACACCATTTTAAACAGTCCCTATATTAATATTAGTCACCTTACATCATTATAAAATGATATTTTATTATCCTAAAATATATTAAATTATTTTAAGGTTTCCCTTGAAGTGCTACCTTTCAGTGGCTTAAAGAATTTCTAAGACCACATCATCACTGATTTATTTTTATTTTTATTATTAAAACTTGTAACTTTTGGCCCAGAAAAATGATGAACAAATCTTATTTTGCCTATCCTCAATACTAAATCAATTAGTACTAGTTTAAGCCCATGTCACACTGAACCAATGGATGCAAACAGGATGTAAAACGGACAAAAAACCTTGCCATCCGTTCGAAAAAGCGATGTACTCACTGCCTCCGTTTGGCTTCCTCTCTATCCGTCCAGCATCCATTTATGGACGTTTCATCCGCCCCAAAAGTTGGGCTGCCCAAAACTTTTGCGCGGAAAATGTATCCAGTTCGTCCGTTCTGTATCCGCCACGCATCTGCTACGCATCTGTTACGCATCCGCTATATCCACTAGGCATCCGCGCAACTCGCATCCGCCCAGATGCAGAGAGGAAGCGGAATAGATGCAGAACGGATGCAGAACGGATGCAGCATGGAAACAAAGCGTTTAAAGCAGAAAAAACATTCACAGAGGGGACCTATCTCGTATATTAAGGATGTCTAGAGGATGCCTAGTGGATGCCTAGAGGATGCCTAGTGGAAAACCTATACTGTCTATAAAAAGGGGGAGCAACTCGCCTCCATCTCACTTTCAGAACAGCAGCCCAGCGGTGCAGACCTCTGCAGCCTTCATCTGGCTCTTCCTCTTCCACAGCATCCAGTCATGTCCACCGTGGATTGTAACAAAGTCCTTTCGGCAGCCACCATCGTTCTGAAACAGTGCGAAGCCATCTGCAAGCTCTGTGAACTCTACTGCGAGAAGAAAAGGAGCCACCCAAAAAGAGTCTGGATCCAAAGATGATTCACCAGAAGAGCAGAGGACGGACTGTACAACAAGCTGATGGTGGAGCTCAGGAGCGAAGACACTCGGGTGTTCCAGAACTTCATGAGGATGCCTCCAGCCATGTTTGACGAAGTTGTGCAGCGGCTGACACCCAGGTTGACCAAGGCAAACACCAGCTTCCGGCCCAGCCTGGAACCTGGGCTCAAGGTGGCACTCACTCTGCGCCACCTGGCCTCAGGGACCTCCTACAAAAGCATGCAGTACAGTTGGAGGGTGCCATCCGACACCATCAGCATTGTGGTCAGAGAAGTGGTGAAGGCCATCATCGAAGAATACAAGGAGGAGCTCCTCCAGTACCCCTCCACTGAAGAAGGATGGAAGAAAGTTTCAGAGCAGTGGTATCAGAAGTGGAACTTACCACACACCGTTGGAGCCATCGATGGCAAGCACGTGGCCTGCAAGGTTCCAGCCAAGTCGGAGTCCACTTATTTCAACTCCAAGGGCTTCTTCAGCATCATCCTCTTCACCATGGTCGATGCTGACTACAAGTTCATGTACATCGATGCTTCAGGCAACGGCGCATCTTCAGATGCCCAGAGATACAACACCAGTCACCTCAAGGAGGAGCTGGAAGGCAACCTCATCGTGGGCTTCCCAGATCCAGAACCCCTGCCCAACGATACACAAGATGTGGCCTACTTCATCGTGGGGGATGACACCTTCTCCCTCACAACCTACCTCATGAAGCCCTACACTTCCAGACTCCTCACCCATGAAGAGAGGATCTTCAACTACAGGCTGTCCAGGGCAAGGCGGGTGGTGGAGAACGCCTTTGGCATCCTGGCCAGCAGGTTCAGGGACTTCTCACCACCATGCAGCATTGCCCAGAGACCGTGAGGAGGATCATGGAAGCTTGATGCATCCTGCACAATCTCATGCACACCTGCAACCCAGTCTTGCAGAACAGGCTCGGGGACCTCCAGCAAGGCAATGCGGACATGGAGCCTGAGGAATGGAGGCAAGGGCAAAACCTGATCGACACTGAGGATGTGCAAGGCCCCAACAGAGCCTCACGTGAGGCGAAGAAGCAGCGCAACCTCCTGAGACACTGGTGCAGCTCCCCAGCTGGAGCAGTGGAGTAGCAAGACAGGATGGTAGATGCTTAATGGATGCTTCCTTCAGCCTGTCTCATCACACGGATGAGATTGGGCCAGGTATGTTTGGTTGGCCTGCAATGAACAGGGCGTTTAATAAAGAGTTGTGTTTATGTTGACATGTGTGGATAATTATTACATTATTATTCATAATAAAGGGCCTTAGGTGTGGCACTTGGGAGGGTGGACCATACAGTCCCACTATGCTTGCACTGGAGGTTTATCTATCCCACTGCTATACTAACCCACCCCACAGCTATTACCCATCCCACAGGTATCCTAACCCATCCCACAGCTATTCTTACCCATCCCACAAGCATGCAAAGGCTTAAACCATTTCTAAAAGTTTCCACCAAGACATTATTAAAAAAAAGAAATGAAGCAAGTGTGTGAATCATGAATAGACTTTATTAACAACAAGCTATAAGACAAAAATGAGTCTCTGGTACTCCTCTTGGTCCCTCAGTTCCAGGGGTGAAGGGTCCACGTGCTGTGGAGGTGGCTGATGCTGGAGTGCTTGTCATCAGCTCCTCCAGAAGCAGAAGCAGCAGAAGCGCCAGCCCCAGAAGAGCGAGCACGTGCTGCAGAAGCCCCAGCAGAACCAGAGTGAGGGCCAGGGGTTGGGATGGTAGCCCTGTCCCTCTTGCCAGGGCTGGCAGCAGATGGCTGAGGCTTGCTGTGCTTCAACATGGTTGTGGGGTTGGTGGCTGGCAGGGAGACTGGCAGGAACCAAGGCAGGGAGGCTGGCACCAAGGCAGGCAGGAAGGCTGGCAGGGAGGCAGGCACCAAGGCTGGCAGCAAGGCTGGCAGGCAGGCAGGCAGGCACCAAGGCTGGCAGGAAGGCTGGCACCAAGGCAGGCACCAAGGCTGGCAAGGAGGCAGGCACCAAGGCTGGCAGGAAGGATGACAGGCAGGAAGGCACCAAGGCTGGCAGGCAGACATGAACCAGGGCTGGCAGGAAGGCAGGCACCAAGGCTGGCAGGCAGACTGGCTGGCAGCAAGGCTTGCTGGTAGCAAGGCAAGGCTGGTAGCAAGGCTGGCAGCAAGGTTGGCAGGCAGACATGCAGGCAAGGCAGTCGATGTGTCTGAAAGCAGGTCTTTCCTCTGAATGGCGACCTGTTTCCGAGCTGCTTCCGTTATATCCGCGGGGCTGACGCAATGCATCCTCCCCGCATGCGCAATTAACCCCAGGCATCCATTAGGCTTCCGCTGTGCATCCGCTGTGCATCCACTTCATCCGTTCCGTGTCCGCTTTGCTGAGGTCCCCCGGAAGCCTAGCGGATGCGCCATCCGCTCTCATCCGCTTCCATCCTCTGGGCTTCCATTCTGCATCTGCTTTACATCCGCCCTGCGTCCTCCCCGCGTCCGTGTTATCCGCTCCAGTTATGCAAATTTTTGCCCCTTTTGAGAGCGGATAACAATTGATGGAACATTTTGCTCGTCCGCTGTGTCCTTTTTGCATCCGTTGGGCAGTGTGACATGGGCTTTAACAGCACTATCTGTTGATCTAAAGGATCATATATATACTGGTATATATGATACTTTTCGAATACCACTTTTCCAGGTTTAGAGATTTGATAAGTGTGTGTGTGTGTGTGTATTCTAAACTTTCTTACCAAATTTGTGATATGAAATATTTGCTTATCCCAATTCTAACTATAAATATATGTGTCAGCCATTGCATTTTCAGAAACAAATATTCATTTTCAATATGACAGACTTCCTTTTTTAAATTCCTCATAGCTTTATTCTTTTATGAAGAGCATCTCATTTAACAACAATGCTGGAGAGGAAGTGTATTTTAATACCAATGGAAAATTAGTAACTGGATTTGACATCATTAACTGGCTTGCTTTTCCAAACCAATCCATCATCAGAATAAAAGTTGGAAGAATGGATCCCATAGCTTTACCAGGCAAAGAGGTCAATATTGCCAAGGAGATCATTACATGGCAAGGACAATTGAACCAGGTGAGATTAAATTGATTGAGGAAAAGTTTTTCCCCCATCAATCATGTTTGATTCCTAGAGATTACCTGAAAAGACCCCTACAGTTTTTCAGAAGTGGTATGTCATAACTTCTTCCTAAAGACTGAGAGACTGATTTTCAAAGGTTATCCCAATGGCTTTATGTTTAAGTGAGAACTAGAAGTCATGGTCTCCCTAATGCCTTAAGGGCCTGTCACATTGGCCAACGAATGTAAAACGTAAAAAGGACACAGCGGACGAGAAAATGTTCCATCCGTTGTTATCCGCTCTCAAAAGTGCCCCAAATTTAAATAAGCAGAGCGGACAACAACGGAAAGGAACAAACGGGGGGAGGATGTAGAGGGGATGGAAAGCGGATGCTCCACAGACGCCTAGCGGATGGAAGCGGATAGGAGCGGATGGCACATCTGCAGGGCTTCCGGGGGAGCACAGCGAAGCGGACACGCAGCAGAAAGAGCGGATGCAGAACGGATGCTGAGCGGATGCAGAGCAGATGCAGAGCGGATGAAGCAGATGCAGAGCAGAAGCCTAGCGGATGCCTAGCGGATGCACAATGTTCACTGTGCATGCGGGGAGGATGCATAGCGTCAGCCCCGCAGATATAAAGGGAAGCAGCTCGCAAGCAGGTCGCCAATCAGATGAAAGACCTGCTGCCAGACACAGCTCCAGCCAGCCAGCCAGCCAACAACCATGGGGAAGAAGAGAAAGCCTGTGGCATCTGCTGCCAGCCCTGGCAAGAGGGACAGGGCCACCATCCCACCCCCTGGTCCTGACTCTGCTTCTGCTGGGGCTTCTGCTGCTCGGGCTGACTCTTCTGGTGCTGGAGCTTCTGCTGGCGTTGCTCCTGGTGCTGGGGTTTGTGCTGGTGCTTACTCTACTGGCGCTGCTCCTGGTGCTGGTGCTTCTGCTGGTGCTTACTCTGCTGATGCTGCTCCTGGTGCTGGGGTTTCTGCTGGTGCTTACTCTGCTGGCGCTGCTCCTGGTCCTCCTGGTCCTGCTGGTCCTGCTGGTCCTCCTGGTGCTCCTGGTCCTGCTGGTGCTGCTAGTGCTCCTGGTCCTGCTGGTGCCCCTGGTCCTGCTGGTCCTGCTGGTGCTACTGGTGCTGCTGGTGCTTACTCTGCTGCTGCTAATCCTGGTCCTGCTGGTGTTGCTGGTGCTGCTGGTGGTGGTGGTGGTGGTGGTCCTGCTGGTCCTGCTGGTCCTGCTTTTGCTGCAACTGTTTTTGTTGCTGCTGGTGGTGGTGGTGGTGTGGAGGAGCAACCCCTACAACCTCGAAGCCCCTCTGATGAGGGCCCAGATGGCCCTACCAGAGGGAGGAAGAGGCATATGCGAGAATGAGAATGGGAGAGGAGGCAGTACTCCATCGAAGAGGAGCATGAGGATGAGGTGCTGGAATGGCTGAGGGAGAACAAGTATCTTTGGCGGAAGGGACACAGACTCTATCAAGACACCAAAAGGAAGCAGGCTGCTTGGAGAGAGAAGGCGGAGAGCCTGGGTTACACTTTGGAGGTGCTCCTCGGCTGGTGGAAGCACATGCACACCTGGTACAGGAGGCTGCACCTCAAGAAATCTGGCCAGGCCACGATCAAGCTGACGGGCCAAGAGACCTATGTGATGGCCAGGCAGGTATCTGTGGAGCATGCCACGACAGAGACCCCCCTGACAGCTGCACTCCCCATGGCGGAGCGCGTGGAGGACCCCCTGACGCAGTGGGAGCAAGGAGAGGGCACTTCCACCAGAGAACAACCCACATCCACCCCCAGCTCCACCTCCACAGAAAGCAGGCAGAGAGGCAGACCAGAGGGCCAGAGCCACACTGTCCTGCTGGACATCAGGGACACCATCAGAAGCAATGTAGATCTCCTCTCTCAGCTGGTACAAACCAACGTCCCATCCTCCAACCGCAAGGCCTTCCTCACCTACATCAACTAAACCCTCATGAACATGTCCGAATCACAGTACCAGGTGATCAAGGAGAGGATCACCGGTCTTCTTCACAACCCTCCAGACCCTACTGAACCTGCTCCCACCCAGTCCAGGTCTGCTTCTCCACTCCAGGTGATGTCACTGCCCTTCCAAGGCTTTCCACAGGCCCTCACCTACCAAGGCTACAGCTACCAGGAGCTCCAGCAGCACAGGCAGCCCTTCCCAGTCCAGGCACAGGTACATTGTATGCCACCAGTGCCACCGATGCCACTGATGCCGATGCCACCGATACCACCCATGCCACAGATGCCACCCACGCCACAGATGCCACCCATGCCACAGATGCTACCCACGCCTCACCTCGCTCAGCTGCAGACCAGACAGCCCCACTACACTGCTCCTTCCTCCACCCCACAGCCAAGCCCGGCCTCAGAACATCTGTCATCGGTCTTGGGGCTGACACCCCATGTCCTGGAGGAAGGGGCTCTAAATATCACAGGACTGAGCCAGCTCTCGGAGAGCTTCCTCCACACACCGTCCCCTGTTGTCCTCTAGGGGCCAGGCACCCCAATGACATCTCAGATCAGCACTCCAGCAGCAGCCACCTCCACAGCACCTGGACCCTTGACCCCTGAGACTGGGCACACCTCAGAAGAGTGCCAGAGACTGGGTGGCTACCTGTTGATGTTATCTTTGCTTGGGACACTTGGGTCATTTTGCTTTTACAGCTTGTTATTAATAAAGATTATCTTTGCTTCACACATTTGCTTCATTTATTTTAGTAAATAAAGTCTTGGTGGAAACTTTTAGAAATGGTTTAAGCCTTTGCATGCTTGTGGGATGGGTAAGGATAGCAGTGGGATGGGAGGGATACCTTTGGGATGGGTAATAGCTGTGGGATGGGCAGGGATACCTGTGGAATGGGTAATAGCTGTGGGATGGGTTAGGATACCTGTGGGATGGGTAATAGCTGTGGGATAGATAAACCTCCAGTGCAAGAATAGTGGGACTGTATGCTCCACCCTCCCAGGTACCACATCTTTGGCCCTTTATTATCAATAAAAATGTAATCATTGATCCACACATTTCAACATAAACACAACTCTTTATTAAATGCCCTGTTCATTGTAGGGCCACTCAACATACATGGCCCAATCTCATCAGTGTGATGAGACAGGCTGAAGGAAGCATCCATTAATCATCTATCATCCTGTCTTACCACTCCACTGCTTCAGCTGGGGAGTTGCACCAGTGTTTCAGTAGGTTGCGCTGCTTCTTCCCTTCACATGAAGCTCTGTTGGGGCCTTGCACATCCACAGTATCTATCAGGTTTCGCCCTTGCCTCCATTCACCAGGCTACATGTCCCCATTACCTTGTTGGAGGTCCACGAGCCTGGAAGTGTAGGGCTTCATGAGGTAAGTTCTGAGGGAGAAGGCGTCATCCCCCAAGATGAAGTAGGGCACATCTTGTGTGTCGTTGGGCAGCAGGTCTGGATCTGGGAAGCCCATGATGAGGTTGCATTCCAGCCCCTTCTTGAGGTGACTTGCGTTGTATACCTGGGCATCTGAAGATGACCCATTGCCTGAAATATCGATGTACATGAACTTGTAGTCAGCATCGACCATGGCGAAGAGAATGATGCTGAAGAAGCCCTTGTAGTTGTAATAAGTGGACCCTGACTTGGCTGGAGCTTTGCAGGCCACGTGCTTCCCATCTATGGCTCCAACGGTGTGGGGGAATTCCACTTCTGATACCACTGCTCTGCATGTTTCTTCCAGCCTTCTTCAGTGGAGGGGCACTGGAGGAGCTCCTCCAGGTATTCTTTGATGATGGCCTGCACCACTTCTCTGACCACAATGCTGATGGTGTTGTGTGGCACCCTCCAGCCGTACTGCATGCTCCTGTAGGTGGTCCCTGAGGCCAGGTTGTGCAGAGTCAGTGCCACCTTCAGCTCAGGGTCCAGGCTGGGCCGGAAGTTGGTGCTCTGCTTGGTCAACCTGGGTCTCAGCCGCTCCACAACTTCATCAAACATGGCTGGCGGCATCCTCATGAAGTTCTGGAATGCACGAGGGTCTTGGTTCCTCAGCTCCACCATCGGTTTGTTATACAGTCCATACTCTGCTCTTCTGGCAATCCACCTTTGGACCCAGACACTTCTTGGCTGCCTCCTTTTCTTCGCATAGAACAGGTGAAAGAGCCTGTAGATGGCTTCACACTGTTGTAGAACGATGGTGGCTACCAAAAGGAGTGTGTGACGATCCATGTTGGAGATGACTGGATGCTGTGGAAGAGCAAGAGCAAGATGAAGGCTGAAGAGGTCTGCACCGCAGGGCTGCTGGACCGAAAGTGAGATCCAGGTGAGTTCCTCCCCCTTTTTATAGGAAATATAGTTTTTTCACTCGGTGTCCTTTTGCATCCTCTAGGCATCCTACAGACATCCTAAATATCCGAGATACGTCCCCTCTGCGAACGTTTTTTCCATTTTAAGGCTTTGCTTGCAAGCTGCATCCGCTTTCATCCTTTCTACGTCCATGCTACTAACGTTTTGTGTCGTTCTGCGTCTGTTTTGCTTCCTCCCTGTGTCCGTTTTCCTCTGGAGTGGATGCGAGTTGCGCGGATGCGCAGCAGATGCCTAGCGGATATAGCGGACGCGTAACGGATGACGACAGATGTAGAATGGATGTTCCCTGTATGCGTTGCAGATGCAGAACGGATGCATTGGATACATTTTCCGCTCAAAAAGTTTTGTGCAGCTCATGTCAGTTGACAGATGCTGGACGGATAGAGAGGATGAACAACGGACGCAGTGAGTACAGAATGGAAGCATCGCGTTAACCAACGGATGGCAAGTGTTTCTCTCCATTTTACATCCTCTTTCCATCTATTGGTGCTGTGTGACAGGGGCTTTAACAACTATACCAAACTGACTCTCACTACAGTATTATTGTGGGGAAGATCAGTTTTCAGATAAATGCACTGTTTAACTATTTAATTGAAAAAAATGGGTCTAGTTTATAATTTATATATTGAAATTCCTGAATCAAAAGATGCAAATGTTTCTTCTAACTAAGACTATTGTTCTCTGTTCTTACTGAAGATAACAGAAGGGCAGGAAGTAACCTGACATTGATTATGTTATTGCTTATGAATATGTATGCATGCATCATTTCCTTTTTTTTCTCGGAGCCAGTTTGGTCCAGTGGTGAAAGCACAATGCTAGAAAGTGGGAGACCATGAGTTCAAGGCCTACCTTAACAATGAAAGTCAGATAGGTGAAATTGAGCTAATCACTCTCTCTCTCTCAATCTAAATCACTTTACAAGTTTGTTGTGGAGAAAATAGGAAGAGGAAGGTATGTTAGATATGTTCACTGTCTTGGGTTATTTATAAAAAATAATATAGGTGGGATACAAATGCATACAATTTGAGTGCATTTCATTGGCTGCAGGGGTATGTCTTCCACTAATCTTTTGGAGGAAACTCCCTCCAATTCATACTGCCTAATAAATCACTGGAGTGAGCACTGTTTGCTTTGTGTCCTGTATTTTGATTCTACATTATCCATGTTCATCTTTCCTTCACTATAGGTCAAACATCTTAGGAAAGCATTGATCCTGAAATAGAAGTTTGGATCATACTTGGGCATTTAACAATTATACAATCTTTTTCAATTGATAGGTCAAATACTATCAAATGAAATTTGATTACATCAGTGAAGTCATAATAAAAAAGTATCAGGTTTCCAAGTAATGAAATCCATGTAAAAAGATAAATAACAATTCTACCATTCCTTTCCCAATTACTTTATCTTTAATTTCTTCTAAATAATTTCTTATGTTATCCTCATCAATTTTTTCCTTTTTAGATAGCTCTTCAAAGTATTTATGTACAATTTCTTTTTTCTGTTCTATCTCTTGTTGTGTGTCGCCATTTCCATCTATTAGTTGGTATATCAGTCTCTTTTCTTTCTTTTTCTTTAGTTTATAAGATAACCATCTTTGTCTTTGTCCAATAATCCAGCCAATATTTCTGCCATTAATTGCTCCAGATATTCTTTCTTAGATTCCTCTACATTTTGGAATCTCAAGTATGTAGCAGCCTTGTCCATCTCTAGGAAGATTAATGAGTCTTCCATTTCTTTGCTCACATTTTTTAATTCCTCATCTACTCTTTCTAATTTCCTTTCTGTTCGTTCAGTCCTTTTCTCTACTTCTTTTATTGTTACTTCATTTTTTTCCAAGGCCTGTTGTAGTATTCCAATCTTATCTTCTACTTTAGAGATATTCACTTTCATTTCTGCTTTTAATTTCCCCATCTCTTCTTTTAATTCATTAAATATCTGCTCTTGTTTCGTTATGATTTTTTATCATTGTCTCTTGTAGTTTCATCATCAATTCCTGTAAGGTTAGCATAATTGTTTGAATGTTAGCATTCGAGACATGAGACATCTCTTCTGTTGTTGTTGTTTTTTTTTAATTTTTATTAATTTTCTACAAACAAACAAATGTACAAAACATTAAAAACATCTACTCTCATATATACTTCCGGTGTAT
>BLBF01000064.1:785020-807203 GCA_015471245.1 Laticauda colubrina | reverse complement strand
CAAGTTTGAGGACCCTTGTTCTAAGACCTTAATCCATTTATCCATGAATTTCTATTTCTCTGTTCTTGGTCAATAACCTCTTGTTCCCCTAATCACATATATAGTATTGTTCCCCTAATCACATATATAGTATTGTTCCCCTAATCCAAGGCTCTTGAAACTTGACAGCTTTAAGACTTGTGGACTTCAACTCCCAGAATTCCTCCTCCAGTCATGTTAGCTCAGGAATTCTGGGAGTTGAAATCCACAAGTCTTAAAGCTGTCAAGTTTGAAGACCCTTGCCCTAATCACATATATAATTTCCAATATTCTGGCTCCTCTTAGTGAACTAAAAAAAACCAGAAAGGTACGCATATCTTCCAGCCAGCACTGATTTCTGGCCATGTTGGAGGCCAGAAGACTAAGTAGGGAAATTGAGGAAGTCAATTTCTGCTCAAGATGAAGGAGAATTAAAATTGATGTTCTGTTGCCTGCTCTGAAAAGAAAGTATATATCTACCCGTACACATAGCACACATACACACACACACCCCATATATGTATGTATGTATGTATTTATGTATGTATGTATGTATAAATATTAATCACTGTTTATTTTGAGTACATAACGGAAAGAGGAAACCTGAGAGTTTATAAGGTTGGTGCTGTATGGAACAAAACTGTGACTGAATCTGGATGTTCTGCTTTGGATATCACGAAGCCCCTTCCAGAAGGTAACAAGGAAAACAAGTTCTGAAAAGGATGTGTAGCGTCTCAGACAATCCTGTGGTTTGCTCAAGCATTGCTTATATGCTATGTCCTGGATAGAAAGAAGTGAACTGCCAATAATCTTTTCTGCCATCTTCACCATTCTCTGCATTGCCTTCCTGTCTGAAGTAGTAATGCTCTATTAACTAGTTACTCCCACTTCATTACCATATAAGTAGACTACCTTTGGATGTGGCTTTTATTATGCTACTGGTAAACTTCATTCATCTCTAGACCCTGAGTGTCTGGAGGTCCTAACCACTCTTTAAGGTAAATATCATGTCACCTTACATTTCTAATTATGGGCTGGCCTGCAATGTATTTTAGGCAAGTGTTAAAGCCACATCCTATCAGTAGTCTGTATAAGAGACATTTGTGGTCAGCCTATTTGTGTCAGCTCTTGCTGGCAGATATTTAAAAAGTGGCAAAGGCACAGTCAGTAATTCTGGCTAATGTTCATCATAGCTTACAAATGTCTCTGATTGTTAATAAGTTAATAATTGGGGAGATTTCACTCAACTTACAATATCACTGCAGTTCTCTGGGCAAAATTTTGGAAGCAGTTTGCCATTGCCTCCTTCTTATGGCTGAGAAAGTATGACTGGCCCAAAATCACCCTGCTGTCTATATATGTCTAAGGTGGGAGTAAAACTCAGGGTCTCCCAGTTTCTAGCCCAGTGTCTTAACCTTTGCACCAAACGGGCACTCAGAGAATTTACCCCTACCTTAAATCTGGAATATCAAAACAGCCTGCATTGGACTGCAACATCCATATTCCAAAATAGGATTGTTGGGAATTATTAGAATTGCAGTCCAAAAAGATCTTGAATAGCATCTGGTTGGAGAAATGAGGTCTATGGCAAGTGGTACTGTCCTCAGCCCTACCCAGGCCCACTTTGTTTCTAGATGTTTATGTGGGCCGAGCTTTCAAAATTTTTGACTGGCAGTGAACACTAGGTAAATTCCTATTGTCGAAAGAAAATGAAGAATGAGACAGAATGTCTATTAGACAAGTGCTGAGCAGCCAGTATTTCCATTCCAATTGCTATCAAGAAAGTTAAGTCTCTGATCAAAGCTGCCTTCTCCAGAGTTGGCTAACAGCCCTATCTAAAATCTAGTAAATTCATTGCTCTCAAGAATGACTTCCAGGAGTCTAGTTTATCTCATAAATCAGAGCAAGCAAAATGGCCAGTTGTTACACTTCACTTCCCCTAACTTCTGATAATTAGTGATGTTGGCATGGGTTAATGGGAATCAAACAAGCTCTGGAACCATACAATTCCTAGCTTTAACTTAGATTGGTATATTAAATATTTGGGAAATGTCTTTGTCTCTTACCTTGAAATGTATAGGGAGCCACAGATATGACTATCGAGAAGCCATCTAGAAGCTGTTAAGACAACAAATGGAGAAGGATCTGTATTAAAATATATTCTAGACTTTCAGTGGAGTCATTTTTGTGACCTGTCTTATCTATTTTATAGGGTGACAATAAAAAATTACATTATAGAAAGAATATTTGGCTTGAGTTTTTTGCATTTGCTGTTATCTTTTATATCTGACTATCCAGAAAAGTAGCAGCTGTAATCGATTTGCACTTATTTTGAAATCTGCTCCCCTAAAGAAGAGCATGAAATATTTTCTCTCAAATCTTTCTTATGCTAGTGGGATGTTGTGTTAACTTTTCGTTGCGTCGAGATAGCTAAACTGTTGTTTCTCTGTGGGTTTTATAATTTTGATGATGTTCAATCTCAGTGGCTCTAACAGAACAGAAAATTCTATTGCAGTAATAGATTTTGCAGAAGAAAGCAAAGTTTTAGCCTGCTTTTAGCTGCAGAAATCTTTCTCTGGGTGAATTCACAAACTGAATTAAACTACAATATGGTTTATTTAATTTAGCTTATCATGATGCATACGGGGTCAGTAAATAACCCTTGATCTTAAAGAGGTAAACTAAGATGTTGAAAGTCCCTTGTTGTCCTATGATTTGATTATTCAATTATTCTCTGCTGGATTCCTGATTGCAGATGTGACATAATGGACTATGCAAACAAGGAAACATGGTTATTCCAGGTTTGTGTTGTGGCACACATCTAGCTAAATTCTAGCTAAATTCACAGAAGACACAAGGTAATAATGGCTAAAAATGAAAGAATTCATACCAGGAATGGGCCAGATGAGCCATTTTGCTTAGCTAAAACAATCTCTGCACTGTGTCAGATTTTTTTTCCCAGTTGAAATGATTTATCAAAGGTGTGGGAATATACTATTCTCTTAAAATAATTTTTTTTGTCTTCCACAGTTGGCGTGCCTTGTTTCTTCTCCATAGAGCATTAATTATGCATCGATGTGGCCTTCTCACATCCTTTAAAGAGCCAGGTAAATTGAGTATCTGATTGCCGGTTAATGTTGAGTAAAATGGCAAGTTGCATATGACTTTAAAAGGAAGCTATGATGTCTTTCAGCTTATGATTTTAATTGTACAGCTTTGAGGATCATTTGTATACTCTGCTGTTGAAGAATATCTGGATGTTTTAGCTAGTGTAAAATACAACAAGGTAGACAGCTTTGTGTGCACAAGACACAAGACATAAATTGCACCTCTGCTCTATAAGCTGCTTTGGTTGCCAGTTTGCTTCCTGATCCAGTTCAAGATGCGAATTACAGGTAGTCCTCAACTTACGATCACAATTGAGCCCAAAATTTCTATTGTTGAGGCATTTGTTCAGTGAGTTTTGTCCCATTCTACGACCTGCCTTGCCCCAGTTGTTAAGTGAATCACTGCAGTTGATAAGTAAGATTAGTAACTCAATGAATCTGGCTTCCCTAATAACTTTGCTTGTCAGAAGATCAAAAGAGGAGATCACATGACCCCAGGTCATAAAAGTGAACTCATTGTCAAGCATCCGAATTCTGATCACGTGTCCATAGAGATGTTTCACTTGACCATAGAGATGCTTGTAACTAAAAAAGGGTCATGACTGAGTCACTTTTTTTAGTGCCATTGTAACTTTGAACAGTCACTAAATGAACTGTTGTAAGTCAAGGACTACCTGTATAACTTTTCAAACCTTACATGGCACAGGATTAGGTTATTTGAGGGACCGCCTCTCCCTAATTCCATTTATCCATTCTATCATATCTGGCAGAGAGATGTTGTGGGTCCAGTCAGCCAATGAACTTTATTTAGCAATGAAGGCCAAATACGGCTTTTTTTCTTTTGGGCTCATGCCTTAGTAGGCCTATTTTACAATGAGATAGACTGAAACAGAAACATCATTTAAGGCCCGGTCCCACTGGCCAACGGACGCAAAACGTATGCATAAAGGATACAGTGGACAAGCAAAATTTTGGGGATGGCTCCATCCGTTGTCATCCGCTCCAAAAAGTGGTGAAAATTTGCATAAACAGAATGGAAAAGAACGGAAAAAAATGGACGTGGGTAGTATGTAGTGGGGATGTTAAATGGATGTTCATAGGAAGCCTAGCGGATGAAAGCAAATGGAAGTGGACGACACCTCCAAAGGGGTTCTGGGAGAGAATTTCAAAGCGGATGCATAGCAGAAGGGGCGGATGCATAGCAGATGAAGCGGATGCATCACAGACACCTATAGGAAACAAAGGGAATGCTGCGCGGATGTCTATCAGATGCAAAGCGTTCACTGCGCATGCGGGGAGTATGAATTGCGTCAGCTCCGCGGATATAAAAGGATGCAGCACGCACACAGTCAGCATACAGGGGAAAGGTGTGCTGCCACATACATCTAGCAGGAACACCATGGTTCATCAGTCAGGCAACAAGAGGAAGCCTGTTCCTACTTGTTCAAGCCCTGGCAAGAAGGCCAGAACCAGCATCCCACCCCCTGGCACTGACTCCGAAGCTGCTGCTGCTGTGGTGGACCAGCCCCAAGGCCCTCAAAGCCCTGCTGCTGAAGGCCCTGCTGCTCAAGCCCCTGAAGGCCCTGCTGCTCAAGCCCCTGAAGGCCCTGCTCAAGCCCCTGCCAGAGGGAGGAAGAGGCAAGGGAAGCAGAAGGGAGAGAGGAAACAGTACACCGTTACTGAGGAGCATGAGGATGAGGTGCTGGAATGGCTGAGGAAGAACGAGTACCTCTGGAGAAAGGGCCACAGACTATCAGGACACCAAGAAAAAGCAGGCAGCTTGGAAAGACAAGGCAGAGAGCTTGGGGTACACTGCAGAAGTACTCCTAGGATGGTGGAAGCACATGCACACCTGGTATGGCAAGCTACACCAAAAGAAATCCGGGCAGGCCGCTATCAAGCTCACTGACCAGGAGATGTACGTCATGGCCAAGTGCAGTTTCCTGGAGGGTGAGATCCGCCACCGAGGAGCAGCCCCTCTGAGACCCCTCTACCTCAGACAGCCCACAGACAGCCACTCCTCTTCCAGCCAGGAGCCAGCTACCCTGTCCAGGCAGGTGTCTTCAGAGGGGCCCACGGCAGAGACCCCACCAAAAGCTGCACTCCCCATGCCGGCAGACTTAGACGATCCCATGGAGGATGACACCCTGCTGTCACAAATGGAGGAAGAAGCAGCAGCCACCAGAGGCCAACCCACCCCCACCCCCACCCCCAGCTCCAGAGGATGCAGGCAGAGAGACAGACTGGAGGGCCAGGACCACAGTGTGCTGTTGGAAATCAGGGACACAATGAAGATCAGCACAGAACTTCTCTCTCAGCTGGTCCACAGTGACAAACCATCCTCGAACCGGAAGCCCTTCATCACCTACGTGAGCCAGACCCTCAGGGACCTGCCCGAGGCCCAGTACCAGGTATGAAGCAGAAGATCACAGCACTTCTGCACAACCCTCAAGGCCCATCTGAAGCTGCTCCTACCCAGTCCAGGTCTGCTCCTCCACCCCAGGTGATGTCACAGCCCTTCCACGGCTTTCAACAGCCCCTCATCTACCAAGGCTACGACTACCAGGACTTCCCACAGCAGAAGCAGAACTTCCCAGTCCAGGCCCAGGTTCATCGGACACCACAGACGCCACTCCTCACCCAACTGCAGACCAGACAGCCCCACTACATTCCTCCTTCCTCCAACCCACAGCCAAGCCCGTCAATGGACAATCTGTCATCAGTATTGGGCCTGACATCTCAAGTCCTTGATGAAGGGCCTCTCAACCTCACGGAACTGAGTCAGCTCTCAGATAGCTTCCTGAACACACCATCCCCTGTTGTACCCTCGGGGCCAAGCACCCCAATGGTGCCTCAGACCAGGACTCAAGCCACAGCCACCTCCACAGTCCCTGCCCGCTTAACAGCTGAGACCAAGGATATGACTCAGAGTGAATGAGAATAGTGTCAGAGACTGGGTTGTTTACTTGTTAAATTTATCTTTGCTTAAGACACTTTACTTGGTTCATTTTACTTATTTAATAAAGTCATAAAGTTTACCTAAGACAGCTAATAAAGGTTATCTTTGCTTAAGACACTTGGTTCATTGTTTTTACTTCATAAAGTGTTGGTGAAAACTTTAAAAAAATGGTTAAGCCTTTGCATGCTTGTGGGATAGATAAGGATAGTTGTGGGATAGATAAACCTCCAGTGCAAGCATAGTGGGACTGTATGGTCCACCATCCCAGCTGCGACACATATGGACCTTTATTATCAATAACAATTTATTCATTGATCAACATATTTTAAAATAAACAAAGCTCTTTATTAATGCCCTATTCATTGTAGGACCACTCAACATACATGGCACAATCTCATCAGTGTGATGAGACGGGCACAATGAAGCATCCATTAATCATTTATCATCCTGTCTTGCCACTCCACTGCTCCAGCTGGGGAGTTGCACCAGTGTCTCAGTAGGTTGCGCTGCTTCTTCCCTTCACATGAAGCTCTGTTGGGGCCTTGTGCATCCACAGTATCTATCAGGTTATGTCCTTGCCTCCATTCACCAGGCTCCATGTCCCCATTGCCTTGTTGACGGTCGACACGTCTGTTCTGCAACACTGGGTAGTGGGTGCGCATGAGATTGTGCAGGATGCAGCAAGCTTCCATGATGCTCCTCACAGTCCCTGGGTGATGCTGCATGGTGGTGAGAAGTACCTGGAACCTGTTGGCCAGGATGCCAAAGGCGTTCTCCACCACCCATCTTTCCCTGGACAGCCTGTAGTTGAAGATCCTCTCTTCACTGGTGAGGTATCTTGAAATGTATGGCTTCATGAGGTAGGTTCTGAGGGAGAACGCGTCATCACCAACAATGAAGTAGGGCACATCTTGCGTGTCATTGGGTAGGGGGTCTGGATCTGGAAAACCCATGATGAGGTTGCGTTCCAGCCCATCCTTGAGGTCACTTGCATTGTGTACCTGGCCATCTGAAGCTGACCCGTTGCCTGAAGCATCGATGTAGATGAACTTGTAGTCAGCATCAACCATGGCAAAGAGGATGATACTGAAGAAGCCCTTATAGTTGTAATAAGTGGACCCTGAGTTGGCTGGAGCTTTGCAGGCCACGTGCTTCCCATCTATGGCTCCAATGGTGTGGGGAAAGTTCCACCTCTGATACCACTCTTCTGCAAGTTTTCTCCAGCCTTGTTCAGTGGTGTGGCAGTTGAGGAGCTCCTCCTTGTATTCTTCGATGATGGCCTGCACCACTTCTCTGATCACTTTGCTGATGCTGTTGTGTGGCACCCTCCACACATACTGCATGTTTCTATACGTTGTTCCAGAGGCCAGGTGCTGCAGAGTCAGTGCCACCTTCAGTCCAAGGTCCAGGTTGGTATGGAAGTTGGTGCTAGGTTTGGTCAACCTGGGTCTCAGACGCTCCACAACTTCGCCAAACATGGCTGGTGGCATCCTCATGAAGTGTTGGAATGCACGAGGGTCTTCATTCCTCAGCTCCACCATCAACTGGTCAGACAGTCCAAATTCCATTCTTCTCATGATCCATCCTCAGACCCACACAGCTCTTGGACGTCTCCTTCTTCTCCTTCTGTATAAAACTTGAAACAGTCTGAACAGGTTTTGGTTCTGGTGATGAATGAGTGCAGCTATCATACAGAGTGTTTCATCATCCGTGGTGGAGAACAATTGATGATGTGGAAGAGCAAGACCAAGGGTAAAGAGGTCTCTACACCACGGCTGCTGGACTCATACTGAGATCCAGATGATTTTCTCCCCCTTTTTATAGAAAATATCAGTTGTCCGCTAGGTGTCCTTCTACATACTCTAGACATACTCCAGACATCCTAAATATACGAGATACATCCCAGATACGAACATTTTGTCCGTTTTTAATCCTTTATATACGAGATGCATATGCTTACATCCTTTATTTCCGTGCTACTAACGCTGTGTAGACATTCCGTGTTCCTTTTGTTTCCTCCCTCTCCATTTTCAGCTGCAGCGGATGTGAGTTGAGGGATGGCCAGAGGATGCAGAGAGGATACAGCGGACATTTAACAAATGTAACGGACATAGAACATTTGTTGCCCGTATATGTCGCGGATGTAGATCATATGCGGCGGAAAGTTCATCCATTCACAAAGTTTTGTGTAGCTCAAAACTTCTTGCGCGGATGAATTCTCAGTGGATGGATCCTCGGCAGATAGAGCGTATGAAACACGTATGCAGTGAGTCCACAACGGATGCATAGCATTTTCCAATGGATGGCAAGCTTTTTTTAACGTTTTACATCCTCTTTGCATCCGTAAATGCAGTGGGACCGGACCTTTAATGACAATTTATCAGAATATTCAGACAAAAGGTATTCTTCTCAAAGAGCGAAAACAGATCCTTATTTTACATTCCATTTTATAGTTAACACAACAAAGACAATGCAAGAGGAAAAGTTGATAGAACAGGTTAAAAGTAATCCCTTCTACAGTAAATCAACTACATAAAGTCAAACATGTTACATGTATGTCCGTTTAAATGAGATCTGATGTCAGAAGAGGCATAAAATTTAAGATGTTAGCAAGGAAAAGGCTGTTTGGAGTTCATAAACAGACAAACCAAAATTAGCACTAACAAACTTTTTCTTTGGGAGATAATCTCTAGTCCTCCCTTCTATAGTTTATCTTTTCAGTTTAGGAAGTTAAAAGCTATCAATCAATACATACAGCAACTGAGTAAAAACATCTCCTACATTCCAGCCTGTAATGAGCCTTAAAAAGTAAAGGTTCCCCACGCACGTAGTGCTTGTCATTTCTGGCTTTATGGAGCGGTGCCCATCTCCATTACAAAACCAAAGAGCCAGCACTGTCCAAAGACATCCCTGTGGCCATGTGGCCAGCATGACTAAACGCTGAAGGTATATGGAACTCTGTTACCTTCCCACCAAAGTGGTCCCTATTTTTCTACTTGCATTTTTACATGCTTTCAAACTGCTAGGCTGTCAGAAGCTGGGACAAGTAATAGGAGCTCACTCCATTACATGGTGCTAGGGATTCAAACTGCTGACCTTTCTGATTGACAAGCTCAGCATCTTAAGAGAAAAATAAGTTAAATTAAAATACAAAGTAATTATGTTGGTTGACAAATTAAAATCATGTCATGTCCCCCTTAGCGGGATAGCAATAAAACTTAAAACTTATATACAGTGCTTTACAGCTCTTTCTAAGCAATTTACAGATCTAAGAAGAGAGCCTTTCTATTGGGGCATCCATCCTTTGGAACAACTTTCCCCTGAGGTGAAGCTAGCTCCATCCTTCTGGGCCCTCAAAACCTGTATATGCATCAAGCTTCTGAATCCCATGCAATTGTAGAGTTCCAATTGACTGCACTGTATATAAGTTTAGAAGATGTTCCCCTTGCCTTTTTGTTACTATGGTTTTTGTATTTTAAATTGGTTTGATTGTTGGATTTTGTGATTGTTCATTTTTTTAATTATGTATGGTGCCCAGGATTTGCACATGTAAAATGGGTTGCCATATAAATCCCATACATTAATAATGATTTGGGGGTTACAGATCTTGGGATAGGGGCATAATACCTACAAAAAATATTTTGTCAGTACTTTCAACAGTTAACTCTTAGCAGAAGGTTTTCTGCTCTGGGCCAGGCCAGATATTGAGTTAACTATCCTCTTTGTTATTTCCACACCCCAGTGCCTTTGAAAAGCATTTCTGTGGATGTCATTATACGAGGTTTCGTGGCTGACGTCGTATCGGAACTCCAGTACCAGAATGAGGAAAAGAATCCAGTAGAGGCCACTTTTGTCTTCCCTCTGGATGATGAAGTTGCAGTTTATGCCTTTGAAGGTCTGATAGATGGGAAACGAATTGAGGCCCAGATCCGAGAAAAGAAGCAGGTACAAAGTAATAAAACATTTCATATTGCAAGGGTCTAGCTTTGGGAAGGCATAAGAGGTTATATTGCTGCACCCAGCTATATGTCATAATCAACTAAAATCTTATGATATCTCTGGATACCTGCATAACTGGATAGAAGCATTCTTCTCAAACAGACAGCAAATGGTCAAAATTGGGAGCGTCCTGTCAAATTCTGTACCTGTCAACAGTGGTGTCCCCCAAGGCAGTGTTCTAGGACCAGCTCTTTTCATATTCTACATAAATGACCTCTATGATCATATTAAAAGCAACTGCATTCTCTTCGCTGATGATGTAAAACTATTCAACACCACAGACAATATTGCTACCCTTCAAAAAGACCTTGACAATGTATCAGAATGGTGAAACAAATGGCAACTTCAAATCTCAACAAATAAATGCTCTGTCTTATATATTGGCAAAAAAAAAAAAATCAGAAAATAAAATACAGGCTGAATAGTCAAGACTTTGTTGATGATCCAAACTCTGTCAAGGATATTGGATATATCTCTAATGATCTAAGTGCTAGAGCCCACTGTAACTACATAGCCAAAAAGGCGTTAAGAGTTGTTAACCTAATCTTACGTAGCTTTTTCTCTGGTAATATTACACTACTAACTAGAGCATACAAAACATTTGCTAGACTAATACTCGAATACAGCTCATCAGTCTGGAATCCACATTACGTATCTGATATTAACACAGTTGAGAAAGTCCAGAAATATTTCACAATAAGAGTTCTCCACTTCTCTACTCGTTGCAGAATACCTTATGCCACCAGACTTGAAATTCTAGACCTAGAAAACCTAGAAATATGCCGCCTTCGGTCCGATCTAAGTATAGTATATAAAATCAAACATTGCAATGTCCTACCTGTCAATGAATACTTCAGCTTCAACCATAATAATACAAGAGTAAACAATAGATACAAACTCAAGATTAATCGCACCAAACTTGATTTGCAGGAAATACGACTTCAGCAACAGAGTGATCAGTGTCTGGAATACTCTACCTGACTCTGTGGTTTCTTCCCCAAACCCCAAAAACTTTAACCTTAGACTGTGTACTATTGACCTCACCCCTTTCCTAAGAGGTCTGTTGGGGGTATGCACAAGTGCACCAACGTGTCTACTGTCCCTGTCCTATTGTTTCTTTTATTTTTCTTATAAGTATCCATGTATTCATAACTATGTTTTTACTTATACCTATTAACTTGTAAGCAATTGACAAACCAAATAAAAAATAAAAATAAAAAATAAATAAATAAACTATGCTACACAGGTTTAAATACATTTCTTTCAGGTTTTATTTATTTTCTTGATGACATTTGCTCCTCTACCATAAGTGAAAAATTAAGTGATGGGAGGAATAGTGTAATTGCGCACACCTGTGAATGTGTTTTTTATTTGAAAGGAAGACTATCTGGAAAGGTTACTAAACTCCCTGTCTGAGAACTAGGTGTGTGTAATCTCTCCAACATTATGAAAGTGAATTGCCATTGTTGCATAGGATTTTTTTTTTTTAAACCCCAGAGGTACTTTATTTGTGACCGCTTTAATCACTTGTCCTGTTGTTGCCTCTTTCTCCTTCTTCTTCAACACAGGCAGAGCAAGAATATGACGATGCCCTGAGTGAAGGCCACCAGGCTTTTCTGCTTGGGAGAGAAGAAAATACCAGTGACATTTTCATGTGCAACTTGGGCAATCTTCCTCCTGGTGAAAAAGCCACACTGAAACTGCACTATGTTCAAGCACTAGCAGTGGAACCAGATGATGCCGTCCGTTTTGTCCTGCCAGCTGTCTTGAACCCCCGCTATGTTCCTGAAGGTAGCTAACTATATTCCCGAGTCCAGCATGGAGTCCCCAAAACAAAGCCTCCAATAGGTCTCTTCGCTGCCCTCCCTGCTCAATGTTGTTAGGCACTGGGATAATTAACTCAGTTTCGTCTTAAAAAACCAACAGCTGTGGCTGGATTCATACAAGATACAAAGGCATAATGTACAATGCTTGCATAGGAGTCGACATGTTACATACATTCTTTGGGGATGTGCAGCTAATAGTGTTTCAGTCACAATGTGCAAACACAGCTATGGTTTGCCATTAAAGCAATAAACTATTGAAGTATAAAGCTTCAGAAAGATGCATGCTGCCATTGATCTTTTCCATTTAATTTTACCATTTTCTTTAATGGGTAGATCTCAAAACAATGTGCAGTTGCTAAACCAGACTTTTGCAAGATGGTGCCCTCCAGATGAGTAGAAGACAATGCAAAGGTCTTGAAGACCTTCAGCTGTCACATCCCATTATTTTTCTTTCCAAATTGAAAATAAATACTGATATAAAGTGCTTGTCTTCCCTTCCTATTTTCTTCTAACACCATCTTCATGAAGTGGGCTAGGTTTGCAGGCTGGGGGCCGAGGACAACATAATATGTCCTCCAATTTGAGCAGGATTCTTTATGGTATCGTGGACACCTCCTGTTCTTGGCAGGAGTAATTGTTTTTTTCTGTGGTAGCCAAATAGTAAACATATCCCTCTCTGCGTAGCTTTGGAGTCCAAGTAAAGCATCTGCTGGAATAAAAAACCAGAGTGAAGATTGTGACCATACAGAGTTTTGAACCTGAGGTGTCTTGGTCTAAAGCAGGGGTGTTAAACTCAATTTCACTAAGGGCCGCATCAGGGCTGTGGTTGACCTCAGGGAGGCATGGCCAACTAGGTGGGTGTGGCCAGCTTGGTGCCACTCCCCAAATTGCTGGCACGTGTCCTCTTCACATTGGGTAGACCAAGCCGAAGCCACGCTGGTCCAATGTTTCCTTTTCGCATTGGGTATACTGGACCAAAGCAAAACAGGCCGGCCTCTTATATTTTCCAGGACAAGCTGGATCTGGCCTGTGGGCCTTGTGTTTGACACTCTTGGTCTAACATAATAATCCCAGCACCACAGCACCTCTTTCCTATTTTGGATGGTATGCTTGCCTCAGATTCAGGCAGCCATCCCTGGGAATCCTCAAAGAGTCTCCCCACTTTGTATAGGCAGAACCTCACATGTGTTTTCTCTTATCAGGCTCAGAAGGGGGCACCATTTCCCAGCAGATATCACGAGTGTCCACAGAAGCTCTACCTTATGCTCTCAGCCTCATTGCCAAGGTGGAGTTCCCCTATGGCATCAACCGGGTGGATTCAAAATGCAGTCTTATACAAAATATGTCAGAGAATCGCACTGCTGCCCAGGTAAGGCTGCTCAGGACCTAAAGAGTTGGATTGGGAGAAACTTTGGATAAAAAGTAATTTTTCAGCATCTGCACACTTCCTACACCACATCAATAGTTTGTATGAAGCCAACAACAAAATAAAATACAGGATTTTTCACATCATTTGAACTGCCTTTTAGAAGAAAAAAACAAAAATAGGATGTGGGATTAAGACTGATGCTGAAAAGCAGTGGTGCTGCTGCCCCAATAGAACAGGCCCATGATAGCTAACCTATGGCACATGTGCCAGAAGTGGCACACAGAGCCATCTTTCTGGGCATGCTAGCTGTCGCCCATTGCTTTTCCAGGTTCTGGCGCTTGACAGCCATCTGGACTTTGCGCAAGCAGGAGCACCAGTAACCAGAAGAGCAGCTCCCAATACGCATATGCATGCTGGCCAATTGATCTTCCAGTTTCTAATAGACATGCATGCACGAAGAACTGCTGACTGGTGCGCAAATGTGTGATAGAAGCCGGCTGGCCAGCCGGTTTTCACATGCGTATGTGCTTGTGAAGCCGGAAGACTTTTAGAAGCCGGAAGACCAGATGACCAGTGTGCATGTGCAAGCCGGGAACTGCTGTTCTGGTTTCTGGCACACGTGTGCACATTTCAGCACTCAATGACTTTTCGAGGGGGGGGGGCGCTCCCATTTCGGCACTTAGTGCCGAAAAGGTTAACCACCACTGGAATAGGCTCTAAATGCATAGGAGCTGCCAGATGTAGTTCCTTTTAGAACTGCTGAAAAGTTTTAGTCTGCTATGAAGTAAAAGCTACGAGTAATGCTCGACTTAACATCTGCTCATTTATTTAATGATGTAGAATTACAATAGCTCAGGAAAGGAAGCTTTACAGCCATAAAGCATCCTTTCCTAAAGACCATTGCAAAACCCCAACAGTCATAATAACATTGTCTGGGTGCCTGGCAACCTTACAATCAGTTGCCAAGCACCTCTCAATCATGTAATCGTCATTGGAAATCTTTTTCACTGGCTTTCTCAGAAAGTCAGTAGTTGTAAGCTACTGCATCTGCTGTGAAAGGACTCCCTCCAGTCTAGATGCTGGCTGAAAAAGCTTTTCTTGCATTCTTGCACCCAACTGAAAGATTTCCCTTTTGTGCATTGAGGGGAGCTGAACTCCTTTGGCAGACAGGTCTTTCAACCATCCACAAAAGACAAGAGGGCACCAAAATCTAAATGGAGAGACTGCATGGTAAGGCAAGGAGTGTGAGGTGCCTGATGGATGGGACAAGCCCAGCACAGGCCTTGCACAAATGTCTTTGTTCAAGGACTGAAAATCCTGCTTGGAGTTTGGCAAAGAAGACTTTCAACTCCTGAGCAGAGAAGCAGTTTGATAAGAAAAGGAGTGAAGAGGCAGGTCCAGCACAAGCTGCACACAAGTGTCTGTCTCTGCTGGGATTCTAGCTCTTGAGCAAAGCAGTCATATAGGGGTCTTACTTAGTGACTGAGATTATGTGATAATTGTGGTTGTAAGTCAAGGGTTACCTGTACATGGTTTCTCAAATAATTATTAGAAATAATTATTATGAGAAATAATAATTAGAAATAATGAACAAATCCCATGCTCACTTGCCCTGATGATATTATTTAGGGTTCTAAGGACTGATTGTGCTGGCCAAAAGATTCCTAATTGCCTGTTCCCCAATCAGATAGTTTTTGGATATGTTATGTTATCAGTCCCATTATTCCCAGAAAGCATGGCATTCTGACAAAGGGTAGATGAGCTTGCAAGGCTAAACAAATCTTCTGAAAGTCCTCTTAGAATGGGCCAAATGGCTAGTTATCTGGATGAACTGCTCCTATCAGTGCTCCTATCACAGTTAAAAGTGATCCCCCCTTAATGGAAGACTTAAGCCAAGGCAGTGTTTATATAACAACATTTTAAGCAACTTCCTTGTTTTAGCTACTTAGCATAGCATTTGCCACAAGAATTAATGGCCTAGGGTCTACCACAATGTTAGAACTACAACTTGCAAGCATTTTGATTTCACTTATCTTCCTAAAGGTCTCCTTGGCTAAAGGGCACCAATTTGACCGTGATGTGGAACTGCTGATATATTATGAAGATGTGCACAAGACTAGTACCATTTTAGAGGCTGGGAAATCTGGAACTACCCCAGGTCAGCAAAGCTGAAGGCAGAGGTGGGAATTTATGCCTCTGTGCTACAGTTCTCAGCAATCCCTCTGAGAACTAGGCCTACCAGTGAAGGATGCTGAGAGATGCAACTCAGCAACATATGGAGGAACACAGGTTCTTTATCCTTGGCATAAGCTATCTTGTGGCTGAAGTAGAAGTCCTAAGAATTGGACGAGTTCTGGCTTGAGTGAAAATGCCTCCTCCTCCTTCTTGTGCCATATCCATCATCGGATGTTGGCAATCATGTTGGTGATCCTGTTTTTATCAACAGCCGCATGAAAAAGTGCTGTTGAGTTAAGTGTCCAAACCAATCCCATAGGTTTTGAAGCCATGATGTTCTTCTTCTGCTTTGAAAATACCTATTCATTGCTTTCTTCCTGCAAATACAGGTTCACTGATGGGAGACCCAACCCTCCTGCTAAGCCTGTACCCAAACATTCCAGCTGCCAAAGCAGGTCAGTGTGTTCCTGGAGAGTTTATCTTCCTGCTGGATCGCTCTGGCAGCATGGGTACCCTCATTGGTTACAGTTTTGGCTCACAATCACGCATCGAGAGTGCTAAGGTACTTTAAAGGTGGATGAGTGGGTGAATCAGTTCGATTGTTAAAGAATGGAGAATGAAAAGTGGTCTAGAACAGTGGTTTGCAATCTGGAGTCCTGTGGGGCTGCTATGTCATCATAGGGGGTCCATGAAAGCTTGAAGAAATATCATGATTTAAATCATGAGTTAAGTCTGGGGAGGTCCATGGCCATGGTTTATGGCCACAAAAGGTATTTAAACGGGGTCTGTGGTGAAGAAAAGGCTGGTCTACAATATTTATAGGTTGCATGTATTTGTGTAGAATTTCCTCAAATCTTTTAAGGAGCTTAATCTTTCAAGGTGCTGTACAGGGTCCTTTCTCTCTGACCTGTAAAAAGAACTCTGTGGAGTACAGTGGATTTAGTATCTAGGGAAAGTCACAAAGTGAGAGCTGGGATAATTGAAGCCCAAGTCTCATCCAAACACAACAGTTGACCTTGCAAAGGGAGGACCTCAGCAAAGTAGAGATGATAGATATGTAAACTGCCATTTTGAATCTGAAAAGAAGTGCTGAAGTATCTAAAGTGACTCTGGATGTTTCTCTCCCCGTTCCTCTTCAGGAGACCTTAATTTTCTTGCTAAAGAGTCTCCCTCTGGGATGTTACTTTAACATCTATGGTTTTGGCTCGACTTATGACTCATTTTACCCGTGAGTATTAAAAGATACCTTTTCTCCATCTTTTTATTTCTTGGTTTCTCCAGCTCCTCCTTGTTATGTAAAATATATTTGGAAAGAATCAAATGAATAATTGGCTTTTAACACAAATACAGGCTTAAAATAGAAGAAACTCCAAAATCCTTAAATTAGGAGTAGAATAAAAAAAAAATACACAATGATGTATCTTGCATGTGCCACTTCCTTTTCTTAACTTGAAAATCATCTGAAAGCTTTATCATAGAACTTGGTTTAGCTTAGTAATAACTTTCACTCTCTTGCACCCTCCACAGGCAGAGTGTTAAGTATACCCAGCAAACTATGGATACATCTGTCCAACGTGTGAAGGAGTTGCATTGTGACTTGGGAGGTACAGAGATTGTAAAACCCCTGAAGGTTATTTACAGCCAGCCATGCTTTGAAGGACATCCTCGACAGGTATTCAGTTCTAATAAGATCTTTCTTTTTAGATAGAATCAGGATTTATACACAAGCACAAAAAGATTTATAGAAAAGCACATAATAATGCCTGTATACCCATAAGCTTTAACAATAAGCTGGAACAAGCTTTAAATTTTATTATATGCTGTAAGTGTTACAAACATAATCATGTATGGCTTGCATAGTCTTTTTTGGCTTGCAACCAAATAGATTTAGATTATACCAATTTGTATTTTCTACCATACAGTTGAGATCTTTCATTCATAACTAAATGTTCACATTCATTTCTGTATATATAGCAATGCTATTCTACAAGACCTTCATTTAGATCGATTATAGCTTTCTCTTGTTCCTAATTTCACAGGTACATTTCTGTTTTTCTTCTATTTATTCCATTAATCTGTATTCTCTCCGTTTCATACTCTTATATTCTTCCAAATATAATGATTATCACTTGGTCGGCCCATAAATATTGACCTCCAAAGCCCATCATGGTATTAGATCATTAAAGTCTTCACATGCCACTTTTAATAAGATAAGGAAAATATTGGTCAGGAGTCCCCAACCCACAGGTAGCGGCTCACTACCGGACCGTGGCCTATTCAGAACCGGACCGCATGATAGGTGGGCTAGTGAGTGCACACAGATCCATTCACGTGAGCAGCCCCACAAAGACCTCTCTTGTGTGAGAGTGCATGTGCACCCAACATTCACATGGCCCAGTACCCCCTTTCCCTATACCAGGCCACCAGCCGCCTGCTCCAAAAGTGGAGCTGTGAAAGAAGAGGCTGAGTGGGAAGAGAGTGCTTTGCTCAGCTTTTCTAATTGAGTGAGCTGCCTGCACAGGATACCTGATCTGCTTTTGGAAGATTGGGCAGCCCCAATCTGTGTGTGAAGGAGTGTGAAGGAGCATGAGACTGTGCCCCCAAAGGCTTTTCTTCTCTGTGCCAAAAGCTTTTGCAAATGAACGAAAGGATTTGGGGGAGTGATCTCACACAGATTCAAGCCTTCTGCCCTTTTACAAAAGCTTTTGGAAAAACATGAAGGAGCTCAAAACCATTCCCCAAAAAGTAATAAGCATAAGTAGAGCTGCACGCATGCACATACACACACCAGCCCACCACTCATGTGGACCAGTTCCCATCTTCACCACCAGCCGAGCCGCAAAAGTTGGAGGCCACTGAACTAGGTTACCTGTCTCAGTTATATCAATACTACACGCAGCATTCTTTATTAATGGTAAATACTACTGATAAGTTTGAGTATATTTTGGTCAATATTCTACCAAGAAAACCAATATGAATTTCACTCCAAATTTGCTTGTATTATTTTTATCAGGTTAAAATTTCTAATCTAGAGACTACTTTGCAAGCCAACATACTCACCAACATTGGTAGAACAGAAACAGAGACTATATACGAGCAGGTCACCTTTTCTAAAACCAGTTTGTGGAATGTTGAATTGTTAAGCAAACCCTTGCTTCATTCAAGTCCTGATGTCTCTTTGACAAATCATAGAAAGTTCAAATTAAATTTCTTCTTGCTTGTTTCCAATCTTCTTCTTCCTTTCCTATACAATTTTCACTTCAAGTTATTCTCTATCTCCACAGATCTTTGTGTTCACTGATGGAGAAGTGTCCAATACAAATGAGGTCATTGCTGAAGTTCGACGTAACAGTCACTTCCATAGGTAAGAAAACGTAAAGGTTTCCCTGTCAGTCATGTCCAATTCTAGTGCACAGTGCTTACGGAACAGGTAAGAAGAGAGGATGCAATTATTTTCTTAATGTTCTTGTTGCTTGGTTTCCATCAGCTTCTTCTTCACCAAACAGGTGCTTCTCCTTTGGAATTGGGGAAGGGGCTTCCACATCCCTGGTCAAAGGCATTGCTCGAGCTGCTGGAGGCAGTGCTGAATTCATCACTGGCAAAGAACGCATGCAGACCAAGGTAATGTCTCTTCCTCTTAATGGGTTTTAGCTTTGCTGCATGTCCAGGATTTACCATCTTTTTGGCTGCCACTTAATTATAAGTTTTAATATTTCAGCTGCAGTAGTTTAACACCTTTGAGATAAGGTGGGGGACATTAGAAATTACATGGATTCAGTTCTTTCATGCTAACAAGAACTAATTGAAAACCAATTGTTTGTGTTGGTTTATAATACATGTTCTACATAAGGCACAAGTTTTGGGGTAGTAGATATAGATCCTTGTCTCCTTGTTATTTGGAGCTTGGGGATTAATAATAAAATTATTACAGGTAATCTTCAATTTATAAGTTTAGTTAGGGTTAGGGTTGCCTTTTTTTCAGCCAAAAGCTGCAGTTTATATTTAGTTTTCAATCAAATTGTTTTGTTTTGCTACTATTATTACCAGTCACATTCCAGAGGACTTGCCGTGTCATGTGGAATGGGAGCAGAAGAGAATATCTATGTGCAGCCGAAATGTTGACTGTTTTTGCAGATGCTGTTCTGTAATCTCAAAGCTAGAGCAGTGACAACCTTAATATTTTAAAAATAAATTTTGTATTTTATTTCTCAGAGGATGCTGAAATCTTATATTGCTTCTTTATAAAATTCCTGTTCCTTGCAGGCTTTGCAGAGTCTGAAGAAGGCACTTCAGCCAGCGGTATCAGGGATCTCTCTGAACTGGGAACTGCCATCTGGCCTTGAGGCCAAACCTGTAGGGTCAGGCCCTCAAGTCATTTTCCAAGGTCAGCGCTGCCTCATCTATGCCCAGATCCAGGGCCAACTTCAGGCAAGTGATCCACCTGAGGCCCACCAATTTGAGTAATCCTCCCTCCTGTGGTGTGGCCTATGACTTGTGCTGGCTCAGCTAAGGGTATTTCAATGGCCCTTCCTTGGCAGCTCAAATCCTAGAACATCCTGGTTCTCAGAAAAAATTTCCCTTCTTTTCCCCTTCCTTTTGTTTTTATGCAGACAGGCTCCATGGAGGGGACAGCCGTTGTTCAGTATAATTTCCAAAACGAGAGTCCCACAGAAACAACAAAGTTCTCACTCCAACTTGAGAAGACAGACAGGTAGAACTCAGAACCCAGAACCTTTCCTTTAAGATGGAACCCAAGTCTGAACAAACCCTTTAAAAGAGGCACATGAGTGTGTTAGTGGGAGCACATTCAAATCATTTCTCTGAATCCTGAAGCAGATGCCTCTTTTTTCAGATTCACAGAGTTTCTTCATGAGCTGCTCCCAGCTATCTCTTCATACATGATGCAACCAGGAGCAGCTTATGAACCAAGAAAAAGATGAAGCTGTTTTGTTGATTCAAAGAGAGGTGCTTTTCACCAAGCACAGTCATTTCCTCTTGGAGATATATGTCCTTTGTATATTAAAGCCAAATGAAAGTAGGAAACCACCACCTTAATCAACTTTATTGCTCAGATGTGTGTGTCATCTCTTGCCCTCTGGATTCATATCCTTTAACCAAGAGATTTGGCTGGTTTCGTAATGGTTCTGTCAATTTTCAGAATAAAAATATAGTTAACAAGACATTAACTAAAGACCAACAGCTCAAGCCATTGCAAAATAAAACATGTGTTCTTTCATTTACTTCCAGGCTATAGAAGTGTTCTCCAAGGGGTATGTTCAGGCTCTGCTTTTTCTCTTTTCAGAGAAGAGACAACAAAGAGAGCCAAGATTTTTAGCCTTGATTTTTCAGCCTCATGAGTTAAAATGCAAAACAAGCAGTTAGTTGCTATTATTTTTTTCCTTTATTTACTGTCAGCTGATCATCTGGGCAGAAAACCATGATATAGAAGGAACTGAAAATGAATTAAGACTTGGTGTGTGATATAATGTCAGCTCTTTCTCTACCCATCCCTGCCCTTTCTGTGCAGGCTTCCTATTCATCGTCTTGCAGCTCAGGCTCTGTTGCAGGAATTAGAAGAGGACAAGGAGAAGGTGGAGGAAAAGCGGCTCCTGGCGCTAGAGACAAGCCTGAGCTCTGGGGTGGTTTGTTCCCAGACAGCCTATGTGGGTGTGAACACGGAGCTGGGCAAGTTGGTTCAAGGACCTCTCCTCCACCGAGATGTCCCCCTTCCAGGTGATTTGGGAGCAAAAGGTGGCAGATCAGTCCCAGGCCTTGAGTGGCCATTGAATCAACTGGGGGTCCGATTTGTAGCTGAGCTTCTCCAGATAGTCTGGAGTCTTGCCTGGTAGAGCTTCTGTTAAAAAGCCCAGTGCTCCCTGGATTTTAGCTTTCCATTAGTTGGCATAGCAAATTGCAGGTATCCACTCGTATTGATTGCCAGGTATTGTCAACATACCATATTTTTGTCATGACCTAGCTGGATTCTAGTTTTTTACCTCCTCCCTGAGCTGTCAGGTTGTTGGATATTTAATATCTGAATAGGAATCGTTGATTGTAAAATCTAAAAGAATAAATATAGTAATGATTTCTGTATTAGGCCATTCCCTCTTTCCTTCAGATAGAAACTATTCCAAGCATTTTTCTGACTTCTCCTTGTAGGCAGCTGCAAATCTTTCTTGAGAAAGTTATTATCCTTATAGGGATGGGAGAGCAGCTTTTTAGTAGTTTGGGGGTCACACTTAATGTTTAATGTTGGTAAAGAACTGGACAATGATGCACTGTGAATGAAGCTGCGTAATGCTGCAGATAGTCCCTATTTTCCCAGGTTTTGAAACTACAGACTGGGGTTATTTTAAGAAGTATGTGTGTGTACTTGTGCCTTCAAATCAGTATTGATACCTGGTGACTGCCTCAACAAGTTTACTTGGCAAAGTTTCAAAAGTGGTTTGCTATTGCCTTCCTCTAGGAATTAAGAAAAAGGGATGGGCTCCAGGTCACCCAGCTGACTTTGTGACAGGACTAGAACTCACATCTCCTGCTTTCTGGCTATTTTAAAAATATAATTCAGGCTGCCAATCATATTCCAGCTCAGACTTGCTATCTCATTCACTCTGCATCTGCTGGAATTTAGGCTAATGTTTTTTTTTTTTTTAATTTTATTAATTTTCTACAAACAAACAAACGTACAAAACATTAAAAACATCTACTCTCATATATACTTCCGGTGTAT
>BLBF01000064.1:670754-775020 GCA_015471245.1 Laticauda colubrina | reverse complement strand
GGACAACCATGTTCTGGATGACTGAGAATCTCCACAGACAAATGTCCCTTATATTTTGCATATGTCAAACATGGAATGTAGCTGTGTCAATAATTGCAAGATGAGTAAAATTGTTCTGACCCAGCTCCCCAAATATAACAAATCCTCTGATGTGAACTCAAAAGATTCCTTTATTAGGAATGCCAGAAGCCCCAGCAAAAAGTTTCTTTTACAGACTAACAAATCCAGCCAGCCAGAAGATGAATAGTTGTCTGCCACACTTACTTATCTCCACCCCCTGCTCTTTATCCCCAGAATTAGGTGGGGCCTCGCTAGCAGAGATGGTTCTTCCTTCCCCAGGATCGGCCAGGACTTTCCACTGCTTTCCCCTTTTCTGCCTTTTGTGCAGCCGCACATCAGGCACTAGACCCAGTGTTCCTCTTCTTCTTCATCAACCACCTCCGGACCTGGAGGCTGTTGACTCTCCTTCTCCATTTATTTATATGGCTGCCCAAGCTTGCCAAACCAAATCTGGGCGGCTAACCTAAAATAATCAACAGTAATATCAATAAGAACAAATAATACTTCCTATTGCCAGCCTTCTGAGATGAGTACATTTAACATCTGAAATATCCAGGGGGGGAAAACAGATTTTTAGTGTCTTTTGAAAAGCTGGCAAGATTGAGGTTAATCAAATCTTGAAGGTTTTTTTTATTTTTGGGGGGGGGGGGGGAACATAGAGAAATCAGTCCAAGATGCAGGTACTGCACAAAAAAGACGTTTCTTTGATTCAGCCAGGTGACAAAGGGACCTAAAACATAACCTGTTCACAAGCACAAATGAGACAGGTGGTCCTACAAATAACCTGGTTACCATTTGCATATCTTTGTTTTAGGTTATGTTGTATTTTCTGATATCCAATATTTTGCTTTTGTGAGGTTAGTAGAATGGGGTGGAAAAATATGAGTGTTCAACATTGGATCTTTGAGAAGAGCCCTAGGATTTGTGCCACCCAAAGTTTCATGTCTGATGTTGCAGATAGTCAGATTAAAAGGAAAAACATAGAGGAGGGATGAAACTGGCAATTTAGTAACCAGTAAGTGTGAGGTCTAGAGACTTGTACTTCAAAATCCTGTTTTTAAATTTCTTCAAGGTTTCATATTAATACAGGTAGATCATCAGAATTGAGCCCCAAATTCGTTGTTAAGTGAAACATTTGTTAAGTGAGTTTTGCCCCATTCTACAACTTTTCTTCCCAGTTCTTAAGTGAATCACTGCAGTTGATAAGTTAGTAACCCAATTGTTAAGTAAATCCAGCTTGCCCATTGACTTTGCTTGTCAGGTCGCAAAATGAGATCACATGATCTTGGGATGCTGCCACGGTCATAAGTATGAACCAGTTTCCAAGCATCTGAATTTTGATCACATGAGGATGGTACAAAAGTTGTAATTGTGAAAAATGGCCGTAAGTCACTTTTTTCACGCTGTTGTAACTTTGAACAATCACTAAATGAACTATTGTAAGCCGAGGACTACCTGTAGCCAGATAACACAAAAAGGATCTAATTCCATTGTTCCAGCTCTGGTTAAAAAAGCTAAAATACAACACCTGAATTAACAGGAATCATTGTTTCCTTTTTCCCCTGCCTCAACTCAAAAATAAAATATAAGTATCAGAATGGATTTGTTCTTTTATTTAAAGCCTATTTGGTTTTATTAAAACATGATTTCATCTTATTAAGCGTAGTCTCTTTGTTAAAAAAGATGGACAGCAACTGAAAAAGTGAAGATAACATTTTTGAGATGATCAGTTATATGGATATGATTAAATTAGTAAATAATCTAGAATTATATTATTAGTTCCACTCTTACACTATGATTTTTGCTTCTGTATTTAGTGAGAAAATCATCCCATCCAGCAAACGTTTTGAACAGGCAAGTTGATACATTCAGTGTAAAACAATCAGCTAAAAGGAAATTGAAGGTAAACTTTGATGGGTTTTGAACATTTCCAGTTCTAAGATTCCCTTTTTCACCAGCTCAAGAAGCAGAACTAAAGAAGAGTCTCTTTTGAAGTTGGTATCCCTGCAGAATGCAGATGGCTCCTGGCCTCATGGGCCTGCCTTAGCTACCATACTAGACCTGAGTGAAGCTGAGATCTCAGACAAAGCACCAACCCATGTAAGTTTCTGTAATGAACAGCAAAAGCTTTATTCATTTATTATTGTCTATCAATAGAAAAAGCTTTCTTGAGTCCACGTTCAGTTAATTTGAGGGAAAGGAGTATAGAATTAAAATCATGTAAGCATTTTAGAACCCTCCAAATGCAGTGGGCATCAAATCACCCATTGCAGGTAGCAAGGATAAAAGCAAGAAATTGTTTGATTTGTATTCCAGAAAATCTAGATAGCAAATTCCAGAGTTCAGAACAAACTAAAAAAACCTGTGACACTGATAGAAAGTAAGCTGGCATTTTTAGGAATATAGGAGCTGTCATAACAGGTAGGAAGACAAGCCAATGCGTGTTTACTCTGCCCTTAATCCCTGATTTTGCCATGATGGGGGATGGAAGGGCACAGCCATCTTATGTGGCCCTTCCTAAAAACATTTTAACATCTTCAATACTTCATACATATTACAGAGCATTTAGCTCACTCAGCCAAGCTATCTTAGCATTAGGACAGAGTGGACTAGACCCTGGAGGTGGTTGCCAATAATCAGGAGGTGGAAAAGTAGAGAAAATGTGTTAATTGAATTTCACTCCGTGGAAAACAGAGAGTTTTAACTATTGTTAACTATTGTTAAATCCATGGAATCCATTATCTATTTCAACCTATTGTTTTGAATTCCGGATAACAGCTCACTTGTATTTCTGATTTTGTTATTGAATCATTTGGAAAAAATATTTTGCACTTCTTTACAGGAATAATATGTAAGGCTCATGTAGCATCTTTTCCCTACCATTGCTTTCAGGTGACCCCAGATATATGGGCGACAGTGCTGGCTATTCTCTGGATTCATTTGAATGCTGCAGAGAAGAGAGATGAATGGGAACTGCTAGAAGGAAAAGCTGTCCATTGGCTCCAAGTGAATTCAGGTAATGTATTGAGAGCAGCTTGTCAAATGAAATCAATCTCAGGATAAGAAATGCTAGTGAGTGGCAGTCCTTAATCTACCTGGGGTGATTATGGAAACAGCTAATCAATACCACATCTTGTTAGTACTTGGAGACCATGGGGAAATCCTGGGACTGCTTCCCAGACTGAAAATTGAAGAAGCATCTTAAAAGAAGGCAGTAGGATCAATTGTACATTATTGCCAAGGCTACCTTGAAATGTCCTTGAGGCAAACCAGGAATCTGATTCAAGGGAATCTTTGTTTTATGGAAAAAGAGATTTGGTGAATACTTTGGATCAGTTCCTTAAAATTCCCCCAGCCATAATAGCCGCTGCTGAGAATTCTGGGAGTTGACTTCCGAAAGTTTACAGGGCATCCAGATTGATGTGAATTTTGGACAATGGAAGATGTGCTAAATGCTATTATGTTGTTTAAACTGAAGTGGGTATTGTTGAATGATCCTGATTGTTGACTATTCATTTACAGGAGATCAACTGGCTAAATGTGTAAATGCTGGCAATGAAGTTCTGGGAAGTAGAGTCAGCCCCCAGGTATTTGGGCTCTGAGTTTACAGTGTCATCCTATGCCTGAAACTGGAACATCTGCATCTATTCTTGCTGCAATGTAATCTGCTACAACCTCCATTAGAATCTATTACGTCCTGGGTTGTCATTCTCTTGAAAGTACCAGTGCCTTGCTTACAAACTTATTAAGTTCTAATGCATCACAAATTGCTCTGCTGATGCATTCATATGCCAGCATTTTAGGCATAAATGTAGCAATAGTAACAGTATTTAGGCTTATATATCACCCTATAGCATTTTATAGCACTCTCTGGGAGGTTTACAATATTGAAGCATGATTTGCATATTGCCCCCAACTGTCTGGGTCCTCATTTTATCAGTCTTGGAAGGATGGAAGGCTGAGGCAACTTTGAGCCCTTTCAGGATTGAACTCCTGTGTGCAGAGTTTGCTGGCAATACTGTATTCTAAACACTATGCTACCAATAGATTTATATTTATTCCATGCTATATATATGTGCCTGGGGGGAAAACATCACTTTTGAAAGAATGAAAATTAAGACTTAACACCTACCACCCCAATATTTCTGCTTTAATTTGTTATTTAAAGTTTATATTAAGACCTTGGAACATAAGTATGTATGCATCCTCCACTAATTAAAAATTAGGGATGCATTCCTAATCGCAGCAAAGCCCGAGATGGATTCATATAATAAATGAGATTTTTTTACTGATCTGAGAGAGCAATAAAGGATTAAATGATCTAATTAAGAATAAAAAGATAATGTTAAGATAATGTTTCTGATTGGTTGTCAATTTTATTATGTTGGCAATATAAAATAATGAAGGAGATGCTTACAAAAAGAAAACACTTTGGTATAGTGATTAAGGCATCAAGCAGAAATCAGGTTATTTTGAGTCTTGCTTCAGGCATAAAACATCTGGGTGATCTTGAGCAAATTATACTTTTAGCCTTTGGAAGCAGGCAATGGTAAACCACTGCTGAAAAACTTTACCAAAAAACAAACTGCAGTGTCTATTCCAATCTTTACCAAAAGTCAACAATAACTCAAAGGTACACTCATGCTTAAAAATATAATATGAGCTTCTCTCACTATTTTTGTAGTTTGATTTAATACCTATAAATATGTTAATAAAGTTTGGAAATTGGAACAATAAGTTTAAAATGAATTATGCAACACTTGGAGTTTATCAATATACAAAGAATTGTGGATTTATTGAATTTGAAGGTGATTATTTTCTAATAACCACCCCAGACATCTTGAATAGATGATATACATTCATACCAATTATATAATGAATAGAATACCTACTCTGCATAAAGATTTAATGCTGTATTTAAAAACTGTCCTTTGTTTTTCTCTTGGATATAAATGTGACTTTACTTTTTGGAAAGGTACTTATTTTGGGGGTCACCCTCAATGAAATAGATAACTGAGGGAGTAAAATTAACAAAGTTTCTAAGATGCATTAATGATCTACTATTTGACAAGATGTGCTACAACAGACCCTTAAGTCAAATACTTTTCCTAAACAAATGAGAATTTTCTAAGACAGGCATAGCTGTTCAAATTATTAAGATAAAGCCTGTAAATAACATTGCATGTAATCTCTCAGCAGATGGCAGCATCTCTCCAATATTGCCTGAGCTAAGAAGATAAGCATAATAAGACCTTATTAAATAGAAGGCTACATAAGCTTTGGTCAAGGATATCAACAAGACCTTCCCCACAGTTTTAAATCTTCTTTAAAGTGATCCAGTTCAGATTTGTTCCCAGATTAAATCAGTTTAATAGGCTTTGACTGCAGATAGTCCTTGACTTATAATTGCAACTGAGCCCAAAATTTATGTTAAAGGAGACATTTATGAGTTTTCCCCATTGTATTACCTTTTTAGCCACAGTTGTTAAGTGAATCATTGCAGTTAAGTTAGTAGCATGACTATTAAGTGAATCTGCCTTCCTTATTGATTTTGCTTGTCAGAAGGTTTCAAAAGCTGTTCACATGATCTCATCATAAATATGAACCGGTTGCCAAGAATTCAAATTTTGACCACATGACTACAGGGATGCTACAACCGTTGTAAATGTGAAAAATGCTCAGAGGCCACTCTGTTCAGTTGTACAAATAATGGAATCCAATGCATCATTTTTGAAATTATCTCAGATTATATGCATATCAATTAGACTTTTGCCATATATAGCAAAGGTAAAATAGAAGGACAGTAAGTGGGTAAATAATTACATTTTAAAAAATTAATGAAAAAATATCCCAAAGTGCTCAAATTAATAGCTACAAAATCTAAATAGCCCCGTAAGAGAGTTAGCGGTGCTTCTCCATAGATTATATTCTACAACCCATCAGTTCGCATGACTAGTAGATGGAACGAAAAATGAGCTTTCTGTATGTCTGTGTTGCCATCTAGTAGTCATTCAGATTTTTGCAGCTCAGATCTTTTTAAATAGTTCTATACTTGGATGATTAGAGTTTATCAGATTTGACTCCATGACAACATATCTTACTAAATCTACAGCTTTAGTTTGGGGGAGGGGGGTCCCATTCAAATCTAGTCTTAATCAGAGTTCACCCAGTTGCACTAGGTAAAGCCCTAATTTTAGACTTCAATTTTTAATAGAGATGCTAAGCTACCTTAAAAGGTTGCAGTAGGATCTGCTGAGATATATGGAAATAACTGAAATTGGTTTTTATTTCTACTGTTTTGACCGCATTTTCACCATTTCTTCGATGACATTTTTGAGTGTGTTGAAGTTGTTTTTCTCAATAACTCTCCAGTGTCCTTGATACCTGGGCTTCCTAACTGAAAAAGTCCTATGGGAGATGTTTCCACACAATTTTCTCTTCTGGGATTTCATCAAAACAAGAGAGATTGCAGATCCCTAGGAAAATGAGAAATTAAAAGCCAGACATTAACATACTCAATCATTTCAGTTACAGTACTTCAGCAGAAGAATCTTATGACCCATTCAATATAATTTAATATAATATCAATGTAAGCACGATTTGAAATCATTGTTTTAGTGTGGCCAGTGGATATTAAAGCAGGGGTCTAAACTGATGACAGGGCATTCAATAATGTCTCCCACAATAATAAACAAGAAAAAAATGTCTCCCACAAAATTTCTGGAGTGGCACTTAAAAAATTTATGGAGTGGCAAAGTATTTGATTACTCAAGAGACCACTTCTATATGCATGATTCTAAATCAATGTAATTGAATATCTTCCCACTGAGAAAAACAATTCAAATAACAAAGAAAATCACAAGAATATAGAGATACACATTAAATCATTCTAGAGCCCAAAGCCCCATTGAAATAAAGTTATTTTCATTGCCTTCCGGAACTTTGAGCAACTCCACCCCCAAAGTAGAAAGGCCTCTTCTCTCATTTCCTATTCTTCCTGAATAAACTGGATATCTTGTCTCCATTGTAAAAAGTAACCTTTCTTGTATGCAATATACAAGCAGTATATATCTATAGAGAAAATATAAAGACCATTAATTAGGCAAAGCTCTTGTACCTATATAATATATAAATAGGCTACCAATATTCAATGCAACCTTTCCAGTTTATAACTGGGTGCCATTCTTTGTAGCTTGTATGACATAGAACCTGCACCTTCAGGAAATGCAGTAAATTGGGAGAGTAAAATGATCCCCCAAATTACAAGGAGAGCTAGGTTTCGATAAATAATATTTTTCATAGAGGCCTTAGCCTCTTATGAAAACTGCAACACTGACTTAAAGATGGTATTTTACTTGCTGAGCAAAGATAAAGACACTCAATAGGATGCCCTTAGGAAGTTTCGGACTGCAGCTCCTATCATCCCAGGTCAGTAGCTAGGACTTATAGGAGAAATGTTCTAAAACATCCAGAAGCAACATAATTCATGAGAAGTGATTTTTTTCCCCCTAATAATGCTATTTTCTCCCTCCTGGGAATCCTGTCACCTCTTGTGAAAGATATCCAAAACAAATCAGATGGCTGCAGTTAATTATTTTGCTTCCTCAAAAATCACTTCCTCCACCCATATGCAAACAATCAGGAATTAAAACTGATTCTGAGCTGAACAAACTACAGGACAGTGATCTTGGACTTCTTTTATTATCCAAAAATTGAGGGTCCAAACAAATGATTTATAAAATACAATATCGTGAGAGTCTTTTGAAGCTGATGACTTTCTTCTTTCTTTTCCACATTATAGCCTAACCTATAATGGCTGGACTTCCAATGCCTATTCTACTACTAACTGAGCCAAGGTCTGCTTAGCTTTTCTGATACCAGCCAAGGCCAACTAAGCACTGTCATCTGCCAATAAAGCTGCTCTTAAAGGTACAGCAACAGACTAAATTTGAAAAATGACCATCTTAAAAACAAAAAATTTTTAGGGGAGGATTCCCTAAAACAGAATACTACAGCATTTAAAGAAGATTAACTGTCTAATAGAAAGGCTTTTTGGATGAAAAACCAAAAAGAGGTACAAACCAAAGTGGGTAGCAAACCTCTTTAGCAGGTCCAGGCTTCTCAAAGTGAGGTAAAAATGGGGTTAGCCATTAGTAAACCTCAGGATTACTGAACCAAGTTTGGTTCACTGATTAGTTTATGAGTCTGCTACACAAATATGCAACCTGCATGAAATTTCTATGTGAAATATATTCTAATGTGTATTTCCTACATCCACAATAACCAAAGTGGTATAGTTAATCCCTACCGTCTTCTTCCAAGCCTCTTCTTCTCTGGTGTCCTCACCCCAAACTCACTCTTAAAAACTTCTATACCGAATCCTCTAAGCCTTGCGGGATCGGGGAATTGGGGAACTAAACTCTTAAAAAGTTTTAATTCCCAAACCGTGACGGACGGTTCTAGGACCCTGAAGGCGCTACCCCTTTTACCTTACTTTCCACTGTGAAAATTTGCTCGCAACACCGGGAGCCGCTTTTCTGCACAGAAAATCTTAATGGTGGGAATAAATGAATACGCACCCAAGGATGGAAGAGAAAAGGATTAAAAAAAACTACCTCCCAACATTTCCAAAATACCTTCCCGCTGCAATGCATCACTGAAGTCAATTTCTACATTTTTGGGATGATTAGGGGGAAGGACTTCCCGGGTCAGGGGGAAGTGGCTTCCGGGCAGCTTTGAGCCCCGGCACCTTTTTTTTTTTTTTTTTTAATTTGGAAATTATCCGCTGGCAGAAGCTCAAGGGAAATAGCCTGCGGCATCCTTGGGCAAAGTTGCGTTACCAGGATTCCTTATTTGAAACCATGGTCGCGAGTCTTACTGGGATTGGTGTTGAGTGCACGCTGCTGGGCAGAACTTAATTTCAGCCAGGGCTCGACAAAGGTATAGTTCTTTCTCTTTGGAACTGCTCCATCAGCTGTAACACCGTAGGTGAAGGGCTTAGGTTAAAGGATCCGGTCACTTCCCGTTTTAGATCAGAGATCTCTTCCTGATAAAGACTTTTGTGCAACCTGCAAACTGGCTGGGAAAGGGAAGGAGGAAGCAAATTGAGAAAGGGTCTAAGTACTCTGCTGACATGATAAATGTACGCTAGTTTAAAAAATCCACTGTTGGCTTGGAAGATAAGTCGGGAGAAGGAACTTGTCAGAGTCGTTAACATTTAGGGAAAGGTGGGATCTTGGGGTAGAAGTGACCAGGAATATTCTTCAGGAGTTCTATACTGTTCAGAGGTTTGGTTTTTTTAATCTTCCTCCTAATAATCAATGGGCGGAGCAGATAATACTCCTCCCAGCACGCAGCTTCAGTCTGGCTCTTATACAAATATAATCTGCGTTATATTTCGGGGACTTAATTGAACGCAGCGAGCCTTGCTCTTCAATACTGTACACAGGCTTAGGATGGAGGTACAGAAATAAAATAAGTGAAATTAAAGGCTGGTGGGCAATGATGAAGCATCTTTTTGAATGCTGGATTGATTTTGTATTTTAAAAGGGCAAACCCTTTCTAGTGCCTACATAGATACAAACCATATTGTTTCAGTAGAGCTTACACTTAAGCAAGGGCATCTATGGTTATGGCTTTATTACATCAGTGGAAGATAAGTGTTTACTACCCAGATTTATATACTGCCCCATCCCAAGCCACTCTTTCTGAAACACACCCTTATATTCCATTCCACTCCAAGGGTAGTCCTAGTATCTTTTGTATCTAATTGTCTTAAATCTAGTTCAGGGCAGCTTGGCCTCTGTTTTATTTAATTTTGAGGGAAGTTACTTAAGAAAATATCCAAGAAGAAGGAAATGTTGAACTACATCTGTACTGTTGCCAAGAGAAATTTGATGGATGTAACACATTTCCATAGAATTAGTTCTGTCCAAAGGGGCCTTTATCTTAAATTGCTTTATCATTGTAATTTAAACCTGTCCTTGAGGCAAGTCATTTGACTCCACTTGTTTGAGTCATCTGGACAGTCTTGATAACAATTGTGTTTTGCACAGTAAATAGCCCACCTCATTTTAGCCTGCTCTATGGAATCAACCCCTATGGTCAGTCTGATATTTGTAGGGGGGGATTGGATTGAGTTCATTATGGTTTAGTTAACCATGGTTTGTATGTGAATATAATAATGTCTTTAATGTTATATTCAGATAAACATCACTCCTAAAAGCTTTACTAGCAAATAAGCTTCAGTAAAAGTAAAACTTCTTGTGAATAGATATTTCAAATATTCATGACAGCCTGAAATCAACTAGTTATGCTTTTCCTATTGAGAAGCGTTCCATTAGATAATTTCAACCCTTTTTCTCTTTCTAGGAACATTATATTCTGTTGGTGTTACTTATATTTTTTCTGAGCACATTCTTATTTCAGGATCAGTCTGACCCAATTGCAAGCTTATACATTTTTTTTTTTAATGGAGATGCTAGATTTTGTGGCTATAGAATGGTGCATCATATAAAAATGACGTGCATGTAAAGATAAAGATATTTATTGGGCAGACCTCTGGAAAAAGAAGGAGCCAGGCAGTCTGGATAGCTGATGGCTTGCTTTTGTGAAGTTAATGCTCTGTTATGGGCTGGGCTTTTGTTTGCAAGCACACCAATGGCATGCATACTAACAGTTTCCCACTGTTAGTGGGAAATCTAAAATGGGTTGTGAGACCACATGGTGCAACGAGGCCTAGTCAGTTGCACAACTCTGTTTATCTGAGCATGCTCTGAGATGGGGGGTGGGATTCCTGAATAACAGGTTCAAGAAAGTGAGGGCTACAAAGGCAGGAGTCAACTAAGTCTTTGAGGGGGGTCTTAAAAAGTATTTAAAAAACTGACACCAAGTAAAGCATTTGGAGTGGGCAAGCAAGCACATGCTGGACTGAATCTACAGTTTTTGGTTGGCAAAGCTGGATGAGTAGAAGACTCAAAACTAGTAAGATTTCATTTTTTGTCTCCCCCCTTCCCTATCTATCCTGGCATTGTACTTAACACTTGAAAATATTCTTTGTCCATTTGAAACTATTTGAAATCTTCTTCCATTAATATCTTGAGTATGCCTTAGTTAGCAAAACTGCTGTTTGGAACAATGAATTTGTTTGCAGAGAATTAGATAATTGGTATGGTGGTCTAAAGTCCCTATTAAAGAAAATTGGATACTTCTAAGAGTTACTTAGATTCAGATGCATTCCAACTTTCTAAGGATTTTGGTCCCTTTCTTCTCCATACAGCAAGCAAGGAAGATTTGGAAAGATGGATTCACTTTTAGTGAGGCATAAGCTTCACTAAAAGTAAATCCTAAATTTACTTTTGATCAGCATTGCATGCTTAGAAAAGGAACTTTATCTTTGTTACATTTCTACTGATGGCTATTTATGATCTGTAAATTGAGATTTAATATATTTCTTAGTTTTGTCTTGCTGGTCAGCCTGAACAGAAAAGCTTCCATCCACTTGTCACAGATTACAATAGGAGTAAATCAGGTTGATATTAAAAATGCCACCTCCAAAAGATTCTCTTTTTTTCTTTTTTAAACATCAATCTCAGGATAATGGATAAAGCTGGCACATTTTAAATGGAGGTAGCTAAAAATACTATTCCTGTATTTTTACTGTAAACATGATTGATTGCATTATATATCATTGTTAGAATGTATAAGAGTTAATTCCACCATGATTTCACACCACTGAATTACCAACTAAAAAAATCTGGTACATGTTGAAAAAGTTTTGGCATTTCTTGGCTCAATGCCCTGTGCACCATTCAGCCAATAGAATTCAGAGCTGAACGAATGGCAAAGACAATACATAATTTCTATGTAACAAAATCTGATTTAACACAACATCTGATAAGAACTAAAATATTTCTTTTCATGTAGATGGAAGAATTTGAAAGTTTGTGTTCATAGTATCTGATGTGGAATATGTGAAATGCTTCTATATGTTTTGGATTTCAGTTTCCATCATTTCTATCAATCTAGGGTAATATAACTTAAATAACTACTGAATATAAGAACAACCCCATTGGATAAGACAAGGGCCCAACTTAGTCTGGCATTTTTTTTTTAATTACAACAAGATTGCCCTGATCAGAAGCAAGATATTATCCTGCAGTTGGTGTTTAGAGTCATGCTGCCCTAGAAACAAACATTGATTTTTCTAGATGGTAGAAAATGTATCTCATGCCCCTTTCAAACTATTCAAGATATTGATCATCATCACAACTTAGAATAATCAATTTTAGGAAGGTCCAGGACAAAACATCTGGAGGATGCAAAATTTCTAGCCCACAGGCTAGTACAACAGTTTTTAACATAAACTATGATCAATTATAAATGAGTTGGCCTCAAACATAAATTATAAAAACTATGGAAAGTAACATAAAACTAATAATAGTTTAAACCATTCTTTTCTGCTTCTTTATTTCCAATCAAATTTAGACTTTACCCTTTTCTCACTGATTGGCTTTCCCCTTTCTCTTCCATGCCATGCTTAGTTCAATTCTTGAGATATAACATAGAAAGTATTACATTTAATAAAATGGGAATATAATCATTGAAAGGGGAAAGTTTAATTCTTATAAAGTATGTTACAAGTATCACCAGATAGTTGCAAACTGAAACATTTTAGGATGCTTGTCAAGAAAAGTTTTGCAAAGTTTTCAATCTGAAGAAAACTATGAACCTCGTCATATATATTTCCAGAAGAATTATATTTATTAATTTTTATCTTGCCTCTATTATCTTTTATAAATAACTCAAGACAGTGAACATATCTAATCCTACTTCTTCCTCCTATTTTCCCAACAACAATCCGGTGAGATTAATTCAAATGAGAGAGAATGACTAGCCCAAAGTTACACTTTCATGTACAGCTTTCATGCCAAAGCAGAACTAGATAGAATTCAATCTCCTGTCTTCTGGGCCATGTTACTGAATTCAAATAAATATACAAAGGATTGTAATTTTAATAGCTGAACAGATAACTTTAATCAAAATATCCTGCTTCCTCCAGTTTAACCTGAAAGTCATTTTATGGTACTATTAGTTTAAATAATTTTTAATGCAGCTTGATTAGCTTGGAAAAAGCAAAAGACATGTGAAATGTGTCATCTTATCTTTCAAATACTAGCTTTATGTACCCTTTTGTAACCAGCCTCTCTTCATATCGAGCTTTCTTTTTATGTTAATTATAGTTATACATCCTATTGGACAGTCAAGTCTGATTTGTTCTGGTAGCATGTAATTGTAAAATCTTTATGGATTGATGTCATCAATTAATATATTAAAATAGGTAATTCTATTGTAACTGAGTTTTTAAAAAAACAAACAAACCTGTGTTCATATTCCTATTTGTTGTGTCATTGTCTATCCCTCTAGTTTGAGATCCAAACCACTCAAGGAATTTCTCCACTTGATACCCTTTCTGGTGGGCAGACCAGTTATTGGAAGCTTCAGCAGAAGCCTACATAAACTCCAAATCCAAACAAAGAATGAGGAGAAAAATAGCAGCAAAGCGGAATATGGTGGCCCAGTACTTTCCGTGTCAGACACCATTCGAACAACGAGTGCAACCATTGGTGAAAATGGAAAAAGAACCAGACCCAGCAGGCTCTGATTCGTTAGGAATGTCAGAAGGCTCTATAAAAACATATCGTATTGTACCGGTAGGAACAGGAGGAGGAGGTATCCGGCTAGTAACACCACAGCAAACCAGGAATGAACGACTAGAAGCACCTCAACGCTGGGAAATCCAAGGGCAAGAATTGCCAACTCCAGAACTTACCCCAGTCCAATCACCTGCATGGAGGAATCTGCAAGTACCAGAACTCACCTTAACAGAAGACATTGAGACCTATTTGACTACTTTTGAAGATGTGGCTGAGGCCTGCAAATGGCCTCGGGAACAGTGGGTGACCCGGTTAGTGCCTGCCCTCAATGGAGCTGCCCTCCAGGCCTACAACAGCTTGGATCCCAGAGAAAGTGGAGATTATGGGAAGGTAAAAGCTGCAATCTTACGAGAAGATGCTGTCAGTCTGGAGAGGCAGAGGCAGCATTTCAGGCATTTCCGTTACCAGGAGGCTGAAGGGCCCCGTGATGTATGCTCTCGGCTGCGAGGACTCTGCCATCGCTGGCTGGAACCAGACAGCCGCACCAAGGAACAGATTGTAGAATTGTTGATCCTAGAGCAGTTTCTGACTATCTTGCCCGAGGAAATGCAGGAATGGGTTCAAGAATATCGTCCAAAGACCTGCATTCAGGCAGTAACCTTGGCAGAACATTTTCTTCTGAAGCAGCAAGACAATGAGAGATGGGATCAACAGGTGAGCACTTTCCAGCATAAAACTTGGGAGTTTATGTCCTAACATGCAATTAAGAGTTTTAAATCACTTTTAAAAGCACCAGTTTCTACGTAGACTCATGATAATATCCAGGAAGGGGAGGTTCGGGGGGGGGGGGGACGACAGATGGGGAGGGAACACTACCTACCTTCAGGGAGCTAGTTGTTGCTGAAACATTCCCCTCTTTTTTGTTTTAGTTTTTACAATTTTATTAAGTAATGCCCAGTTCTCATGAGAAACTTTTTCTTTTGTGTATTTTTTTAAAAGGGTGGCTCAGTTCTGATTTACATAATAAGAAATGGTCAAGTTTTACAATGACCATTTGAACACCTATTTAACTGGCAAGTATTTATTTGATGACATTCCTAATGTCAAAATCATATCCCTTTCCAAAAAGGTTAATGCTATGTTCATTTTAATAGTTTAAAAAAGGTGCTTACTTTGTTTATATATACAACTATTCTTTAAATGTAATGAAAGTGATTTATGAAAATTCATTGCACTGAGCTGAAATTTAGCTCTTGCTCAATTTCTGCTTTTTAAATTTTCTGTTTGTTCACAAAGAGAAAACAACTTGAAAGTGAGGAAGCGACATGGAGCATTTATTGTCTTACATTGTTTAACCACACAAGTGTTGACGTCCCTTTACTTCACTAGAAAAAGTGTTTCCTATCTTTAGGGCAGAGCAGAATTCTGAGAGAACCTGAATGAATGTCAGCTGATACAGGCAACCTTATACGCTATTAAAATTCAAAGAAATAATACCAGAAGACTCTTGGAAAGATTCAAGTTTTGTTCATTTATGTCAAGCAAGTGTGAATTCTAAACTAACAGAAATAAAAGATTTCATGCATTTTGCAAAGTGACAGTGACATCAAGCATCCAGCCCAGAATTGGCATTGTCTGGTTAGGATTGGTGACTCCCAGGTTAAGTTAAAGACAGCACGTGTAAAGTGTTTTTTCCTGGATTGACACCTATACAGTCACAGATATATTTGAATCCATCTTACACCATTGGCTTCCCTAGTCACTAAAGGTGATTGAAGATTTTTCTCATATGTTGCTGTTTTCCTGCTTACATTCTACCTTCCCCTGACAATATTGTATCCCTCTGCTTGGTGTATTCCCTTGCCTTGAATAGTGTCTAACTGCTGTTTCAGGTGCTAGGGCCATATATGATTGAGGAGTCTGTGAATTTACCAGAAAGTGAGCAAGTGGTCTCAGATACTCGGCAGGTTCTGTGCAGAGAAAATAAGGAAGAGCTGAATGAGCATGCCTCCTCAGTAGGTAAGGTTTTTTGAGACTCCAAATATCTTGGGTCAACTCTGATAATACAGTCATTTAGTTAGGGATTATGGGATTGAAAAACAGCGTATCTGAAGGGACCAAATTGGGCCAGAGAGTCACTCTGGGACTAAGAAGATCCAAGTTCAAATAATTCTTCAACCATAAACTTCTGGTCTTCTACTCTTTCTTATCGTATTTTATTTTGCAAAATTGTTGTGGAATTACAATGGCTGCCGGGAGGGGGAATCAGTCTCTTTTTTCTCTTTTAATCCAGCAGGTGATGAAATCCAGACTAAAAATGAGGAAGAGTATCTGTTACAGGAAAGTTCAAAAAGACAGAGAAGTCGCTTTCTTCCCAATTTGCAAGCGGCTGCCTTTGCTCACCAGATACCCAACAGTCAGCTAGCTTCAAAAAAACAGCCCTTGCACAAACAAGAGGCACTTTTCCCTTGCCCTGAATGTGGGAAGAATTTCTCACGTAAGTCTACCCTCACTAGACACCGGAGAGTACATACAGGGGTCAAGCCCCATCAGTGCACTGAATGTGGGAAAAGATTCTTGCACAAATTCAACCTGGTGAACCACATGAGGACCCACATGCGAGAAGAATCAAGCCGTTGTTCATTGTGTGGAAAAAATGCAAAGCGGAATTCAGGGCAAGGGAGCCAAGAGCGAAAGGCTGGGTATTGTGAATGCACAGGCAGTTTGGAACCACAGTACAGTTTGGAGCAAACAACACAGGACATGGGCGAATCCTTTAACTGACTTGAATCCTAGGAAGAAACACAGTATAGCTGACTTGAATGTGCAAATAATTTTTTTTAAGAAATAACTCTAAATCAGGGAAATGTTCTGCAGTCTTCTAGAAGCCAGAACCACTTTCTGATGACAAGGCAGTTATCCTGAATATTGATCAAAGCAAAAATGTCTTCAGTAGCTCAGTTCACCTGTTTGAATGTTTTGTTATTTGTTAATTTCTAAAATCATCCAGGGGAAGGAAGGGAGAAGAGCAGCAAAGTTCTAACCTTCAATGATAATAGAAATATTTTCTTCTTGATACCACAGTCAGAAGAAAGCTAGACAATCACACAGCAAAAGCTAGTGGAAATTCACCCTTCTCAGAAATCAAAATGTAATTGACCATAGAAATGTGCAAAATGCTTTGATGTCAATATACTTTGATATCTGAATATACTGAAAGCTGTCTGATCTTTAAATGAGTTTCAAGATTGGACCTCCTTTTGTATTCTCAGGAGAGATGCTCTCACATCAGAATAGAACATTTCAAGGATGGAATAGTCCGATCTCAAAATGTTTTGCACACACAATTGAAGGGCCTATACTTCAATGAACTGCTCAGATAGCTGAGGCTCTGTAACCGGATACATAATTTTTTTAGTAAATATCAATTTTATAAACGTCCTAAACAATAAAAAAAATTCTCGCTTTCAGGTTGATCAGTCATGTTCTTAAGTGCAAAAATGTCTTTAATTGCTCATGCATAAAAATCATATGGATGGAAGCTTATCCAGTCATATATTAGCTAATGAATGAGGTATGAGATTTTTTACAAATTTGGAGAAATTTCTAGATAATGTGTAATGGAATGTCACCTTAAAGGCCTTCAATCCAGTGCCTCTTTCGTGGAGATCTTGAAAATTGTATATTTGAAACTGTGATAGAGGTGTTGATCTGTCAATTTTGTGTGGGTTTTTTTTTTTTTAACCTCAATAAGGGATGGTAAAATTCACAATAATGGTTCATTGGAACTTTTCTATTAGACCTTTTTGTCCCAGGATGTTTGTTTTCCTGAAAATAGAATTGTTTTCCAAAAATAATCACCAGATACAATCAGAGAATGACTTGGCTTAGCAGACACCCTGGTCAGAAATTACAAGGAATTTGATTTAACTCATCTGAATTACCTCTCTTGGAAAAATTGGCCTCATTTCCAAGGAAATTTACAGTTTGTGTTTGTCAGACAATAGTTCTCAGCAGCACATGACAAACTTGAAATGGTGACTTTAAAAACTGATGTGGCTAAGAATTGAAGAATCTTGTGTTTTGAAAATGGGACAAAAATCCAGTTGAGTGTACTGCAAGTAGAAGTTTTTTAATTTCATCATCTAGTTCTTTGTAAATTCCTATCAAGCACATCGTAAGTATTTCAGGGTCTTCTAACACTACCAATTTTAATCCGTCTAACACTGTTGACATACCAAAACTGCATGTTTGAAATTTTGCAATGGTTATAGCTGCACATGTAAATGTTAGTTTTTTTAACAGAAAAAAAATGTTTTTGTAATTTTTTTATTAAAGCTTTATTTTTTTCTAGTTTGCACATTAAAAAAAGATTAATGTTGAAATCAGAATTTATAGTTCTTCATTTCTCACAACTAGGAATTGAAAATTTTATTAATTTGTAGTTTAGCTATAAACCCATAGTTCTGATTTTTAAAATGTGCTTCAGAGCAAGCTAAGCTATTAAAATATTTTGGGAATTGAATCACCTGCAAGCTCCAACTGAAACCACTGGTAGTGGATCTGGGCATTTCATAGGACACTTTACCAGCACCAAAATGACCCGCAAAATATACACAAAAATTTGATCCAAGTATCTAGGAATCAATCTAAACATAATAGGATTTATCTCTTAATAATACATAACATACTGATGCACCAATTATTCATTTTAAACCCCATTAGAGTGAAATTTGTTTACTATATATTTTCACAGATATAGTATGTCTCAAACTGTTAGTGTGCAGATTTATGAGATGGCCATGGTGATTAGAAACTTAAAATGATAATTCTAACACATCTGGTTAGAAAAGAAATGGCTTCTTGCTAGATTTTTTAAGAAATGGCTCTTTGCTGCTTCATACTTGGAGTAGAAAAGACTCCTTGCATCCAATCTGCTGCCAAAAGTCAGCAGACCATCTCAATAACGCCCCTTGACAATCCAAATTCTATACTGAAAGCACAGTCCAGGTAACTATCATTGCCTCTTAAACTAAATAAAAAATTGTAGCTGTGTATTACTCTATGAGGAAGAGATTGCAAACTTACATTATTAAGAAATGCATGCTTTAACAGAACTTTTCATCAGCTAAAGTAGCACAGAAATAAAAACATTCCACAAAATTCAAAAACCATACATTCTTTTGTAAAACTTTGGTTGTTTATAAAATGATCTTTGTTCTATATTTTAAATCCTTGCCATAGATACAGAAATCATGCGATTCCTTGAATATGCAAAACTTTCAGTAATAATATTAATGTGTTTTTTTTTCTTCCAATCACTTGTGCTCATTTCTTGGAGACTGCCTAGACAAGTCCCAGTAGTTTTCTTGCCAAGGTTGTTCAGAAGTGGTTTATCACTGGCATAAAATTCGTAATCTTCCGATTGTTAACCTGATGCCTTAACCGCTATACCAAACTGACTATTGTTAGTGAGTGTGTATTTATAAATTTATAAAGTCTAGTAAATAAAATATTCAGTATAATATTTAATCTAACAACATGATAAAATGGTATTATATTTGGAGTCTTGGATTGAGTCAAAGAAGATCCAAATTATTTTATTAAATTAAATTTCTAATGAAGCTATATAACATCATGTCAGTCCATAGCAATTCTCATAAACACTATGTTACCATGGTTTGCGTCATGATAATTTGTTAATTATCAAAATTAAACAAAATAAGTTAGCTTATTGTATCAATCCAGCCATGACCTCCTAACATGACCCAGCAGTTAATACACCCAATCCGGACTGCCAACATCTGGATGATTAATAGATGGTTTTTTAAAAAAAACCTAATTTTGCTGCATCTGGATTTTTGCTCCCAGATCTGGTAGTCCTAATTTAGGTTAAATTAGAATCTCCTGGTCTCCATTAGGCAACAGAGAATGGCTAAGAAAGAAAAAAATATGGAAGCTGCTTGCCATGTATTAGCATGCTCTCTAATCTTTATCATGACCATTATTCATCCAGTTAAATGACTAATATTGTTCTCCACTGAAAGGTTTAATTTGATTGCAAGATTCTCACTGTCAAAAGTCATCAGACAAATATGATGTAATGACCAAGTAAGTATGAAAAGACAGGTCCACTACCATTTCCTCCCTGAATTTTGGAACTTAAAATATTTTCTCTATCCTAGGCACTTAAATTTTCTAAATAATCCTTGACAAGTTCCTCATGAATGATAATGCCACAATCTTCTTTTGTCATTAAAAGCTGTATTGGCTTGCTAAGGACTCTCCAAAGAAGATACTTGCTAAAAAGATAAGCCTAAAGTAACAGCACCAAACACTTCATTAACATGTTATATATTCTTCCCCCCTTTCTAAAAAAAGAATTGATTTAAGACTCTAAACTATTTTAACATGCCCTACAGACTGATATTGCTTAAGATCAGCCAAGGGGGAAATTCCATGCAGAGATCTGAAGGAGACCTAGTCTGAATCTATGATGGGGCTATTCAAAACTCAAAAGGTTTGAGGGAGGATGCTTACTATCTTAGATGTGCTTCCCAGACCTCACTCTTTGAGTTGTCCATTGTGGAACTATTCTTTCTATTCTTATCACATATTTCTAGATGATATTCCCTGAGCCATCTGCATTTCCTCGGGCAAGACAGTCAAGAGCTGCTCCTTAATTAGAAATTCTAAAATATCTTCTTTGTAAAGGAGAATATTTGTAATTCAGGGTTGACATGAGGAGTCCTTGGTGCTCTCTGAGCTTGCTTGTTTTCTTGCAGATATTTCATTAACCAAACTAGGTAACATCATCAGTGCTAGTAAGGAGTGCTATATGCTCTCAGTTATATTCTGGTAGCTTGCCCTATCAGTGTTGGTGGGAATGGTCTTAGAGATTATTTGTTTCCTGTTGACTCTTTGGCAGTTTTTTGATTGAGATATTATTTACTTGATTATTGATCTGATGTTAACCTTGGAAGGAAGATTAACCTAATATCTTCCTTGGTGTGGTATTGACTTCAATTAGAACAACTAAGTTCCCCAAAGAATCTACATAAGTCATAGATTTCTGTTTATGGTAGTGATGGAATTGCTGGAGTGTCTCCTCTCAGAATGGCTGTATTTTTCATCCATTATATCAGCTTTTGTATCTGTAGCTCATCAGGAGCCTACTTGGTATCTGCTAAACAATGGCACAGCTGAATCACCCACTTCACTTGTGGGCAAGCCTACAAACTCTGACCATTTACTAAAAGATAACCAGGAAGATATCAATATTGGCCCCAAGTTCTCACAAATATTTTCCAGTCAGGAATTTAGAATGAAAAATTTTCAGATATTTCAAAGATATCCTGAGGGGTAATGCTGATATTAAGAACATAGTACTGAAGATGTGACTTGGATGGATAATAAAACCAAGTTTAGAGCTCAACAATCTAACACATCAATCCTGAGTTATGCATCTTGTCTGCCTTTGCCTTAGATCCTGAAAACACTGAATTGCCTGATTTGAGTTAATTTATCTTTGGATAAAATCGAGGAATATATCTGAACTATCCATACTGTATATGTATGAGAGTCTCCAACTGTAGCAGAACCAGGCTGGAAGTTTTCAAGTACAGCTTTACCTCAAGACAACTGATCTTGAAAACTCAACTGGAAATAGTTCTACAACCCAGTAGCCATTAATGGACTTATGTCCCCAGTCTCCATTTCACGGAGTTGTGACTTGTGAATGGAAAGTATAAATATTTAAAAGAACTCTCCCACCATTCTATAAAAATCAGAACTAATGGATAAAGCAAATTCTGGAATTTTCATAAAAGCATCAGAAATCAGTTGGACTACATGCACATTATAAAAAAATTACTTTCAGCAAGCTCATGCCTTTGAAAAAGCAGATATTAGGAGGAATGTATGTAGCAACATATGCAAGTGTTCATGTGGAATATATAACAACTCAATTTAGTAAAAATGCCGCATCAAAATAGTACTTGAGCTGTGAACTGCAAAACAGCAAGGCAGTTGTTATTTAAAGACATTTTACATCTGCAGGAATAAATTGTTTATAGAATAATCCATCCTGCCATTTGAGTTTCTGTTCCTACAAGAGGTGAGGGATCATACTTGAAATTCCATTTGCTTTCAACATAGTACAGTCATCATGGTGAGTCTATTAGAGATCAGGATCCTACTGAGTTCAAACAGGAGCTGTGACAACCTAAACAATCAGAATAGATATCAAACACAGTGGACCATAAGGATTGCAGATAGCACTAGTGATATAATCACTATACTATTCGTAAATATTTATTCCATTTGACCCAAGATCAAATTGCTACTGTTCCTCTCATGAAATGACTTTAGAAACTTTGTCCCAGTTCTGCTAGATTTATGGGTTTATTTTGGACCTGATAATAGGTGTGACTGGTATACAGTAGTAGGCATAAATGCAGTAAAAGATAGGGACTTTTTTCACAAGAACAACCCTAAGAGATTGATTGGGTTGAGAGAACACAAGTCAAAGTTATCCAGTAGATTAAGGGAAACCAGCATCTGGGTTTCTTTGTTTATAGGCCAGTACCATGACTACTATAACATATTTTGGGTTTGGCTGTCTTGGGGCTGTGAAAGTGACAGCATTGTTGAACATGTGCAAAGTGTAAAGACTTGCTTTTTACATGTGCAAATTTTAAAGACACATGCACACAGATATGCTTGCAGGTTGGCCTCTTGGAACTACTATGGTACTGAACCATTTTCCCAATCTTCAAAGCTTGCTTTGCATGCAATAACAAATTCTTATGCTGTGACAGTGTAAATGGGTGGGATTCAATTTTTTAAACAGCCGGTTCTGTGGGCATGGCTTAGTTGGTGGGCGTGGCTTGGTGGTAATGTGACTGGCTGGGCGTAGCCAACTCAACATCACTCACATCGAGACATCCATCTCCTCGCTTGGCCTCTCGTGACTGGGGATGCTGCAACAGTCGTAAGTGTGAAAAATGGTTATAAGTTACTTTTTTCAGTGCCATTGTAACTTTGAATGGACACTCCATACAAGCACAGTACTAGCAAAGGAGGGGAAAAAATTCCAGAGAAGTTCCAGACAGCAAGTCAGTCCTGCCAAGAATGTAATAAGGGTTAACGGAGAGGCAGTTTCTGTAAGCAACACCAGAATGTTTCTTTCCTGCCTTCCTTACAGGATTAGGCCAGTAATTTCTTCTAACAACCTGTTCTCCAAGCTGCTTTGAATGTTAACAATCGGTTCTAACAAATAGGTGCGAATCTGTAGAATCCCACCCCTGAGTGCAAATGCAGGGAATTGCATTCTTGTCTCATCAATATGCTGCGATATCAAGCTTCCCCACTCAACGCCCTTTATATATGCCTAGAACTACTCTCTTTCACATGTTGCCTCTTAACACTGCAAAACCTTCCGCCTAATATCCATCAATTCTCGTCTCCTCTCAGCATCACTCAGATTAATTTTTCAACATTGGCCAGGTGACGTTATTTTAAATTGATTGTTCTGCTGGAAGTTCCGGCGGGGGGAGTGCGCAGTTCACCTCTTTGCTCGGCCAGACGGAGTGTTGAGGATTTATTCCCCTGAGCTCAAGCCTGTTTCAGCTGGGGTTGGGTGAAAGCCCAGCAAATATGGTTCTACTGCTGTGGATTCCAGAAGGAAGGGAATTCTGCAGCTGAAATGGCTGAGATCCAGGGTTCGGAGCTCTGGATAGGTCAAGTTTAGAAAAATATGCCTATCTGTATACATTTCCCTTCTAGTGTGTGCCTCACTCATCATCCCCATCATAATATATGTATATATTGATTTCCTGCATTATATATTAAATGCACACATTTGTACTTCAAACTGGGTTTTTTACCTGCAGAGACAGGTAAATAATAAAAATCATAGGTTTGGGACAGAATCAGATTTAGTTTAGTTTGGTTCACATTGTCATTGCACCTCATACAACAAAATCAAAAATCATCTTCAGTGCCCATCATTCCAGACACTCTTCTAAGTAAATAAACCAACTAGCAGTACCTGAACACACTTGTAAGTTGATCATAAGCTTCCTAATAGACAGGAGGCAACAGGTGAAGCTAGGCAGAATCACATCTGATACCTGTACAATCAGTACAGGCTCCCCCCAAGGCTGTGTGCTTTCTCCACTTCTCTTCTCCCAATATACCAATGACTGCATCTCAAATGATCCATTTTTAGACATTTAACATCAAAAACGTCACCGAAAAAGCACAACAAAGAATGTTCTTTCTGCACCAACTCAGGAAGCTCAAACTGCCCAAGGAGCTGCTGATCCAGTTCTACAGAGGAATGACTGGTCTGTCATCTGCACCTCTATAACTGTCTGGTTTGGTTCTGCAACCCAACAGGACAGACACAGACTTCAGAGGATAATTAGGACTGCAGAAAAAATTACTACCCACCTGCCTTCAATCGAGGACCTGTATATTGAATGAGTCAAAAAGAGGGTTGTGAAAATATTTATAGACCTCTCACATCCCAGACATAAACTGTTTCAACTCCTTCCCTCAAAACGACGTTATAGAGCACTGCACACCAGAACAACTAGACACAAAAAAATAATTCCCTCAACACTGTTCAACTATCACAAAGTCTGCACTTTGCTCTTCTCATCACTCCTTATCACCCATCCCCTCCCACTTGTGATTGTAGGACTGTAACTTTGTCACTGGTATCCTTATGATTTATATTGACTGTAGTATGATTTGATTGCTGATTGTACCCTATGCCTATCATTAAGTGTTGTACATTACGACTCTTGATTCTTCACAAATGTATCTTTTATGTATACTGAGAGTATTTACACCAAGACAATTTCCTTGTGTGTCCAATCACACTTGGCCAATAAAGTATTCTATTCTATTCTATCATGACCATGAAAATAAAGACAAACACACATCTTTCACACTACACATATTGAACCGAAAACCTGCAACACTGCACCAACACTGCACTATACAGTAGAATTCAAAAGAGCTATTGCCTTGGGATAGAAGCTGTTTTTCAGCCTATTTGTGCTTGTTTGTAATATTCTGTACCGTCTATCAGATGGTAACAGTTCAAAAAAAGAGCGCTCAGGATGAGATGGATCTTTGAGGATCTTTGAACTTTTTAAGGCAGCGGGAGCTATAAAGCTCTTCTAAAGAGGAGAGAGGCAACCAATGATCTTCTAGGCAATGATGTTAACCCTCTAGAGTGCTTTCCTATCTGCCACTGTACAATTGGGTGGCACAGTAAATTATGATACTCTATGGTGCAGTAGTAGAAGGTCACCAACAGTTTTTCATTCAGTTGTTGTTTTCTGAGAAGTCTCGGGTAGTATAATCTCTGATGGGCCCTTCTGACCAGTGCTGCAATATCTGAATTTCTTCAGACTAGCAGTATCCACACAGAAGGCATTTGTTTTCAGTGTTGAGATTCCTGGGCTGAATTTATGGGAACTCAGGTGACAGGCTTCTGTACTGGATTTCATGTGTACAAACATGCATACTTAAGTGGATATACATTATTCTTTCACATAAATATTTTCAAAAGTTAGATTTTCAAAAGTTAGATTTACATTACACTAATATGAAAATCCCAGTAAACAAACATATTTTTTGCTTGTAACAAATAAGGGAACTGTTCTTACTGATGGTTTTTAAAAGTACATATTAAAATATACCCATGTTTATTATATTGTTCTTTTTCTTCTTGGGTTCCTTTTAGAATAAGCAAAGTATATTAATTCATAGAAAGGCTTGCTTTGAGCAAGAATGGTACGTTGTCCCATATGGTTGCTGGTAGATACAAATTTTTTAATGTTGAGGCATCATTTCCAAGTGTATTTGATATACTTTTTTTACCTTATATACTGTAGATACTATCTGATTTCCAGCAGCTAGTTAAAAATAATTTCAAAGCAAACTGTAGAAAACAAAATCACTTTCCAAGAAATATAAAAATATACAACTTATGGAAAGGAACTCAGATGTCCCATTTAATGTCCCCTGTTTATGTTTAATAAATCTATATCACAATTTAATAAATTTATATCACAGTTTATCTGTGATATACTGCTATATTTAATTTAATTCTGATCATATGATACACAAGCTACGAAGTTGTAGGACATAATTTAGAAGAATGAACAAGAGAAGAATCCAAACCAATGGGTAGCTTATCCCAAAGGATGGAAGTAAAGTAAATTTGTACAACAGATTCTGAAAAACTCCTCCCTCCTTAACATTATTAGATGCCTTATCTAAATGACAATACATTCTACAAAGTTATCCTTTATAGAATTTAGATTCTTAATGATAAAATGCCACAATGAGGTAAAACAACTTATTTTCTTTAAACATGGCTGTTTATGACACAATCAGAAATAATATACATAAGATTTTTTAATTGGAAACAAAAACTCATGCACTTACATTTTTATTGAATCTGAAGAATGGGAGGATTTCCATACAGAGTTTTCCACATACACTTTCATTTAGCAAAAAAATTGGTCAAAATTCCCCCATCATCTGAATGTGTACCACACAGTAGTCCTCAACTTATAACTACTTGTTTAGTGATCATTCAGTTACAACACTGCAAAAAGTGACTTATAACTAGTCATCACACTTATAACTGATGCTGTCATGTGGTCAAAATTCAGGCATTATATATTTGTTATATATTCGTCATGTATTCTTGATGGTTGCAGTATCCCTGGGCCATGTGATCAACATTTATGACCTACACAGCTGCCTTCTAATAAGCATAGTGAATGGGGGAAACCGGATTTACATAATAGCTTTAAGATTCACTTAACTGCAGTGATTCACAACCATGGCAAAAATCAGGTGACTCGTTTAATAACTGCCCTGCTTAACAATGGAAATCTTGGTCTCAATTGTGATTGTAAATTGTATTGTATCTGTATATGTGTATTCATATATGTGTACAGGCCTCAGTAATTTTAGTAATTTAGTAATTTTTACCAAAGATTCCTGAGATTTTTCCTTGTCCACTGTTGGGAAGCACATGAACAGTACTGATTAACTAACATTACGTCATGGTATGTATTAAAGTTAACATAATCATATAAATGCATACAATTAAAAATATTTTCCTGTTTTTAAATTATGCATTTTCGAAGATTAGAACAAAAAGAGATTAAAAACATGTAAAGGAATAAATTACAAATAAGTAAACAATGTAACTAAAATACAGCAATAGCACTTAGACTTATATACTGCTTCACAGTGCTTTCCAGCCCTCTCTAAGCAGTTTACAGAGTCAGCACATTTCCCCCAACAATCTGGGTCCTCATTTTATCGACCTTGGAAGGATGGAAGGCTGAGTCAACCTTGAGTCCAATAAGATTTGAACTGCCAAATTGCAGGCAGGCAGCAGGCAGCAGAAGTAGCCTGAAGGACTGCACTCTAACCATGTGCCACAAAATATCATGGAAATTACACGTTTTCAATATATCATTAATTATCTATGGATTATAAAATATATCACTTTGAAAAACTAGAAATAACTATCAGGCTTGAAGCTAAGCATACATATTAGGAACTCTGATCAGCAGAATTTAAATGTCTGATTGAAACTATAAGCTATAATAAATTGAATAAATTCTGAGAATCTATTCAAATTGGAATATTTCAGGAAGTTTATATATACTATCTATAAAAAACCCGTATTTTGGATGTTCACATCCATGTATAAAATCTTAAACATACTGCCAAATAAAGGTAATAATAATAAAATCATAAAAATATTCAACTTGAAAGTTCCATCTTACCTTGAAAAAGTAGAATATAATTGTATAAATATTATTTATTAATTTTTTTCCAATTATTTCCTAGTGGCTTCCCCTCTTCAATTTTTGGCAACGTTTTACAGCTAATTCACCTTCTTTTTGGGAGGGACAACAAGCTGTTGCCTTTTGAAATAGTGTGCATATTCCAGTTCTGCCAGGCAATGATTGTGCTGCAATTCTGGCCTCAATTAGCACTAGATGATTCTTGGGGCCTAGGTGCAGAGTAGAGGCTGTGCAGCCAATCTTCTCACTGCTGCAACAGGATAAATAAAAGTCCATTTCAGAGACCACATGCAAAGGCACCAATAATATAGAAAATGGATACACAAAACTGCTCAAATTATATTTTCCTCAAAATTAATAAAATATTTTTTCCTATTGTTATTCAAGAGCCTTTCAACTGGACAGCTTGGGGCTGCCTAGCTGCATTACAAACAGTATTTCCAAGTACTTCTTGGCACCTGACCTCATCTGGAATCTGGAGAAATATAAGCCAAAGAGAAGGGGATGTATGAGTTCTAGATGGACTCTTCAAGGCAGATACAGGCCAAAATCAAACTGGTTTTTGAGGAGGATGTGGCTGTTCTTTATAGCATTTTCTTAGCCACTCACATATGTAAACTTGTGAAGCACTTCCCTGACTGCCTTTTCTTGGAATGTGCTTCCTGCCTCATTGAGGATTTTGAACTCTATACAATATGGTGTCAAGATGCTAATGGGCATGGATGTGAGGTAGTCTATTGTTTTGTATGTCAGGGCCTCTCTGACCTCCATGAATTTATTATGTCCTCATTGGTGTAGAGTGTTCCAGATATCAAGTTGCAAGTGAAGATAGTCACAATTGCCTGAAAGTCTTGGAAGCCCTTTACTGTAAGGCTTCTGAACTAACAATACCAAAAGAGGACCAGATTCATGATCTGTTACTCAATCTGGCTAAATGTTGATTCACCATGGGTATATAGCCAGTATCTGTGATTTGGAAGATGTGGCTCCACTCTCTTTTCATCTGCAGTACTTAAGAGTGTTGGCATCACAGAGGCACATGGATGGAGTGTTGGGCTTTTGAGAAGAACAGAGAACATTCTTTTCTTGATCACCTTAATACCCACCACCATAAGCTGCTGACCACATTCAATCCTTCTATGGCTCTGGCTTCCTGGGTTCAGGATCTACTGGATTTCCAGGCCTTGCATATGGAGACTTCAAGCCTCAATGTGACACCAGTCACACTTCCTTCCCTCATGCCTATGCAGATTTGGTCGCAGAGGAACCCTGGTGCCCCATGCATATTGAGCTCGATGACATGCACAATGGGTTCCTCCTAAAAGGTAGCACATGTTTCTTCCTGGTGAGCCAAAATCTGACTACTTGTAGCTACTCTGTTTCTAAGATTCTCCAGTTTCCCTGCCAGTACATATTTGCTGCACATTTTTGGGTTGGAGAGGCCCTCTTTGACCTCAACCTTCTATCCAGCTCATCAAACAGAAATCAAGGTATTATGGAAGAGGAATGCCAGCTATTATATCCCTTAATTTAAGTATTACCCTATGCCATATGTACTGAACAACAACAGGCTAGTGACCTTAATAGTCATTAATAAAACTGCCATTTTAGCACAATGAAGATAGTGGTATTATACTCTCATATAGTGCTCAGTTTGAAATAAATAATAAATTGAGAGTTGGCCACCATTATAAAAGCAGGCTGGTAGTGCTTATGTATGCGCTCAAAGATATGCGGCTATTAAGTAAACGCTAGAATTGAGGAATTGAAAATCTCCACAGCTAATGCAAAAAGAACAGGAAAGCATGTTCAGCTATAAAAAGATATTTGTAGCCCCATCTTACATTTCATTGCTTCTAAATAAAAAGCCTCCACATACAGGGAGGCACATATTGACATTCTAATCTATATCCAAAACCAAGTTAATTCTAGAGATCAAAGCAGAACATTCCAAAGAATTTAGCAGAACCAGCTGAGCAATCTTTTCCTCAACATTTCTTGCCAAAATAGCTTAAATTCTCTTGCAAGGAAAGGTACATTTTGCACAGATTATGCAACTGAAATGTGTGAACCTGTATGGAATTAGATGTATCTGAAATCACTAACTGTGTTTAATTAAACAGGACCAGGCTGGTAAACCTAATATAGAGATCCATCAAAATGCTATGCAGAATGCTAAAAAGATACTTTCTAACGACTAAAAGTAATGTTTACCAGCTTCCAGGTTTTCCCACAGAAAGGCCCATATGCATTGCCTTCACTTTTGATAGTTGCCAAATACAGCAAACCAATAATAAGCAGTGCTTCTAAAGGCCGTGTCACACTGCCCAACGGATGCAAAAAGGACACAACGGAAGAGAAAAATGTTACATCCGTTGTATCCGCGCTCAAAAGGGGCAAAAATTTGCATAATTGGAGCGGACAACGGACGCAGGGAGGACGCAGGGCGGATGCAAAGCGGATGCGGAATGGAAGCACAGCGGATGGAAGCGGATGGTGCATCCGCTAGGCTTCTGGGGGGCCTCAGCGAAGCGGACACGGAATGGAAAAAGCGGATGCAGAACGGATGCACAGCAGATGAAGCGGATGCACAGCGGAAGCCTAGCGGATGCTTGGCGTTAATTGCGTATGCGGGGGGGATGCATTGCGCAAGCCCCCCGGATATAAAGGGAAACAGCTCGCACGTGGCCAGCATTCCGAGGAAAGACCTGCTGCTGGATACCTCAGAGTTCTTGCCTGCATGTCTGCCTGCAAGCCTTGCTGCCAGCCTGCCTCCAAGCCTGCCTCCCAGCCTGCCCTCCAGCCTCCTGGGCAGCCTCCCTGCCAGCCTTGCTGCCAGCCTGCCTTCCAGCCTCCCTTCCAGCCTTGCTGGCAGCCTGCCTTCCAGCCTCCCTGCCAGCCTTGCTGCCAGCCTGCCTTCCAGCCTCCCTGCCAGCATTGCTGCTGGCCTGCCTTCCAGCCTCCCTGCCAGCCAGTCTGTCTGCCAGCCTTGGTGCCTGCCTTCCTGCCAGGCTTCCTGCCAGACTTCCTGCCAGCCAGCAACCACACAACCATGGGGAAGAAGCGAAAGTCTCAGCAACCTGACGCCATCCCTGGCAAGAGGGACAGGGCCACCCTCCCACCCCATGTTCTTGACTCTGCTTCTGCTGGGGCTTCTGCTGCTTGGGCTCGCTCTTCTGTTGCTGGAGCTTCTGCTGTAGCTGCTCCTGGCAGTGGTGCTTCTGCTGCGTACTCTGCTGAAGCTGCTCCTGGTCCTGCTGGTCCTGCTAGTCCTGCTCGTTCTGCTCGTGCTCCTGGTCTTGCTGACCCTGCTGGTAGTGCTTACTCTGCTGCTGCTCATACTGGTTTTGCTGCTGCTGCTGCTGCTGCTGATCCTGCTGCTGCTGCTGATGATGATGATGATCCTGCTGCTGCTGCTGCTGCTGCTGCTGATGATGATGATGATGATCCTGCTGGTGATTATGCTGATGCTGATGATGATGCTGATGATGCTGATGATGATGATGCTGTTGGTGTGGAGGAGCAGCCCCTACAACCTGGAAGCCCCTCTGATGAGGGCCCATCTGGTCTTGCCAAAGGGAGGAAGAGGCATATGCAACAACGGGAGAGGAGGCAGTATTACATCGAGGAAGCGCACGAGGATGAGGTGCTGGAGTGGCTGAGAGAGAATGACTATCTGTGGCGGAAGGGACACCGGCTGTGCAGAGACACCAAGCGGAAGCAGGCTGCTTGGAGAGAGAGGGCGGAGAGTATGGGCTACACTTCGGAGGTGCTCCTCAGCTGGTGGAAGCACATGCACACCTGGTACGGGAAGCTGCACCACAAAAAATCTGGCCAGGCCAGGGTTAAGCTGACGGACAGAGAGAACTATGTCATGGCCAAGTGCAGCTTCCTGGAGGGTGAGGTCCGCCACCGAGGAGCACCAGGAGCCCAAATCTCTACCCTCTCTCTCCGGCAGCCTGCTGGGAGCCAGTCCTCTGGCGGCCGAGAGTCAGTCCCTGTCTCCATGCAGGTATCTGTGGAGCGTGCCACGGCGGAGAAACCCCGGGCAGGTGTTGAAAGCGTGGTGGAGAGCGATGAGGACTCCCTGGTGCGGTGGGAGAAAGGAGAGATCGAGTCCACCGCTGCCAAAGGCGCATCCACCCACACCTCCGCCACCACAGTAAGGCAGAGAGCCGGACCGCAGGAGGGGCAGAGCCACAAGGTCCTGGTGGAGATCAGGGACACCATCCGCACCAGCATAGGTCTCCTCTCTCAGCTGGTCCCCATCGAATCCTCCTCCTCCAACCGCAAGCCCTTCCTCAATTATGTGAACCAGACCCTCAAGGAGATGGTGGATCCCTAGTACCAGGTGGTGAAGGAGAGGATCACCACGCTGCTTAACAACCCTCCAGACCCAGAGGCACCTGCTCCCACCCAGTCCAGGTCTGCTCCTCCACCCCAGGTGATGTCCCTCCCATACCAAGGCTTCCCACACCCCCTCACCTACCAGGGCTACAGCTACCCGGAGGTCCAGCAGCACAGACAGCAGCCCTTACAGATGCAGGCACAGAGTCATCGGGCAACACCGATGCCAACCTCGACAGTCCTCACTCCGCTGCAGAGCAGGCAGCCCCACTACACTGCTCCTTCCTCCATCCCACAGCCAAGCCCGGCCTCAGTACATCTGTCCTCAGTACTGGGGCTGACACCCCATGGCATGGAGGAAGGACCTCTCAGCATCACGGGGCTGAGCCAGCTGTCTGACACCTTCCTCAACACACCGTCCCCTGTTGTCCTCTCGGGGCTAGGCACTCCAATAACACCTCAGACCAGCACTGCAGCAGCACCCACCTCCACAGCACCTGCTCCCTAACATCTTAGCCTGGGCACACACCTCCGAGTGACCAAGAGGAGTGCCAGAGACTAGCTGCCTGGATATTTGTGGACTTTATTTGGACACTTGACTTGGGTCATGTTTATTTTACAGCTTGTTCTAAATAAAGTTTATCTTTGTTTCATACACTTGCTTCATTAATTTTTTTCTATAAAGTCTGGGTGGAAACTTTTAGAAATGGTTTAGCCTTTGCATGCTTGTGGATGGGTTAAGATAGCAGTGGGATGGGCAGGGATACCTGTGGGATGGGTTAAGATAGCTGTGGGATGGGAAGGGATGCCTGTGGGATGGGTTAAGATAGCTGTGGGATGGGAAGGGATACCTGTCGAATGGGCAGGGATACCTATGGGATGGGTAATAGCTGTGGGATAGATAAACCTCCAGTGCAAGCATAGTGGGACTGTATGGTCCACCCTCCCAGGTGCCACCCCATGGCCCTTCATTATCAATTACAATGTAAGCATTGATCCACACATGTCAACATAAACACAACTCTTTATTAAACGCCCTGTTCATTGTAGGCCAACCAAACATACATGGCCCAATCTCATCCGTGTGATGAGACAGGCTGAAGGAAGCATCCATTAAGCATCTACCATCCTGTCTTGCCACTCCACCACTCCAGCTGGGGAGTTGCACCAGTGTTTCAGGAGGTTGCACTGCTTCTTCGCCTCACGTGAGGCTCTGTTTGGCCCTTGCACATCCTCAGTGTCTATCAGGTTTCGCCCTTGCCTCCATTCCCCAGGCTCCATGTCCCCATTGCCTTGCTGGAGGTCCACGAGCCTGTTCTGCAAGATTGGGTAGCGGGTGTGCATGAGATTGTGCAGGATGCAGCAAGCTTCCACGATCCTCCTCATGGTCTCTGGGCGATGCTGCATGTTGGTGAGAAGTACCTGGAACCTGTTGGCCAGGATGCCAAAGGCGTTCTCCACCACCCGCCTTGTCCTGGACAGCCTGTAGTTGAAGATCCTCTCTTCACGGATGAGGCATCTGGAGGTGTAGGGCTTCATGAGGTAGGTTGTGAGGGAGAAGGTGTCATCCCCCACGATGAAGTAGGGCACATCTTGCGTGTTGTTGGGCAGGGGGTCTGGATCTGGGAAGCCCACGATGAGGTTGCTTTCCAGCCCCTCCTTGAGGGGACTGGCGTTGTATACCTGGGCATCTGAAGATGAGCCGTTGCCTGAAACATCGATGTACATGAACTTGTAGTCAGCATCGACCATGGCGAAGAGGATGATGGTGAAGAAACCCTTGTAGTTCTGATAAGTGGACCCCGACTTGGCTGGAGCTTTGCAGGCCACATGCTTGCCATCGATGGCTCCAATGGTGTGTGGGAAGTTCCACTTCTGATACCACTGCTCTGCAACTTTCTTCCATCCTTCTTCAGTGGAGGGGCACTGGAGGAGCTCCTCCTTGTATTCTTCGATGATGGCCTGCACCACTTCTCTGACAACAAAGCTGATGGTGCTGGGTGGCACCCTCCAGCCGTACTGCATGCTCCTGTAGGTGGTCCCTGAGGCCAGGTGGTGCAGAGTGAGTGCCACCTTGAGCCCAGGTTCCAGGCTGGGCGGGAAGTTGGTGTTTGTCTTGGTCAACCTGGGTGTCAGGCGCTGCACAACTTCGTCAAATATGGCTGGAGGCATCCTCATGAAGTTCTGGAATGCCCGAGGGTCTTCGCTCCTGAGCTCCACCATCAGCTTGTCGTAAAGTACGTACTGCGCTCTTCTGGCGAACCATTTTCGGAGCCAGACTTTTTTTGGGTGCCTCCTTTTCTTCCCGTAGTACTGTTCACAGAGACTCTCGGTGGTTTCCCAGTGTTGCAGAAGGATGTTGGCTGCCGAAAGGACTTTGTAACAATCCATGGTGGACATGACTGGATGCTGTGGAAGAGGTAGAGCCAGATGAAGGCTGCAGAGGTCTGCACCGCTGGGCTGCTGGTCTGAAAGTGCGATGCACACGAGTTGCTCCCCCTTTTTATAGGCAGTATAGGTTTTCCGCTAGGCATCCTCTAGGCATCCTCTAGACATCCTTAATATCCAAGATAGGTCCCCTCTGCGAACGTTTTTTCCATTTTAAACGCTTTGTTTTCATTCTGCATCCGTTCTGCATCCGTTCTGCATCCGTTCCGTGTCCGTTCCACTTCCTCCCTGCGTCCGGGCGGATGCGAGTTGCGCGGATTCGCAGCGGATGCTTAGCGGATATAGCGGATGCGTAGCGGATGCGTAGCGGATGCGTAGCGGATTCAGAATGGATGAACTGGATACATTTTCCACGAAAAAGTTTTAAGCAGCCTAAAACTTTTGGAGTGGATGAAACGTCCATAAACGGATGCTGGACGTATAGAGAGGAAGCAAAATGGAGGCAGTGAGTACATCGCGTTTTCGAACGGATGGCAAGCTTTTTTGTCCGTTTTACTTCCTCTTTGCATCCGTTGGTGCAGTGTGACAGGGGCTTAAAGATGCAAGTGTTACATTACCCTACTTGGCTTATGTGATCTATAAACACCTGATAGATTTAAGGATGTAGAGATGAGCAATTAGCTATCCTTTTTATCCTCTGAAATTGTGGGACAAATTCTAACAGGAAATTGTAACAGTAAACTTTTTTATCTATGTAAACTCTTAACTCAGAAAAAAAAAATCAGTAAAAGCATTACAGTTTTCAGATTCTGAATTCAATATTGAAACGCATCAATAAAAATACTTTCGGAATAAAGATTGGAATGGCAGAATGTCTCCTCGGTTTTAAACAAAAGAGCCACAGGAGCACCTTTTTAGGAATTTGTATCTTGGTGTATACAGGTAGTCCTTGACTTACAGCCACAATTAAGTTTAAAATTTCTGTTGCTAAGGGAGACGTTTGTTTAGGGAATTTTGCTCCATTGTGCAATCTTTCTTGTCACCATTGTTAAGTATCACTGCAGTTAAGTTAGTAACATGATTAAGTGACTCTGACTTTCCCATTGACTTTGCTTGTCAGAACGTTATAAAAGGGCAGATCACATGATCCCAGGACACTGCAACCATCATAAATATGAACCAATTGCCAAGCATCGGAATTTTGATTATGTGACCATGTGAATGCTGCAATGGTCATAAGTATGAAAATGGTCATAAGTTACTTTTCTCAGTGCCATTGGAACTTTGAATGGTCTTTAAATGAACTGTTGTAAGTCAAAGACTACCTGAATAAACATCTTTTGAGTTAAGCTCAACTTTGTGCTGTGTTCCTGTCAATGGTGTGTAGTTTGCCACTGTTGTCTAATACAGTGGTCGCCAATTGGTGGACCAAAGACCACTGCTGGTCCACGAGAAAATGTTGGTGGTCTGCAAAGAAACATGTCCCCCCCCAAAGTGCCTTCCCCCAAAGCATTTAATCCAGGTTGGGTGGGAACACAAGGCTGCGCCACCCACATGGCCCACCCACCTGCTGTCCCCCACCCTTTGACCAAGCGCAAACCTTACTTCGAGTAGAGCCACATGAGCTGGAACTGGAAGGTAAGACCAACCGCAGGGGAGGTAATTCTACCCCAAGGTGGCTTGCTGACATTGATGGGAAAGTCGATCCCATATTCCAGACCTGCAGTAGTCACAGATCCTTGGTCACCCAAGGGCAGCTACTCCTTGCCCAAGTGCATTGGCCTGCCATGGATGAGCTGCTCTGGGATGACCAAAGGGCCAGTCTTGTGACTACTGCAGCTCTGGAATATAGGACCGGCCTGTGGAAGGGTTGGAAATCTCCACGGTAGGGGTTGGCACATGTAATGTGCAAATTTGCAGGAAGTGCAACATGCAAAAAGCAGTGCAGTCCTCGCCAACCAGGACAATGTAATGGTACTGTTGCAGCAAGAGGGGGCTGGTGGCACAGGCTACTTGCATTTGTGTGGCCCTCCTGCACCTCCCAGCCCACCTCTCCTAGCCGGGGCTCTTCCTCAATGGCCGCAGGCTGTAGAGAAAGCCCAGGGCGGAAAAAGTAGCAGCTGTTGGTGGTGGGAGGTGGCAGAGTGAGCAAGTCTGTGCCCACCATCCAGTTCAGAGGCCTGGAATGGGGTGTCATCAGCTTTCTTGTCCCTTTTGGCACTCTGCTCTGCTAAGGGTGGGGCTCAGTGCAATGGCCAGGCTCCCAGAGCCCCTTCCTCTTCTTCCAACCTGGGCTCGCTGATGGGTGGGTGGGTGGGGGCGATGCCCTTAGCCTGTGGGGAGAACCCAGCATGCGTGTGGCTTCGAGGCCTGGAGGGAGCAATCCTTCTCTGCTTGTAAGTGGCAGGAGAAACCTGGAACTTGGCCTCTGGGAGTCCTCTTGTGTGGAGGCCAAAGGGGGAGGGTGTTGTAGAGCCTAGAAAAGCTTGAGTTCTCGCCTGCACAAGCAGTGATGAGGCAAACTATGGGGCTTCCAAGGCACTCAGCTCAACCCAACCTGGAATTCCCGTTGGCCCCGCAACAAGCCAGCAGCAAAGGTTGGATGCCCAAAAGAGGGCCAAGGAAGATGGGCTCCTAATAACCAGGCAACACCTGCAGTAGTCACAAGGCTGGCCCTTTGGTCATCCTGGAGCAGCTCATCCGTGACAGGCCGGTGCACAGGCCAGTCCTGTGACTATTGCAGCTCTGGAATATGGGACCAACTTTCCCACCAACAACAGCAAACCACCATCAGTCAAAATTCATGTTAGTGGTCCGCGGGATTTGAAATTATGAGTTTGGTGGTCCCTGAGGTCCAAAAGGTTGGCAACCCCTAGTCTAATAGGAAGCCTTTCAATTTCCCAACCCTTGTAGTTTGGTCTGATCTTCCATTCAAGTCCTGTCCAATGGGACAGGAAATTAAATGGGCTTTAGTTTCCAAATCCCAAGTTAGCCAGGCCATATAAACAATTATTTCTTTTAATTATGTTATAAATACATCTTGAATTTTGTTAGGTTCCTTCATCAGCAACTCAATCAACAGCTTGAACATTTTCAATTCCCATAAGGAAATTCAGGTCAAACCAGTTCTAGCTCCAAAGCCCTTGATTTCTGAGGTAATAACACTTTGGGGCAAAGAGGAACTGCACAATTATAGTTGGTCTCTGCTGCCATTATCCCTTCACTATATTGTAAACTGGTTTCTCTTTTCCACACCAAGCCCTCTGGAGAACCAGGAGAGGATAGACTGGAAATCCACACTCTACTTTGAGTTTGGTCAATCACCTAAGGGAAACCAAAATAGGACTTTAGCTTGTAACCCAGCCAAATTGAGAGGAGTGATAGAAAGCAACCAGTTAGGATTGAAATGAAAAACAAACTTCTTTAAAACGTGCCAAGGAAAATAATTTTTCACACACAGAATATACAGTTTAAATACAACAATACTCCTCCCTCAACATGATTCCAAATAATATATCCATCAACTTTGTTTAAGGCAACTCCTTCATCCGGCATGCCAGATAATCCCCTCAGGAAATTATCCCAAACTCAAAACCATCTCTTCTTCCTGGCTCTTGGTGATCAGGTGCCACCCTCAAGGTCTTTCAAATTGGCTTTTGATTTAAAGGGTCAATTTCTCTCCACTAGTAGATAAACGGGCCCCACTTCTATGGGAAAAACCTAGCCATGTTCGTGTTTGTGAATAGTGGAAGCCAATGTTGGAGCTGGCCAGAGACGTAAGACAACACAACACGAGGCAGGCCGAGACATAGCTGAGGAGCTTGGAAGAGGTAACAACCTCCACACTGCCAATCAGATTTCTTTATTTTTATTTATTTTGTCAAGCGATTATAAGATAACAGGTATAAGTATAAACATAGTTATGAATACATGAAATGGATTCATATAAGAAAAATAAAAAGAAATAGGACAGGGACGGTAGGCACGTTAGTGCATTTATGCACGCCCCCTACAGACTTCTTAGGAAAGGGGTGAGGTCAATAGTAGATAGTCTAAGGTTAAAGTTTTTGGGGTCTGGAGGAGAAACTGCAGAGTCAGGTGGAGTATTCCAGACATTGACCACTCTGTTGCTGAAGTCATATTTCCTGCAATCAAATTTGGTGCGGTTTATCTCTAGTTTGTATCTATTGTGTGCTCTTGTATTGTTAAGGTTGAAACTGAAATATTCATTGACAGGTAGAACATTGCAATATATAATTTTATACATTATACTTAGATCGGACCGAAGGTGGCGTAGTTCTAGATTTTCTTGGTCTAGAATTTCAAGTCTGGTGGCATAAGGTATTCTGCAATGATTAGAGGAGTGTAAAACTCTTCTTGTGAAATATTTCTGGACTTTCTCAACTGTATTAATATCAGATACGTAATGTGGGTTCCATACTGATGAGCTGTATTCAAGTATTGGTCTAGCAAATATTTTGCATGCACTAGTTAATACCATGTTTCTCCAACAATACATACCCCCCACCAAGAGGAAGACCCAGCATGTTTTCTAGGCATAAAATGAAATTAAGCCCCTCCCCCCAAATTTAGACTTATTTTAAAACATGTGAAATTGGGAGGGAAGGCGGGGGAAACTTGCCATTAGGAGTGCCCTGCGGGCAGCCACGCCTCCCCACCAGCTGCTCCTAATGGCTGATCATGGTGGAGCGCGGAGGGCTCCCTACCCCCATCAAGTGCCTTTGCTACAGACCCGGGTCAGCGGGAGGGCAGCAGCAGCGTGGATGTCCGCTGGCAGCATTTAAGCCGCTTCTCGGGCCTCCATAGCATCCACAGTTCCCGCTGATGCCTCTCACCAGTGCCGTCTCCAACAACAGCATCTGAGCCACTCCCACTTTTCACCCCATCCCCACAACAGAGGAAAAAAACATTTTAAGGTACCTGGGAGTGCTGTGTGCTGCATTTTCATTTAATTCCGAGTGGCTGGTTGAGCATGAGAAGAGCCGAGCGAGTCAGCATGTCAGCCACTGCTACCTTTTATGTTCCAGGCTCAGGCTCTGCAAGTTTCCAAAAGTCCCAGTGCACAGCCCATTCCTGCATTTCAAACACACCCAGGCCAAGCTACAGCCGTCCCTCTTTTGCCAGCACCATCTCCAACAACAGCGGCAACAGCGGCAGGAACCATAGAAGTATTTCAGCTGCTTCTTGGATGAGGAAGCCATCTCCATAACTTCCACTCGCTCAGCTTTTCTCAAACCCAACCAGCTGCTCGGGATTAAATGAAAATGCAGTGCACAACAGGGGAAAACAGCACTCCCCGGTACCTCAAAATATTTTTTTCCCCTGTTGTTGCAGGGACGGGGAGAGAGGAAAAGTGGGAGCGACTCAGATGCTGTTGTTGGAGATAGTGCTGGTGAGAGAGGTGCCAGCATGAGGGGGAAGCATGGAAGCTATGGAGACGCAAGAAGTGGCTGAAACGCTGCCAACAGACATCCACACCACTGCTGCCCACCTGCTGACCTAGGTCTAGACCAAAGGCACTTGGCAGGGGTAGGGAGTCTTCTGCTCTCCGCCATGATTGGCCGTTAGGAGTTGCCGGTGGCGAGGTAAGGTGTGGCTGCCCGCAGGGTGCTCGAAGTGAGGGTGCACAGGGGGGGGGGTGAATTAATTCACCCCCCAAAAGATGTCCTAGCCATTTTTTCAGGGCTCAAAAAAAAATAAGACCCGGCCTTATTATATGAGAAACACGGTAGTGTGATATTACCAGAGAAAAAGCTACATAGGATTAGGTTAACAACTCTTAATGCCTTTTTGGCTATGTAGTTACAGTAGCTCTAGCATTTAGATCATTAGAGATGAATATTCCAAGGTCCTTTACAGAGCTTGGATCATCAACAAGGTTTTGACTATTCAGCTTATATTTTAATTTCTGATTTTTTTTTTTTGGCAATATGTAGGACAGAGCATTTATTTGTTGAGATTTGAAGTTGCCATTTGTTCGATCATTCTGATACATAGTCAAGACCTTATTGAAGGGTAGCAATATTGTCTGTGGTTTTGAATAGCTTTACATCATCAGTGAAGACAACACAGTTGCTCTTAATATGATCATAAGAGGTCATTTATGTAGAGTATGAAGAGGGTTGGTCCTGGAACACTGCCTTGGAGGACACTATTATTGACAGGTATAGAATTTGATAGGACACTCCCAATTTTGTCCATTTGTTGACAGGAATGCTTCTATCCAGTTATGCAGTTGTCCAGAGATACCATCAGATTTTAGTTTTAGGAGTAGTTTTTGTGTACCACTGAATCAAATGCTTTACAGAAGTCTATGTACATTGTGTCTATTGTTTTGCCCTGATTGAGTTGTGTAGTCCATATGTTTTTGCAGTGTAAGAGTTGCAGATTACAGGATAGTTTTTTTCTGAAACCAAATTGTTTATTACAGAGTAGGTTGTTTGTCTCTAAGTTGAGAATAATGGATTGGTTAATAATTGATTCCATGACTTTACAGGTGATGCAGCATAAGAAGAATGGTCTGTAATTTTCAACTAGGCTGGGGTCTCCCTTTTTGAAGATGGGGGTGACCGTGGCTTGTGACCATAGTTCTGGCAAGGAGCTGGTCCTGAAAGATTTTTCAAACATTATGCTTAGAGGTTCTGCTATGGCAGTGGATAGCTTTTTTAAGAAGGCATATATTCTGTCCAGTCCAATAGATAGAGATGGTTTTAGATTGTGTAGTGCTTTTTCAACATTGTCTTCTGTAATGTAATGTAATATAATATTGTAAGCTAGTTCGCCCCTGAGCAGAGGTGGGATTCTATCAGTTCGCACCTATTCGCAAGAACCGGTTGTTAAAGGCCCTGTCACACTGCCCAACGGATGCAAAACATTAGTAAAAAGGACACAACGGACGAGAAAAATGTTCCATCCGTTGTTATCCGCTCTCAGAAGGGGCGAACATTTGCATAACCAGAGCGGAAAACACGGAAAGGAATGGACACGGGGAGGATGCAGAGCGGATGGAAAGCGGATGCGGAACGGAAGCCCAGCGGATGGAAGCGGATGAAAGCGGATGGCACATCCGCAAGGCTTCCGGGGGACCTCAGCAAAGCGGACGCGGAACGGATGAAGCGGATGCAGAGCGGATGCACAGCGGATGAAGTGGATGCACAGCGGAAGCCTAGCGGATGCACAGCGGAAGCCTAGCGGATACCGAGCGTTAATTGCGTATGTGGGAAGGATGCATTGCGTAAGCCCCGTGGATATAAGGGAAGCAGCTTGGAAGCAAGTCACCATTCAGAGGAAAGACCTGCTGCCGGACGGATTGACAGCCTTGCCTGCCCTGCCTGCATGCCTGCCTGCAAGCCTTGCTGCCAGCCTTGCTGCAAGCCTTGCTGCCAGCCTCCCTGCCAGCCTTGCTGCCAGCCTCCCTGCCAGCCTTGCTGCCAGCCAGTCTGCATGTCAGCCTTGCTGCCTGCCTTCCTGCCAGCCTTGGTTCATCCTTACCTGCCAGCCTTGGTGCCTGCCTCCCTGCAAGCCTTGGTGCCTGCCTGCCAGCCTTGGTGCCTGCCTCCCTACCAGCCTTCCTGCCAGCCTTGGTTCCTGCCAGCCTCCCTGCCAGCCAGCAACCCCACAACCACGCGGAAGAACAGCAAGCCTCAGCCATCTGCTGCCAGCCCTTGAAAGAGGGACAGGGCTACCATCCCGCCCCCTGGCCCTCACTCTGGTTCTGCTGGGGCTTCTGCAGCACGGGCTTGCTCTTGTGGAGCTGGGGCTTCTGCTGCTTCTGCTTCTGAAGGAGCTGATGACAAACACGCCAGCACCAGCCACCTCCACAGCACCTGGACCCTTCACCTCTGAGACTGAGCGACCAAGAGGAGTGCCAGAGACTCATTTTTGTTTTATAGCTTGTTGTTAATAAAGTCTATTTTTGATTCACACACTTGCTTCATTTCTTTTTTTTAATAAAGTCTTGGTGAAAACTTTTAGAAATGGTTTAAGCCTTTGCATGCTTGTGGGATGGGTTAAGATAGCAGTGGGATGGGCAGGGATACCTTTGGGATGGGTAATAGCTGTGGGATAGATAAACCTCCAGTGCAAGCATAGTGGGACTGGATGGTCCACCCTTCCAGGTGCCACAACTATGGCCCTTTATTATCAATACTAATGTAATCATTGATCCACACATTTCAACATAAACACAACTCTTTATTAAATGCTCTGTTCATTGTAGGCCCCCCCAACATACATGGCCCAATCTCATCCGTGTGATGAGACAGCCTCAAGGAAGCATCCATTAATCATCTATCATCCTGTCTTGCCACTCCACTGCTCCAGCTGGGGAGTTGCACCAGTGTTTCAGGAGGTTGCGCTGCTTCTTCCCTTCACGTGAGGCTCTGTTGGGGCCTTGCACATCCTCAGTGTCTATCAGGTTTCGCCCTTGCCTCCATTCCCCAGGCTCCATGCCCCCATTGCCTTGCTGGAGGTCCACGAGCCTGTTCTGCAAGACTGGGTAGCGGGTACGCATGACATTGTGCAGGATACAGCAAGCTTCCACGATGTTCCTCACGGTCTCTGGGCGATGCTGCATGGTGGTGAGAAGTACCTGGAACCTGTTGGCCAGGATGCCAAAGGAGTTCTCCACCACCCGCCTTGCCCTGGACAGCCTGTAGTTGAAGATCCTCTCTTCACGGGTGAGGCATTTGGAGGTGTAGGGCTTCATGAGGTAGGTTGTGAGGGAGAAGGCGTCATCCCCCACGATGAAGTAGGGCACATCTTGCGTGTCGTTGGGCAGGGGGTCTGGATCTGGGAAGCCCACCATGAGGTTGCATTCCAGCCCCTCCTTGAAGTGACTGGCATTGTATACCTGGGCATCTGAAGATGAGCCGTTGCCTGAAGCATCGATGTACATGAACTTGTAGTCAGCATCGACCATGGCGAAGAGCATGATGCTGAACAAGCCCTTGTAGTTGTGATAAGAGGACCCTGAGTTGGCTGGCGCTTTGCAGGCCACGTGCTTGCCATCGATGGCTCCAACAGTGTGTGGGAAGTTCCACCTCTGATACCACTGCTCTGCAACTTTCTTCCTTCTTCAGTGGATTCTTCGATGATGGCCTGTACCACTTCTCTGACCACAATGCTGATGGTGTTGTGTGGCACCTTCCAGCCGTACTGCATGCTCCTGTAGGTGGTCCCTGAGGCCAGGTAGCGCAGAGTGAGTGCCACCTTGAGCCCAGGTTCCAGGCTGGGCCAGAAGTTGCTGTTTGCCTTGGTCAACCTGGGTGTCAGCCGCTGCACAACTTCGTCAAACATGGCTGGCGGCATCCTCATGAAGTTCTGGAATGCCCGAGTGTCTTCGTTCCTGAGCTCCACCATCAGCTTGTTGTACAGTCCGTCCTCTGCTCTTCTGGTGAACCATCTTCGTACCCAGATGCTTCTTGGCCGCCTCTTTTTTCTTCCCGTAGTAGAGTTCAGAGCCTGTAGATGGCTTTGCACTGTTGCAGTACAATGGTGGCTGCCAAAAGGACTTTGTTACAATCCACGGTGCACATGACTGGATGCTGTGGAAGAGGCAGAGGCAGATGAAGGCTGCAGAGGTCTGCACAGCTGGGCTGCTGGGCTGAAAGTGAGATCCAGATGAGTTGCTCCCCCTTTTTATAGGCAGTATAGGTTTTCCCCTATGTGTCCCTTTGCATCCTCTAGGCATCCTCTAGACATCCTTAATATCTGAGATAGGTCCCCTCTGCGAACGTTTTTTTCCGTTTTAAATGCTTTGTTTCCGTGCTGCATCCGCTAGGCATCCGTTCTGCATCCGTTCTGCATTCATTCCGCTTCCTCCCTGCGTCCGAGCGGATGCGAGTTGCGCGGATGTGGAACGGATGCCTAGCGGATATAGCGGATGCGTAACGGATGCAGAACGGATGCCTAGCGGATGTAGAACGGACGAATTGGATACATTTTCTGCTTAAAAGTTTTGAGCAGCTCAAAACTTTCTGAGCGGATGAAACGTCCATAAACGGATGCTGGACGGATAGAGAGGATGCAAAACGGAGGCAGTGAGTACAGAACGGATACATCGCGTTAACCAACGGATGGCAAGCTTTTTTGTCCGTTGGTGCAGTGTGACAGGGGCTTAACATTCTAAGCAATTCAGAGAATGGGTTGTTAGAAGAAATTACTGGCCTTGTAAGGAAGGCAGGAAGGAAAAATTCTGGTGTTGCTTACAGAAACTGCCTCTCTGTTAAACCTTATTGCATTCTTAGCAGAACTGGACTTCCTGTCTCAGGAACATCTCTGGAGTTTTTTCCTCCTCCTTTGGTGGTACTTTGTTTGTGTAGAGTGACCATTCGAAGTTACAATGGCACTGAAAAAAGTGACTTATGACCATTTCTCACATTTACGACTGTTGCAGCATCCTCACAGTCATGGGACGCCAGGGGAGGAGATGTGTGCCTCGATGTAATATTGAGTTGGCCACACTCAGGCAGTAACATGACCACCAGGCCATGTCTACCCAGTCACATGACTACCAAACCATGCCCACCAACTAATCCACGCCCACAGAACCGGTTGTTAAAATTTTGAATCCCATTCCAGCCCGAGATGTACCAAGAAGTAGGCATGCAAGCAACTAGCATACTGAACCAGTAATGTAGGCTGTCGTGATTGCATCGTGTCTAAATTAGGAAGTTAGTACCCATCCCTCTCCTAGAAAATTGAAATAGCCTAGGAAATATTAAAAAGGCAGAATATTTCCTCTAAAAAGACTCAGAAACAGAAACTCATTTCAGAAGTAGAAGCTCACCTCCACCTTTATTAATGGGTGGGCCATTAAGGCCTGAGCCATGATACTTTACATAACAAAGATCTGCAGGTAAAGCTATAGCAATTGCTAAAAGCCCTTTTAAGGGCATAATCATGCAGCAAGGCTCAACCAAGCCTGGAACTCAGGACAGCCTACAGAGCTGCCCCTGGGAATCTGACAAACCAATCAGAATGCAAGCTCAAATTCAAATCCTAACAGAGGATATAAAACCCAGTCAACTCTGAGTACCTCAGCCCTTTTTTGATCTCTTCCTTCAGCTTGGTGATCATACTTCCTTTTCACTCTGGAGCTCCAGGCCACGTGGCTCTGATATTAAATCTTCCAAACAGCCTCCATGTTTCCACTGCCTTTTTCCCCACTTTGAACTGAACCCAGAAGTATATTTCTTTGAACACGAGCATTTGTAAATTTTTCTGTCGCTAAATAAATAAATCTCCATAATCGTACAGCAGTACTGAAAGAGACGAGAAAGGGCAAAGCTTTGTGAACTTCCACGGATGAGAGCCAACTACTTCTATCAGGCTTTCCAACACCAGTTCTTTCTCCTCATCTGCCTCCCAAACATCCCCTTCTTTTTCTGGATGCAATCACAGAAGTTCTTCAAACTCCTGATAAACAGAAAGAAGCGAGACATTTTCAAACAGCCATCCTTTCTCAACAGGTTTTGGGGGGGAATGACGAAATAAAGTGGGAGACATTAAATACGGAATTTTTTTCAAGGCGTCGAGGACTTATGACGTCAGGGTCCGGTCGCTGGCTTGTGGTTTTTTTCCGCCGATCACTAGCTTCTGTTTTCGCGCGAAAAAGAAAATGGGCGTGATGTTGCTAGGTGAGGGGAGGGAGAGACATTGAAGCTGAGGCAGGTAATTCTTTTTCACTTTTTGCGCGCCCGCGCAAGCTTGTCCCCGCTGCGTGGCTGCAGAAGGAGCTTTTGCACGACGGGGCGAAGGTGGGGAATAATGGATTTTGGCGGGAATAATTCATGCGTTCAGGATAGAACGGGATGAGGGAGATGCCTTTCTAAAAATCGCGAGGAAGGAAATGGCGGGAACGCTCCCCTATGAACTGTCTTTGTGAATAGCACTTCCCCCTTTTTTTCTCTATATACAAGCGAGATTTTCGAGTATTGTTATACGTATTAGCTTCTCTTACTCGATAGTGGCTGCCGGAAGGGGGGACAAAGTTTTTCTGTCGGTGTCACCTATTTCGATTGCCTTTTGATGCAACCTTCTTTTAAAGCCATCCATGTTTGTGGCCATCACTACATCTTGATGGAATTCCAAAGATGACATTTTTACACAGTTCAAATTCAATCTATCATATCTTACTTTCTTGCAGCTGTAAGAAAATATAATATAATCCATATGATAATCCATGAATTTGTCTATGCTATTTTGTGAACTGGTGAACTAAGAAAAAAAAATCCAGATCTCTTACAATGCAGAGCAACATAAGGTATGTGACAGCATGACATCTATAAGCAAATAAGGTGTATAGTTAGTTGAAATATTTCATTTCTGATGTCAAAGACAGACATTTGAAACAAGGTGAAGTGTCTAACTGAAATGATTTTTCTGGACTGAACAGCATTACCATTTTTTAAAAATGCTAACAATTGAAGTGTATAAAATGAACTTATCATCAATTACAATACTTAACAAATATAGTGATACTCTAAAATAATATGTTTTTAAGCAACACTTCTTTGTTTATTTGTTTATACAGTTTATGTGGCCATAAACTCAAGCAGTGCCACCCAGTGGCTTACAATAAGGAAACCAAAATAAAACAACAAACATAAGTTTTCAGGCATAGAAAAGTATATCATCTTTTAAAAAATAAATATAGGTATAATATTTTTGAAGGCCCCAACTTACTTTGGGAGAAATTAGTTGAGTTCTGTACTTGCCATGAGCAGGAACAATACCAAAGTAATGGCACCCTTTCTTCTTCATTAGTGTTTGGGCAAAGACAAACATACTAATGTTTCCAAAGGTTTTTTTTTTTAATCAATAATTTTTTAAAAAATATTATGATTGGTCAGTCAGGTTTTAAGACTGGATTTGGCATTTTTATCCACTTATCAAAAGCCTTCCCAAGGACCTGGGATAGGCAAATCTTGTTTAATGTTAAAGTTGAGGACTTCCGGTTTGAGCTTCTTCAGCGACAGACCGAAACCTCATCTCTGTGAGGCTTTGATCTGTGCTCGCCACTGGAGAACCCCAAGCTGGCTGGTTTCGGGGCTAAGCCACCCCGTAGAGGTGGGGAAGAGGGGGGAGACTGCCAGCAGGGTTGAGGAGAGCCGCACCTCTCCTCCCGAGCTGGCCATTACTCCCTTTCTGAAGGTGGTTGCAGCCGTAGTCAGAAATGGCCACCACAAAGAAGAACTTGACCAGAAAAGAATGTGCAGGAGGAAGATAAGAAGAGAAAGTTTTGTTTGACCAGGTAAAACAGCAAAAGCAACAAATAAGGTACCCAGGAATTGAAACTGTTAAAAAACAATAACATTGTTCCTTAAGAAGATTTTTAATATGCGAGGAGAAAGAAAAGGGAAAAGATTTGGTTTTCTCCTTTTCCTATACTGACAGCTAAGAGACTTAAGCAAGAAATTGGAAAAATATCCACTTTGACATCAATAGGCATTTAATGCTGAAAATAAAAAGTCAAAGGGATAATAAAGATTTCTGGATAATTAAAAGCTTTTGAAAACAGGAAAGGAGAGAAAAAGAATAAAAGAGTAGGATCTGGAAGGGAGGAGACTGCCTGGAATTAAAAAAGAACTTACAGCAAAATCTCAATAAGACTTCCAAAAGATACATTCTAACTGAAATATTGCAACAAAACCCCCAGGAAGAGAAAGTTGAAAAAGAAATAAGAAGATATAACTCGGCACTATCTGGATTACTTGATGATGTTAAAGGTGTCATTACAGAATACAAGCTCTTCTATATAAAACTGCATTTACAATTAATTGGTTTTGTAAGAGATGGTGGTGTTCAAGTGGGACTCCAATTGTTTTGGGATTAAACACACTCTTAATGTTGTTTCTATCCATTTTATTTTTGTTTTCTTTTACCACAGCCATTCTATATCTGTTTGCAGGTCTTTGTATTTTGGGATTTTCTCCAGTTCTTTCTCTTCTATTCTGCTGTCTCCATGTACTACAACATCCACTATCCAAACTTTTTTGTCTTTTTTATTGACAATTCTGTGGCATACGTTTGTTTGAATTCTAAAGTCCCAGAGCACTTTAACTTCCTTATTTTCTATTACTTTGCCTTGTAGTCCTACAAGTTCTTGCTTGCAGGCAAATGGTTTCGTGCAGATATTCCAGTGCACCATTGTTGCCATTTGGTCATGCCATTTTTTTAGTTAGTTTGTGTGACCTTACAGCTGCTACAGTGGTTCATCATTTCTACAGCTTCTTTGTAGGGGTAACATTTGCTATTACTATTATATATTTATCTGCCCTTTTATTTAGGTGTACTTTTCCATTATCTGTCTTAAGCCTTCTGTATAGTTGCTTTATTAGGAAAGATGGATTTTTGAACTGGAAAGCTGCCAGAAACTATGGCATCATTCTCTCTTATAAAAATTATTATGCACTCTGTAGCCCTGAGAATGGGGAAGAATATATATAACCATGTTTATTTATGTCTGAACAGATCATTCTTTCAGCCTCTGGCACGAGTGAAGTCTGAAAAAATAAAAACAGAAGACAACCACTTGGAAGATGTGCTTATTTCACAAAAGTGAGTTACTTTGAGATATGTACTTGTACTGCAAAGCCTGTTCATCATCTTAGACATTCTTACAGTGATTCTTTGCCAAATGTTCAAAGAATGCTAATTTTGAATGCAGTCCTTGCTGCTAAAAATCTTTATCTGTCTCTAACCAACTTAACCAGTATATAAAATAAATAATAAATGGGACATTTAGTAGTTCAGTAATTATAGCTAAATACTTGGTTCTTAGGAAATTAGTAAATGGTTCAGAACTCTGTGAAGACTTCACAGTGAACTCTGCATCAAAAAAAGCTCCTAAGGTCCTTAAGAGTGATGATGAAGAAGATTCTATGGAATTAGATAGAAAGGATGCACAAGCAGATAACAAGTTGGTAAGTCTATTCCTATAACATCTTAATCTTTGAGAGATTAATAATGGAAAAACTCTTGATGAAGATTTTATGCTTTCATCTTTTAAGAATACAGATTTTATTTTTAATACATGTTTTTACTTGTGATTGCCAGAGTTGTTGGGAGTAGGGGTTTCTCAATTTCAACTGTAGCACATATTTCAAGCTAGGTTGCTCTTATCAGACAAACATAAAAGTTATAATAAACATTAGTTTGTCCCTTTTTTATTGTAATGTTCAAGATTATGATTATCTTTCGTTATTATTTCTATATTTTGTCACTTAATAATTCTCCCTTTTTAGAGCCCTGACTGTGTTCCTGTGCAAAAGATCTCTGAAGAGAGCATCTCTCCAAGTACTAGCCCAACTACCTCCAATTCAACCACATCTGTCAGTATCCCAAGGCGCAAAACTGGTAAGTTCACCCTCTTGAATATCCAACTCAGAAAATTTGTGTACAGAAACTGCTACACCACTTCGATATCCTTGCTTTGCGGGTACTTTAATTCTAACATTGTTATTTAAAAGACTATTATGCAGTCCTAATAGAATTAGGAAGTCTTGAACTTAGAGAGTAGTTCTGGTTTTAGATAGCTTTCCACAACTTTCCATGTTGTTGAGGAATTTAGTAAGCAAAAGTCCACCCATTTAAGTTTCAGAAAGCTGGATGAGAATGGAACCTTAATTGTTGACCCCATCAAAGCAGTTTAGCTCAATTTGATTTTGATAGAGTGTTGGTTTTAATGCCTGACATTTATTGTAGTCCCCTCATTTCATCATGTTTGGTGTATTAGAAATGTCAGCAAGCACTTCTACCCAGTCTCACCAGCTTCATTGTGATAGTTCTGCCATAAGAAAGCAGATTAAAATCTCAGCTTCTTGAAAATATTCTAACATGTCTATACTATATAGAATCAGATCAACAATTTGGTTGCCTATGAAAACAATCATAATTGCATTAATTCAAGGAAATTGCTCAAATCCCAGTATTCAATCAGCAATTAATCTATAAGAATAATGGAGCAATGTTTTTTGAATTTTTAGAATGTGGAAAGTTGTCATTGTCATTTGAATATTAATTGTACTCCCCCACACCCATCCTCTCCCCACCTTACTCTGTACTTGCAGCAGCATCAGGCATCATTTCCTTAATTATCTCAAATAATGTTACATAAATTAGGATAATGTTGCCTTGCTCAGTTTGCAGAAGCTCTCAATTGAAGCCTAATTCCCTGCTTCTTCCAACTCCCCATTTTTGCTACTTAGAAACATTTGCATTGAGTTTTGAGGAAGATCAGAAAAGCAGAGGAAATTTATGCTCTCCATTTAGAATAATGAGGTTTTGTGTGACATTCTGTAGACATCTTTTAAAATTTAACTATTTTTTGATCTGTATCTTATCACTTTTGTAAATATTTTTTGCTTAAGTTAAGACATCTTTTTGGTCAAGAAACTATATAGGCAGGACTTTTGATAGGAATTAAATACAGCATATCAAGTCTCCATGATATCTTATTTGCTTTAAGGACAGCAAAAGGTTTTTAACTGTTGGGAAAAGTAGTGACAGTTTAATTGCAAATGACATTTATTTCTACCTTTAGCCCGCAAGCAACTCTCTAAACGTAAACCAGAAGAAGATGACAACAGCGATTATTCCCATGAAAATCACAGTAGTAAAAGATGGAAGGAAGACCTTGATGGTGAGCACCTTATTGTCTGATTATTAGAAGAGAGTGGTTAATATGAGAGAATCAAAAGGGAATGTCATTGAATCATCTTGAATAAAAATCTGGCTATTGGACAACACAGTAGGAAAGCTGGTCTAAAATATTGGATGCAACTTTTTTTCCTATTTTTTGTTTGTTTTTAGGAGTAAAGTTTCTCTGAATTATTTCTGTAATAATACACTTTGCACAGTTAGAGAATAAGCTTATGTTCAACTCAGTCACTAAAACTACATGCCTTTTTATATATTCTAAATTAGGTCCACAGTTTTAGTTGCAACATGTTTTTTCATAAAAGATAATATACTGTAGAGTCCAGTCGTGTTTGTCAATGCTTACAAGAATTTGTCCTGTTTTCAGATCTTTTCAAGTTCAAAACATTGTTCTCTAAATATTTGTTTCACAGAAACAGTTTGCAACTATCTTGGGTATCAAAAATAGGTATCAAAAAACAACTCAAAGCAAACTTGAATTGAAGTGTTAGGCTTTAAAACTTAGTTGAATTTTCTACAGGTAATGTTGGACATTTGGTTTCTGCTTCATAAACAGATTCTGAAGAAAAAACCAATGAGAAACCCGTGGAAGTAGAAGAAGTTAAAAGTGAGAATGCAACATTGGTGGAGCATAAAACAGACAAAAATGCAAAGGAAAAGATCCAAGATTCCTCTAAGCCATCCAGCAAGTCCATTTCTAGTTTCTTTGGTAAATTTGAAATGTACCACCATTTCTGCATAGGAGTAAGACCAATGAAATTGCCAATGTTATCAATTACTGTATTTGGGAAATTTTTATTTAACAAACTCCATAAACCTTTTTTTTTTAACTTAAGGGTGCAGAAGGAGAAAATACTTGTTTATAAGAAAAGATGTGTAATATAATCAAAGTGCCCTATTAAGAGAAAATGTACTGTCATATGTTTCCTCTAGGGGTCTGAACTAGTGATGACTGATGAGGAAAGATAACAATAGCACTTAGACTTATATACCGTTTTACAGTGCTTTACAGCCCTCTCTAAGCGGTTTAGAGTTAGCATATTGCCACCAACAATTTGGGTCCTCGTTTGACACACCTCAGAAGGATGGAAGACTGAGTCAACTTTGAGCCTGATATTATAAATGGGCAGATAGCCGAATAATAATATTGTATTCAGTTACTATGGGAAGAAAACAATCTCCATTGGTGATAATTAGGAAAAAATTGCAAAAAAGTGCTATATGATAATGATTTTTAAACAAACTATAATGTTACTGCACTTAGAATACTCTCTGTAATCCTAGTCACATCTCAAAAATTATACTGAAGAAATGGAAAGGGATACTTTGAAAAAGTATATTTGGTATTGTCCCAAAGATGCTTTTCAAGAGGCAACTGGACTTTCTGGTTTTTCTTTGGAAACATTTCGCTTATCAGAGCTAAAGAAGCTTCATGGATGAGAAGTGAAATGTCTTCAAAGAAAAACCAGAAAGTCCAGTTGCTTCTTGAAAAAGCATCTTTTGGGCAACTATAACTTGGATGACTGAGAATCTTGATAGACATTTAGTGATATATTCAATATTAACAAATGCTTTATAGAAATGAGGATTATTTCTAATATTCTACAACATACAATATAGATAGTCCTTGACTTACGACCACACTTGGGACATTAATTTTTGTTGCTACCAAAAGCAATGTGGTTGGTAAGTACATCATCATGTGACTCAACCTGATTTTTACTGTAGTTATGTGAATCACTGTTGCCTTTAAGCAAATTATTATTAAGTGAATCACATGAAGAGTAAATACAGTTTCCCCAATTAAATTTTCTTATTGAATAGAATACCTCTATTGTCATTGCATTCAAAATACAATGAAATTTGAAGCCAGCTGGGAAAGTTGCAAATGATGATCACATGACCATAAGAAGCCATCATAAATGGAAGCCACTTGCCAAGCATGTGAACTGTGATCACACAACAGATTTAAGTCACTTCTTCTCAGGCCATCATAACATCAAACCATTGTTAATTGAATAATCATAAGTCAAGGACTACCTGTAAAGAGAAAATATGCCCACAAACCAGCATTCTAGATAAGTGAGATGATCATAATTCTTGGCTCTTTTCATAATTTTAGCAGGGAGACTACTATTTTGGCTGATAATGGCTTTGACCTGACTTAAGAACCATGGTAGGGACCAGAAAAGTTATCATTAAGCAGTGTAGTCATTAAGTGTGGCATCACATGACTATATCTAATGTATGACCTTTCTTGCTGCAGTCATCAAGCAAGATATCACTTTAATGCTTACAACCTTCCCAGCTAGAGTCTCCCTTGACTTTGCTTGCTGGAAGTTGACTGGGAAAATTGCAGGTGGCAATTCCATTATCACAGGAGACTGCAAAAGTTGTAAATGTGAGGATTGGTTGCAGGTCACTATTAAACACTCATAACTTCAGATAGTTGATAAATCAGTGGTCTTAAGTCAAGGACTACCTGTAGTTTGGAGTGTCTTTGTGTTGTGTTTTCACTTTCAGCTCCCAAGAAAAGTTCTGTGAAAATAAAAAAGAAGCAAGCATCTATAGTATCAGAAACCATGCCAATACCAAAGTGTCTTAATAAAGTTAGTAATGATGAATCTAAAAGTATGGCTGACAAGTAAGTGATTGGTGGGTTTTTTCTAAGAGGGCTCTGTCTCATATTTATTTTAATACTACATCAATATTCCAAAGGATAAGGTCATGTAGTAAGAAGAAGATCACAGTATTTTATGCCTTTTGTCCGGAAAGGATTTAACAATTCTTACTAAATCAGAAAGTTATTTCACGGAAAACCAATGTGTTAATGTCACAAATAGGGAACAAAATATAACATTTTATTTATAAATAAGTACTATAAAAATGATAAATATATATTTATTTATAAATACAATTACAGTATTTATCTAAAGATCTTTTCAACTGTTTTTATTGCTTAGGGAATGGTAGCTCTTAACAAACTGATCAAAAAGTATGGAAATAAAACTTGTGAAGTTTTTGCTCTAAGCAATTTTCATTCTCATATAACCTGATTATTTGTGTTTTGTTTAGATTCCCAAGAATGCTCTAGTTTCACTGGATTCTGTATTCCAGCTAAAGATAGAGCACTGAGTCATTCTAATTATACTACATTTACCTAAAACAATAATATTTATTGTCCAGATACCTGTGAATAGTGTATGTGGGAATTACATTATTTTACATTTTCTAAGAATACAGTAATAGATGCAGATGCTCTTGAATATTGGATGGTGCAAAGTGACAGAAACACAGGAAAGAGGCTGAAGTTTTAAATTCTTCAAAGCAAATAGGGAAGAGCATTGCCTTCAGTTGACTAGCCTTGCCTTCAGTTGACAACCTCCATGTGTGGAGGGGAATATCTATAGTGGAGAAACATATGTATTAAATAGTCAAATAAAGAGACTTTAAATTGCATTCACTCAATTTCTAGTGTAGAAGAAAATAAAATGAAAATAAGACTAGAACTGAATTGAGTGTAACTTGCTGCAAAATAAGAATGTAGACAATACAATAAAATAATAACACTGGAAAATTTAGAAACCTTGGAAACTGAACTGCATTTTTATTTTTTCTTTACATAATATAAAATATTATGTAGCAAGTTTTGCAGCCCAGCATCAGGCATACATTCTTTTATATTATGTAAAGAAAAAAATAAACATTCTAAATTTCTAAATTTTCCAGTGTTATTTTTATTGTGTTGTCTACAGTTCTTGATGACAAGCAGAGAAAAGGTTGCATATATGATTGTTATGTATATTTAAAACATTTTTTTCTCCCTGACTTTACTGATGTGGAGATGACTTACTGTAATCATCTTTTCATGTCAGTGGTAAGGTTAGCATGTTTACTGATCTGATTGTATAAAATGTATTTCATTTGAAAACATTTGACTCCTACTTAAATTAGCCTTAATACCAATTTATGAAAAGTTGCAATGATTCTCTAGGACTCAAGAAAATATGAAAATTTATGCAGAAGTTACTTCTTTCACATGACACCTTTTACCGGTGTCTGATTTGGTACAAAAGACTTGGATACTTTTGCATAATCTGATGACAGACTTAGAAATACTAATAGCACTCAGACTTATCCTGCTCTTAGTGCTTTACACCACTCTCTGAGCAGTTTATATATGTCAGCATATTGCCCCCAACAATTTGGATCCTCATTTTTACCGACCTCAGAAGGATGGAAGATTGAGTCAACTTTCAGCCAATCAGAATCTCCTGGTACAAGCAGAGGTAGCCTGCAATATTGCATTCTGACCACTGCACCACCATGGCTTAAATCTTAAAAAAATGTGAATTAGTCATTTTGTATAGGATAACTACATACTATGTATTTCTTCCTTTTTCCCCTGCTTTTACAGTTTTCTCAAGCCATCTCTTACGCTTGAGCCTGCAGAATACAACCCTACAAAGAGCAGCTATCATCCTGTTCATGATGCTTGCTGGGGCCCTGGCCAAAAGTGTGTGTCGCTGAGGTTACATTTTATGCTACATTGCTTCTTTTAAAAATTGATCTCTTATTATTCAAGCATCACATTTCCTATCTGTTTTCATGTCAGTCAGTCTCATTATAAACTTCATTATAGAATCATGTTAAATTACTGTATTAACTGTCTCATGTCCTAAACAAAGAATTGGTATTTAAGACCTGGGAAGAAGAATTATGTCTCATCTTCCAGTCATAGTTATCATCGAACACTTCTTTAATATAAACTAGCTTTTGTTTACAGTCAAGCTATTATAATCGAGCTACTATTTTTACTACAACACCAAAGTTAGTTATTTTGATCTGCATTATTGTTATAGCTTAGCATATATGCGAACCCACCCAATGGTGTCTTATTTAACAGTCATAATATTTATAAAAAATCATAGGTTATCACAATATGCAAGTCCAATTGAATAAAATAAATGAAATTTAGTATTGATTTTTGAGAGAGAGGAGGTCCTTTTAAGATTTTAGCATTCTTTTTCACTGATTGCTGTTTTTTCTTTTCAGCAAATTCAGGGGATATAAATATATGCAAAGAGAAGGTTCACTTTGTTTACTCCTTCTGCATGATGCATTTTGGTTTCATAGTTTTAAATATTGCTGTTATCCTAATTCTTTTGACAGGATACCATACATGGCTGTTGCTCGTACTTTTGAATATATTGAGGAAGAATCTGCCCGGTAAGATGTCTTGCTACAAATTACAGAATAAGTAAGGATAGTTGTAGAATTCAATCTTGTCCTCAGAAATAATACAATATCTCTCTCTTTATAGATTGAAAATTATAGAGACCCTAAGCAATCTCTTTCGTTCTCTGATTGTCCTATCTCCACAAGACTTGCTCCCCTGTGTCTACCTCTGTCTCAATCGGTTAGGTCCAGCATATGAAGGCCTAGAATTAGGCATTGGCAAAACCATCCTCATGAAAGCTTTGGCCCAGGCCACAGGTGAGTCTGTCCAATTATAATTTTCCTCGGAGAAGTAACATTAGGCAATAGCTGCCAATAAAACAAGCAATATGCTGTTCTAATAAAGTTGAACATTTTGATTTTTATCTGAAAAGATGAAGGATAATAGAATTAATAATAAGTTAGTGACTCAGAATCATGACTATATGGTCTTGTCTTCTCTCTAGGTCGGCAATTGGACCAAATCAAGGCAGAGGCAGCAGAGAAGGGTGATCTAGGTGTAGTTGCTGAAAACAGTCGCACAACACAAGGAACTGTGTTTGCTCCACCCAAACTTGGTGCTGCTGCTGTCTTTGGCAAACTGCAAGCAATTGGTCACATGGCAGGAAGTTCTGTAAGTAATGAGTGAGAAGATATTAACAATTTTGAAACAGCCTGGTGTGTTGATTTATTAAGTGATATGGCAAGGGACCAGTTAGTTAAATGTAATATATGATATTAATTTTAATGTTTGTCTGGCACAAATATTTGATATCATTTCTGAAAGAACAGCCTAATAGAACACTGGCTTGGAGGAAAATGTTGTTTCTGAAAGCATCATCCATAATTTATTTTCAATCCTTATGCTTATTTGTCAATAAAGTGGGGTGGTTGTAAAGTGATTGTAAAACTATTTTCTGAAGTGTCCTGACTCGTCATGTAAGATCCTCATTTGTGAGGTTGCTATCATTATGTGGAATGAGATTCTCTAAAATTACTATGCCTCGCTAGCCTTCCTCCTTTTCTTCCACCCCCTATACATCTCAAAACTTATTTCCATTTCTTTTTCCTCAGTCTATGAACAAGAAAATTGACATTATTAAATCTTTGTTTGTTGCGTGTCGCCATTCAGAGGCTCGTTATGTGGCTCGGTAAGTGCAATTATACTTGTAGCACAGTTGTTCTTGTGTCACTTTAATATATCCACATTATATTCCTAAACTGATGTGCCCTGATATTTAGTTTGCATTATCTCCAGTGATTTCCTTAACACTATTACAATAGTTATTTCTTCTACTTTACTTACTGGTTTGTGGCAAACCCTTAGCATTCTATTTCTCAGTGTCCTTAATTCCAACAAACATAAATCTATAAAGTTCTCCTTCAGCCATCAACATCTTCAGCATTGTAATAAAGTTCTTTGTGCATTGCAGGTCACTAGAAGGAAAGTTACGGATTGGGTTAGCAGAGCAGTCTGTCCTCTCAGCTCTTGCCCAGGCAGTTTCACTCACTCCCCCAGGACAAAGTGAGTTTGGTTTGCAAACATGAAATAGCACTAATGCTGGCTAAAGGGAAATTTATGGAGTTCTGACCAATACATGAGGATACCTGATAAGCATTCTAGTGTGCTCGTCAATCTTTTGAACCTCAGGAATCACCAAACTCATAATTTTAAATCCCGTGGACCAGATACACTGTGAAAATCCTAAAAAAAGTCTGCAGGAAAATTCTCCAGTCCGTTTTCCTTCCGATTAATCTTTCTTTATTTGGGATCTCAGGATACCATCTCCAGCTCCATTCTTAGGGGGAGAGAGAAAGAGAGAGACTTTTGGCTTCATGCAAGGAAATCAGCAGAAGTCTTTCTTTCTCTCCCCCAAACTCTGTCAGAAATGAGCCTTTGTGAGACTTGTTGCACCCATGCAGCTTGTTGGAGTAGGATGCCTTGCAAGGTCCCCAAAGACTCATTTCTGGCGGAGTTTGGGGGAGAGAAAGAAAGACTTTTGCTGTTTTTATTGCATGCAGCCAAAAGCAGAAGAAAGAAGCAGCCTGGTGCCAGGCATGTGGGGCATGTGGGGCAAGTTCTCCCCCTCTGCCCTTTCCCCCCTCCCCTCACTACCTCATGTTGTTCATAATACAAGCAACGGAAGCCTTGTGTTCCAATGGGCCATGTAGGTGGCTCAGGCTTGTATTCCTGTGCAGCCTGGATTAATTGCTTTGGGGGTAATATTTTTCTGCGGACCACCAAAACGTTTTCTTGCAGACAACCAGTGATTCCCCCCCCCCCCCCAACTGGTTGGTGACCATTATTCTAGTGCAAAAGAATTGAATATATATAAACCCATGTAGGAAATTGGAGTCATCCATAGGACAGAAAGTTTGTATTCTGTAATGAGTCAGAATTAATTAAAAGGCATAAGCTATTTTTATTATTGCTAAATCAGAATTTGAAGATTTGAGTCAGAGAACAAAAAGTACAATTATTAACAAAAAAATGTAGGAGTACTTGCAACATGATTTTAGGAGCATGGAGAGCATATTCAGTCTCTTTAAAATTTCAAATAGAATCCTTATTTCTAAAAGTCCATGCCATTTAACATACAGGTATTCCTCACTTACCAACCATTCACTGACCATTTGAATTTATGACAGTGCTATAAATAAAGATTCATGACCGGTCCTCAAAGTTACAGCTTTGCAGCATCCCTTAATTATATAGTTACAATTCAGGTGCAACCAGCAGACACTTACAATAGTTGCAGCATCTTTCAATCATGTGATTGCTGTTTGTAATATTCACAGCTAATTACTGACAGGCAAAGTCAGTGAGGAAATTGGCAGTAAATCATAGTCACATGATATTGTGCTTAATGACCTGTGGTGATTCATTTCAAGACCTCAAACAGAATTGACATCCTAAGTCAGCAGTCATGTGTGTAATAACCATTCCATTTAGCAACGGAGTTCCCAGTCTCTATTGCATTACTTTGAAGTAATGGTCAGTCCCAATGAGATAATTGTATTTTTACATAAAAAATGCATGTTCTAACCAAAGGATTCCAATCATTAATATGTAAGTTAGTTACTATGCATATATTCTTCCCCTTTTAGAATTTCCCCCAGATGTTTTGGATGTTGCAAAGGGCAAATCTGCAGATGCACGCAAAACATGGCTGGATGAAAGGGCCTTGATTGTTAAGCAGACCTTCTGGTGAATATTATTTGTATTAATAAATTAGTCATAATGTCTTTTCATTGCCCTTAGCACTCAGTTTTCATAAATTGCAACAGCTAAAGTCCCAGACAGCAATAAATGCTACTAAGTGTATCTGGCTTCAATCATGTCACTGTTTTTCCACTGGTAAAAGAAGCTTTTTGTGAATGGATAAAAAGGAAACCTGAGCAATTATGTTTTTACTTTCTTACACTTATTCACTTATGCCCCTTCCTAAGTAGTTTTCAGGCGAATTCAGTCCATATGTACTTACACATACGTTTTCCTTTGTCTTTGTTTTTATTGTATAATTGCTAGGAAACACCCTGCCAGGCAAGAGGAATGACCAACTGTTGAACTAGCCTTGTATCCTTATGCAGCCACAAGAGACTTAAGCTTAACCCCTCCTAAATTCCATGGAACCTTAGCTGTTTGTTCCCAAGTGAAGGCAAGCACTCTGGGAGATTCTTGTTTAGAACATAATAAATGATTTTTTCATGTGTGGATTTAGTTGCTTATGCCTGGCATAACTGGAATACTGTCAGATTCCCCCCCCCCCCTTTTTTTTTTAATGGCTTATGTTCTCTGAGCTTTCTAGAACTTTTGAAAAAGGCAGGAAAGTGCCTTGGGGGGGGGGGGAACTGATAGAGCCTTACAGAATATTAAAGAAATATTAGCGTGAATCACTTCTGAATTAACAACCTAGAACTGTGAACAATAAAATAATCACTAAAAACTTTGGATTGGAACTTTATATCATTTAGCTAGCCAAGCTCTAGTCACAGATCTGTCATTTAAATTTCTTTCTTTTCAGTGAACTACCAAATTATAACATAATAGTACCTGTCCTTTTGGAACATGGTGTGGAGAGCTTGCCGCAGTACTGCAAGATCACACCAGGTATTTTTGAACTATCTCAATGGGAGAGGAGCACTTGATAAACTGGGAATCTATCACTTAAACAGAACTAACACTTTCTCTCAAATTTTATATGCTTTGAAATGCATATATACATTGCAGCGTGTTTGCTTTAATTTTTCAAAAACACATTGCCCTCCGGCTCCGTTTTGGCCAGCAGGATGCTGCAGGTGGCCATGCAGGCTGAAAATGGGGGATGCAGGGGGGGCACATGAGGTCCCCCTGGGCTGTTTTGTCCGGTAGGGTGCTGGAGGAAATATCTGTCCCATCCCCGTCCACCTGCAGAGGACAACTAAAATGTTGATCTGGCTCTCAAAGAAATCCAGTTTGACACTCCTGTTCTGCAAAACACTTGTAATCAATTTCTTCTCCATAATCTTTGTGTCTGCTAATGTTCACCTGTCCTCTTGGATTTTACTATGCATTGAGTCAGATGTTAACAGTTTCTGAAAATCTCAGCCTAGAGTATTTTCTCCAACAGGTATTCCCCTGAAGCCCATGCTGGCTCATCCAACCAAAGGAATTGGGGAGGTATTAAAACGCTTTGAAGAAGCAGCCTTCACTTGTGAATACAAATATGATGGGGAGCGGGCACAGGTAACAATGTTTGGTGTGAATAAAGAAGAGAAGCTCCTATTCTCCTCCTTTCCATTTGTAGTTCATTAATTCTTTCTTTCCATACAGATCCACATTCTAGAGAATGGAGAAGTACATATTTATAGCCGAAACCAAGAGAACAACACAACAAAGTACCCTGATATTGTCACCCGTGTTCCCAAGGTGCAATTGCTGTTAGAAATTTCAGAACAAGGAAGCAAAATGGAGATGATTTTGCTGGCACAAGAGCAATTTCAGTAGTCAGTGGGGCTCCTGCAAGAGGAATGCTTTAAAGGATGAGACTGGATTGAGAATTTGCAGCATGCAGAAATTCAGTTGAGTTAAACTTATATTCTTGTGCAGGTGAAAAACAGCACTGTGGAATCATGCATTTTGGATGCAGAGGCAGTGGCCTGGGACCCTGTTTCAAAACAGATCCTTCCATTCCAAATATTGACCACCCGCAAGCGCAAGGTAAAACATGGCTGGATGATTCTGTAATGTGTTAATCAGTGCCTACTATAGTCCTTTCTTTAGGGCATATCACAACTGGAGTGAAATATTACTTTTTGGTGGATGCGGGGAGGAAAGGTGAAAGACACTGTATGATGTATATTCTAATTTTTGAAAATAAAACATCTCGTATAGGAAAGAAATATTTTTCTTCTAGCAGATATTAGTTGAGGGTATGTAAAAGTCATGCAAATAAAATTAAACCAGAAATGTTTTAATTAATATTCTATAATATAAATATCTAGCTTCCCTTTCCCTTTATGATGTCATTGTTCTCTAGGATGTGGATGCTGCAGAAATCAGAGTTCAAGTTTGTATATATGCATTTGACATGCTCTACCTTAATGGAATAGTAAGTATGACAAGTTTTTCTCCTAAAAATGAATACTTGATACTTTTACTAATCTTGCTTCTTATTCTTTCTGCATCCTCAATTGTTTTTTGTAGTTACCTCTTTTTTTTCTTCACTCTTTTGAAGGTCCTTGCTTTGTGCCTTCTTTTTAAATGTGTATTTCTGTATTTTAGTCTTTAGTCCAGAAGCCTCTGTCTCAGCGCCGGACCTTACTGCATAATTCTTTCACTGAAGTTGAAGGCCAATTCCTTTTTGCCACTTCCATGGATACTAGTAATGTTGATGAGATAGCAGAATTCCTGGAACGCTCTGTCAAAGGTATTGTGTAGCTGATACACGTTTCAGTATTTTTTTTAAATAAAACTTAATCTTCTGTTGAGCATCAAATGAAACCCAATATTGCAGTCTTAACATTTAGAAGAATGAGGTTCACTGTCTTACTTAACTTTGTACCTAAGTGGATTAATTTATTTTTAATTTATTTATTTTTTACATTTTTGAACTATCCATCTTCAGAGATGGATAACATAGCATCAGTACAACTGTGAGAGTAAAAAGTGAATCATTTCTTTATTTCACTTTTAAGCCTTTAAATAGTAAAACTGAATAATAACATGCTGTAGAAGATAATAAAATGGTTTGTCCTCCTTAGACTCATGTGAAGGCTTAATGGTAAAAACACTGGAAGTGGATGCCACATATGAAATTGCAAAGAGGTCACACAATTGGCTGAAGGTAAGAACTAAATGCTTGATCAGCTCTAAATATCGTATGTTACAATTGCTTAGCTGTGCTGACTTGTGGCAGAATTGGCCCCTTTCCTCAAATTGCCCAGGCTACAGTATTGTTCAAGGTTGGGTGGTCTTTTATTTGCCATTTTACTTGTTTCTCAGTTTGAATAAAAGAACCCAGAATGATCAGGGATAAGGAATGCAAATAATAAAAGTTGTATTCCAGATTTTTTTCCTACTTTACATATTTTTTCCAGTACCGGAAAAATCTGCCTAGATATTGGTTCAGACCCTCACTCCATTACGAATTATGTTTCCTATACCAGCTTAAAAAAGATTATCTGGAAGGTGTTGGGGACACCCTTGACCTGGCAGTGATTGGAGCCTATTTGGGCAAGGGCAAACGGGCAGGCACATATGGAGGTTTTCTTCTAGCATGTTACGATGAGGAAAGTGAAGAGTTCCAGAGCATTTGCAAGGTACTACCACATTTAGGACATTTTGATAATTGATTTACAGGTTATAAATTTTTGGTATTGAATAGCATCAAGTGCCCTGTCTTTAACTATGGTGGAGGGAAGACGATTATGTGCATGTTTGAGTCAGTCTTGACTCTTGGAAACCACATGGACAAGTCTTGGCAGTTTTCTTGTCAACAGTCTTCCTTGCTCAGTCACTAGATTGTCAGGAAAAAAAATAGTCATTTGTCCAGGGTAAGCTGAAAATTCCTGCAGAACTATAATGGAAGAGTTCCAAGATCTTTCCAAGCCTACAATTGTATGTTTTTGAAAAGTGATTTGCTGTTATCTCCTTTTCGAGGGCTGAGCAAGAGTGTCAAAATTACTCAGCTGGCTAAGGCAAGATTAGAATGCATAGTGTCCTAGTTTTTAGCCTAAGTGTTTTTAACCACTAGACCAAAATGACCTTACCTATCCTAATTAGAATCTATAAAATGAGATTGTCATAATGACAATTTATCTTACTATTAATTTTACCAGGATAAAGAAAGAAGGAAAAAAGTACCAATAATACAAAGGAAATACAAAGTAAATAACTGATGTATAAAATTGGTAGCTTTTATATTTTCCATACCGTGTCTCCTTATCCCTTTGGTTACTTATATCTAATTGTCAGTATCCTTGATCCCTTCTCAGATTGGCACCGGATTCTCAGATGAGGACTTAGAGAAACTCCATAACTCACTCAAGGTAGGAACTTTTATTTATTCATTTGAATATGCTTTACTGATATTTTCTATTCCTTCGTGTTTTAATATTTAAGTCCTTAAGAAAAATTGAAGAGAAAAAAGCAGACTCTTTGGATCTGATGGGGCATACTCTTGAATTCTTCTCTGATTTACATGACTAAGGTGACCAACCTATTCACTGAATTTAGAATAGTATTATGCAATATTGCTAGTGCACTAATTCCTCTGAAAGTCTCTCATGCATAAATAATAATTGTTGATAGTGATCTGCAAAACAAAGCTCAGTACTGAATTCGAAATAGCCCATTTTGAGCTTGAAATGGCCCATCAGACAAGATATTCAGAGGATTTGGGCTTTGTTTCAAGTTCTAAATGCTTTCAAAAGTGTCAAAAAGTACATTTTATATATGAAGTTGAATGTTTCCAATTTTTAAGAGAATTACATATTCTTAGTACTCACCCTAGTCTCTGCATTACAGGATTACGTGATTCCACAACCACGACCATACTATCGTTGGGGTGGAACAACTGAACCTGATCACTGGTTGGAAGCCCAGCATGTTTGGGAAGTGAAGTGTGCTGATTTATCCATTTCTCCCATCCATAGAGCAGCATCAGGTTTGGTAAGTGATGGAAGGGATCCATGTGAGCATAGCAAGGTCTACATGTAATTTGTACTTACCACAAATAATGAATAAACTGTTAATAGGCTGTCACTAGGAAATATTTTGAGATCACATTTCTGGCAGTATTAGTTTCGCATTCTGTAGCAATTTCAACACATTTTCAGCATTTTCTTAGGCAAATTTGTAAAGCTACATCTTCAGCTGTTAAAACAACATTTTAAAATTAGAAATATGTTACTGTTTAATAAAGATAAGGATTTTATTTTTATGCCATGCATGTAGTATTGTAGTTTTTTTAATTAGGCCCTAGTCAATGGAAGAGTTTAGTTTAATTTTGTATATAAGTATATAAGCTCCAAACATTTAACTTGTAATGCACATATTTAAATATACAGTTCAGTAACTTATACTGGAAGGAAATGTAGAAATGTATTATGGGTGATCTGGCTATAATCTTAAAAGTTTAAATTTTGATAATTTGAATGTTTAAAATGACAGTAATTACATAGGTTTTTAATGTTCAGCTTGAACATATTTCCAAACGCTTTGTCAGCAACACAATAACAGAGTAGAAAAAATATAAATAACGCTAAATGATGGGAATTGGGCACTAAATGGTGCAACTATAAAACATGATATGATGTGACCATGTCACTTAGCAATGGCCATTCCAGCACTGTCTGGTTGCCATTATTAAGCAAATCCCACACCCTCATTAAGCAAAGATATGTATTTGCGATTTGCAACCTCCTGCCAGCTTCCCTATTGACTTTGCTTGTAGGAAGCCGACAAAGGTCACAAATGGTGATCCTGTGATTGCAGCACCACTGCTAACATAATTGCAAGTTGGCACCAAGCATGCAGGCTGGGATCACATGACTGGAAATGCTGGAAATTCAATGGCCAGAACTTCAGTAACAAGTCCTAAGTACCACTTCTTCAGCTCTGTCACAACTTTGATCACTGAATGATCATTAATCAAGAACCACCTGCAATGGGGAAATAAATTTAGAATATGCTCTTAACCTAATGTAACTTTATTAATGCTAGAGGCATGTCCAAGTATTTGCTAAGATCTGGTGGATTCTAAGCCCTTCACACAACTCATAAACCCAAAGCCTTTCTAAGAGACTTCAGATATCATTGCATCAGAAACCAGTGAAGAATCATTTTGGTAATGCTGGTTTTTTTTCTCGAATAAATCATATTGTAGGACCATACATGCCTTAAAAATGACCTTTGAGTATATTTCTGATCTCATGTAACCATCTCACTTCTCCGCTATTATATATGCCAAATTTATGTAAATCTAATATTACAACATTTTCATAGTCTGTGCCTCAGATTAGCAAGCAAAGTTGAAACAATAAATATTAATACTGGTGGCTCATTTATGATGATGTTGCCTCCCATGTTGCATTGGTGTAATGCAGCAAGGAAAAGTCAAAACCTATATTTAATGTTCCTATAAAAAAACCTATATTTAATATTATAGACAGTGCCCTAACAAACTTTTTTAATTTGAATATAGTTGCTTCAGAATATAAACACTTCTTCATAATAATAGTTGCTATGCTTGCAGAGTTGATAATTGGAAATCAATTTTTGATGTGTGGTCCTCTTCCGATGTTTCCCTGATGCATGATGTGTGGTGTGTATGTGTGTGTAAGAGAGAGAGAAAGATATCAAAGTTGCCCCCAGAAGCTATAATCTTCTGGATGGATTAAAATTAAGATTGAAAGTCATCTTTGCTAGCAAAAGAAATTACTGGGAACTAGCAATTAACATTTCTCTTCTTTGCCCAAAAACACTATTTCAAAGGAGCCCTTAAGAAAGTAGCCTCTATGAAACTTCAAGAATAATTTATTATTCCATGCAGGTGGATGAAGAAAAGGGCATCTCCTTACGTTTTCCCAGATTCCTGCGCATCCGAGATGATAAGAAACCAGAGGAGGCCACTACCAGTGCTCAGGTAAAGATGGCAAGACATCTATACATAAAGGGGAAATGAATCAGTCAAGAATTATTTGCAGTATATGCAAAATTGGATTCATGTCCTTTACATTATTATCTGTAATCACGAGAAGACAGACTAAGCAACCTTTGTAGCCTAGGGCTTTTTAAAAAAATAAAACCGTTTTGCTATAAGTGCTAAAATAGACATGTATGGGCATAGACAACATTTCCATCCTTTTGGATTGAGTTTTAAGATTACTTACATTGCTCAATTGTCTAAATGAAAGAATTGGCATGGCGTGGCATGGGGGTGGGGTGGGGTTCATGGTAAAATAGATGCCTTATGTATACGAACATGACCTAGACCCATGAAAAAGGTCATTTCAGGCTGCTCTTATAGCCACAAAGAAACACTGGTCAGAGGGGAGGGGGATGGGTGAAAAGGAATTTATCTTGCTCAGATAAATTTTGGGAATTGCAAAGATTGCTTTTGTATGTTTGAAAAGAAATATTAGTATAATAAAGAATGTCGCCAAGGTTGTAGAAGTTTACTGAAAGTGGGACTGTAATGTTGGATAAGCAGGTAAGCAAACTACAAGTTTAGGACAAGAGACTATCCTACAATTTTTATGTACAAATACTCAGCCACATTTTTCTTAACACAGGTGGCTGAACTTTATCAGCAGCAGCAGCAGATCCAAAATCAACAGCCATTGGAAAAAGATGACTTCTATTAATAATAAAGTTTATCTAATTGAAGTTGTTGGGGGTTTTTTGCATGAAGTCATAAGCACTGAACGTAACTGATTTGTATTAAGTTTGGATAGAGAGTAAAATGGCAATATCGGTTACAGCTTTTCATTTCTAATAGTTTGTTTCCCAGCTGAATGAAATATTCTGTGATCGGGTATGAAACTTAAGTTGGCGAAAGTATATAAATAAACATTGATATTTTTAAACTTACATTTGAGATATCTTCCTAGGACAACTATAAGTTTGACTCAGAGCAAGTGTTTAAAGTAAGTGTTTATTAGTGCATAGTTAGGTACAGGTAGCTTAAATTCTATAAAGTACATACAAAAAAAAATGCTATTACACAGCTTCAGGACTGTTGTGCAGGTGGGGAGGGGGGAAAGGACACCATCCCAAGACAGCCTTCCCTGATAATCGTAATAGTGGCCACAAACTGGCTAATCTTAACTCTTCCCTACAACAGTATCAATGTCTTTCAAACTAAATTCACTCTCCCTACATCATTGCTTAATCTCTAAAACTGCATCTATATTACTGCATTACTCATTATCTTCTATCCCAAAAGGTAATGCCTGCTACTAAGTGCCAACATTTCCCAAACTTATTGTCTAACATGCTTGTTTTGTTCTTGCCTATCTATATACATGCCTCCCCTCATGAACTTTTCCTTTCATGAGCATAGAGGGCCTCTAGGGGGCGGTTCGCAAACGCTGACTGCGTGCCTTGTACACTTCAATGAGCAGGTCCTTGACGTACTGGATCTCTCTCTCAATAGATTCTGCCTTCTCTCGCAGCTCGCGATTGTGTGCCTCCAAGGCCTGGCACTCATCCCCCAATGCTTCATGTTCAGCTCGTTTACGCTGACGGTACCGCAGGGCTGCCGTCTTGTTCTGATCTCTCTTCTTCTGGCGTCGATCCCCTTTAGGCGTTAGCACAAGTGACTGCTGAACTGAGGCACATATTTCATTGCCCTGCAGGGGGAGCTCGGCAGGCATTTCCCCACCATAGAGCTCTAACAATTCTAAGCAACTTGAATCCAAGGTCTGCAAGGGTGCAGGTGTACTGTGGTGGTGATCCAGTGAATGGAAGCCATCACCAAAAGGAAAGTGAAAATTCCCATCAGAGGGAGGGGTGCTGGGTGCTACCTGATCAGGTGAGAGAGTTTCCTCCAAGAAATAATCCTCCATCTGCTCCAATTCTTTTTTGAGCAGTGAGGCCATGGCCTCCAGGTCCGGAGCAGGAGGAGAGGGCAGTGAGAGTGGCGAGGACTCCCCTGACACATTCAGGAGCGTGGCCAGGTCTGTGCGTTCCGTCATCCAGTCTGAGAAGCCATCGCCTATGGAGCAGCAAAATCAAAATCTGACAAAGCCACAACTTACAAGACAAACTAGAAAGTAAACTTGTTTTCATGAGTCTTCAGACATGTTCCAGAATAAATCTTGTTACAGTATATATGGAATTTTTGAGAAAAATGTGTTATCTGAATTAGAAGAGGAACAACCAAATTATAAACAGAAACCAAAGTGGTGATGATGGGAAAGAAGCTAAGAGAAGGAATATTGAAAGACTATTAAAAGACCTATTCTTTCCTTGCTTAACTATCAAATTTGTGCTGGGAAAAATTATATGTTCCCTAGATAATAACAAAAAGATAACTCACCATGCAGATTAGACCTCAGATCCTAAATGGATTCCTCTTTAATTCTTTACTATCATCCCAACACTATGAGGAGCCTGTCAGAATATTAGCACTCAACTATATTAAAACAGCCTAGCAAACTAGTATTAATCTTAATGTTCCCTAAAGCTGATATTCCTCGTCTCATACATGTAAATGTACTCAAATTCTAAGATTTATTCTGTTCTCACTCAAACCGGTCACCTGTTAGCACTGGGCGCTCCATGCCGAGGGCAAAGCCCTGATCCACAGGTCCGGGTAGCAGCTCATTGTGACCGGCGTGGGGCAGCCGGTGCTTGAGCAGCTCCGGCCTGTAGGACATGGTGCTAGCTGGGATCATGGTCAGGTCCAGGTCCAGGGTCACTGCTGCCAGCAGAGACACTGTATTGGTCATCACTCAGGTTCAGTGCAGGATTTGCACGTAGCAAGCAAGACGTGGCTCTGCTCCTGCAGGCAAGGATAGTGATGGTGGTGGTGGCAGTGGCCAAAGGGGACCTGGAAAGAGATAGAAATGAACATTATTTTCTCAACAAAATCACTAGCCAAGATTTATCACTAGCCAAGATTTATTTGTAGAACAGACCAGAATTTGTTTTACCTGTAATCTTAGAAATTTTAGCATTTTGTTCTGTGGTACTATCAACTGAAGAGAGTTGTAGAACAGGCCTCTGCTGGCAGGCCAAAAACGGATCCATGACTAGGCTGAGACCACATCCTATACAGGTAGTCCTTGATTTACAACCAAAATTGGTCCCAGAATTTCTGTTGCTAAGCAAGCACTTGTTAAGAGACTCGCACCCCATTTTATAACCTTTTTGCCAGTTAAGTGAAACACATGGTCATTAAGCAACTCTGATTTTCCCCACTGACTTGTCAGAGGACATTTGGGAAGATCATAGATGGCAATCACATGACCCCAGGACACAGCAACCATCATAAATATATGCCAGTTGTTGAAGTTTGATCATATGACTAGGGGGATGCTGCAGAAGTTGCAAGTGTGAGAATCAAGTCACTTTTTTCAGTACCATTGTAAATCTGAACAGTCACTAAATGAATAGTTGTAAGTGAAGGACTACACATAGTAGGTATCTAATTACAATGTTAGCCAGATTGATGGAAATCAAGGGTTCGACTCTTCAAAATACCAAGGAAAAGCATGCAACAAGGACAATGAGCTTTGCTCCCTGCATCAGTACTACAAGCACCATTGTACAAATTCCTCTTTTGCTAACAGCTGGAATCCCCCCCCCCCCAACCATAATCCTCAAACCAGAGTAAGTTTTGTGGAAGTTTGGTCCAAGTTGAGGGCAAGTGCGGGCAGGTGCAGACACGCATGTTTGCGGGAAGCAGGGGAAGAAGAGGCAGTTACAGAGCTGCGGTAACGCAAAGGCTCCGCTCAGGCGGCCCGGCTTTTCTCAGTGGGGTTGTGCAAGCCGCATCTGCTTCCTCCCCCAGAGAGCAGGACGTACTCCCCGATGGAAAGAGAGGCGGGTAAAAAACAGGTTTTAGCATGCTAGGAAACGGGTGGGGGCTGGGGATAGGGAAGAGAGGAAACTAGCACTGCTACTCTGCATTTATACAGGCGTTTGTAAAACCCCAGCATCCTTGAACGTGTCTCCCCCGCTTCGCTACTTTTCCTTCAGTTATCCCCACCCGCCCCCTACCCCTGGGTTGCAAGAGTCTTGCCACCGTAAGAGAATTCCCCCCCCCCCCGCCGCCGCCCAATTTTCCTAGGGTGAATGGGAAGAGAGTAATCCTAACGTATTACTTACTCCATGTTGCCGATTCTGTTGCAGCGTGCAATACACGCACGTTTTCCTTCGAGATCCACGCAGCTCTAGAAAGCCATGTCCTCGATCTGGCGTGCCTCACCCCGGCGCTCTAAATCTCGAATTCTAAATTTGTGACAGGAGCAGAATGAGTCACAGTGGGGTGGAGCCTCCGTATATATATCCCTCTAGCCACCAAGCCTCATCGCAGTTGTCGCGCGTATCCTTCCGCCACTTTCCTGCCTGATGCTTCTTTCACGAATGCGCATGCTTCGGAGGAGGGGGAAGGAGGCTCTTTTTGTATTTTTTCCCCCCAACCCAATTTAGGTGGTGATTGATTTTTTTTTTGTAAAATGTGCCTGCAGTCAACATTTAGCTGATACATTCAGAGTCATGAAAAGTTAGATTGCCCTTAATGGATACACTTTGCACATGCTTAAAAATAACCTTGTGCCTTTGATATTATTGATTTCCAAACTATTTGCTTACATAGTTCTTAGTGTGCTGGAAAGATAGTCCTCTTGTCGAAACCTGATAGTATTTATTTATTTGGGTAAGACATTTGGTATATTTCAAAACATGAGCAGAGGCAAGCCTGTTAGGCAATAAGTCTTAAATCTAACTGTAAACTCCTGAGTTTATGTTCTCATGGAGAATAAATGAAGCCACCAAATTATATGAGCCAGTAGTGTACAGCCGCCACCAAAAAAGCTAATACAATCCTTGGCTGTATAAACAGAGGCATAGAATCAAAGTAACGTGAAGTATTAATGCCACTTTATAAAACATTATAAGGTCATACCTGGAATACTGCATCCAGCTTTGGTCACCACATTACAAAAAAGATGTTGAGGCTTTGGAAAAAGTACAAAGAAAAGCAACGAAGACGATTAAAGGCCTGGAAACTAAAAAAATATGAAGAATGGTTGCAGGATTTGGGTTTGGCTAGTCTAGAGAAAATAAGGAGTACTGAGAACATGATAGCAGTATTCCAGTATTTGAGAGGTTGCCGAAGAGGAAGGGGTCAATTTACTTTCCAAAGCACCAGAGAGCAGGACAAGAAACAATGGATAAAAACTAATCAAGGAGAGAAGCAACCTGGAATTAAGGAAAAACTTTTTAACTGTGAAAACAATGAACCAGTAGAACAGCTTGCCTTCAGAAACTGTGTGTGCTTCATCACTGGAGGTTTTTAAGAAGGGACTGGACAGTCACTTCTCTAAAATGGTATAAGGTCTCATGCTTGAGCAATGGGTTGGATTAGAAGTCCTCCAAGGTCCCTTCCAGCTCTATTCTGATTGGATTGAGTTTAATTCTTTAATATCCTTTGCTAGTAGGAAGAACTAGAGAGATGGAATGTCAAAAATCCTTTGCTGCTATGTGGAACTTTTATTTTGTTAATTATAAAATATAATAAGTGATTTTGGATTGTCCTTATTCCATAACAACCTGAGCATCAAGGTTTTATTATTCCCATTGCATAGATGTATAAAACAAGTTACTTCACATTTGATACTGTAGGTGTATTATGATAACCCAGTAAATTTGCTGGTGGGAAGAGGCGGTATTAACTCAGATTCATGCCACACATGTAACTTAAAATGATACGCTTCATTTATACTTGTAATGCTTTAAAGGAAACAAATATGCTGCAAATAGACTGCTGTCACCCCCACCCCTCAGTGCTCATGTTTCCAGAAATGCTTTTAGGCCTCAGATTGTCCTCATAAACATGATAGGCAGCTGTTTGCTCAATGCTAGGGGGAGGCTTGTCTAGAAAAAGAGTAAAAGGAAGCAAAGATAATAGGAAAGTGTATTCTGCTTAATATAAACAGTCGTTATAACCAGCCATTTTGTAAATGGGTTACTGTTGCAGCATCAGTTTTGCCAAGCATGTCTTCGGCCTGCTCACAATATTGCTCCTTTGGAATCCTCAGATTTTTAGCCTGAAATAATACCAGCCTCAAAAAAAAAAAAAAATCTTGTTCTAGGCCTTAAAAGATGGAAGAAGCCTTAGAAAAAAATTCTCTCAGACCGTACATTTTATTTTTCCTAATAGAAGATTTATTTGTCACAGTATAGTGTAGTATAGTTGGAAGGGATCTTGAGGTCTTCTAGTCTGGGCAAGGCAGGAAACTCCATGCCATTTCAGATAAATGATTGTCCAATCTCTTCTTTATAACTTCCAGTGTTGGAACATTCACAGCTTCTTGAGGCAAGTTGCTCCATTGATTAATTGTTCTGTCAGGAAATTTCTCCTTAGTTCTCAGTTGCTTCTCTCCTTGATTAGTTTCCACTCATTGCTTATTGTCCTGTCTTCAGGTTCTTTTGAGAATAGCTTGACTCCTTCCAGACATACCCAATTCCTGCAACCATTCTTTATGTTTCTTTATATGTTTGTTAAATGTTTTAGCCTCCAATCCCCTAATCATTTTTGTTGCTCTTCTCTGCACTCTTTCCAAACTCTCAATATCTTTTCTTATATTGTGGCAACCAAAACTGAATGCAATATTCCAAGTGTGGCCTTACCAAGGCATTATAAAGTGAGATTAACACTTCATGTGATCTTGATTCTATCCCTTTGGTAATGCAGCCTAGAACTTTGTTGGCTTTTTTGGCAGCGGCAGCACACTGATGGCTCATATTTAAGTGATTGTCCCACAAGGCTCCAAGATCCTTCTCAGAGTTAGGTACCACCTATTCTGTGTCTGTGCATTTGTTTTGTCTTGTCTAAATGGGGAACCTTACTTTTCTCACCAATGAATGTATAAACAAGTGATAAACTGCTTCATCCCAACCATCACACAGTGACCTTTATTTCCAACAAGTCCTCAAATATTGTTCCTTTTATTTGGCAATAATGTTTTTCTGGCAATACTCATCAGGGGGAAAAGTGCAATCTGCACAGTTAAACAAAGAACAGGTGCTGCCAAGCAGGGTCATCTTCCAGTAAAAACAAAATTAAATCAGTAGTCCCCCATCCCCAAAGAATTGTAAATAATTTGTGAACTGTTTACCTTCCTAATTATTCCTGTTACAGTTATTCCTTTCCCATTTCAGCTGTTAATTGGCAGCCTTTGATCTGTATCTTGATCTCCTTTCAAAGAAAGTAAAATAATGCTAACAAAACCCACATATAGCACTGGGCAAAATCTTATATAACAGTCAAATAACTGATAGTTTAAACGCCCGCTGCGAATTTTCTATGGCTCACAAGGTTACGCTCCTCCTTCCAGATCCCCATAAATGTAGCAATTAACTGTACATTAAATATATCGCTTTTTCTAATCGCCTCTATCCAGTGGAAATCCCCGATTGTGGCTCACGCCCTTTCATCACAGAGCCAGAGAATCTAACGATCCACTCGGACTGCGATCGTAACTCCGGATTTGCGATTCATTTCTGTGCCGCCTACGCGGACTAGACTGCAGACACAAAATGAGATTTGAGGACTATTTTTTCGGCGCAGACAGCGGAACGCGCTCAACCAGCCAGAGACACGGTGAATTGCACCAGAGTTGCATCAGCTGTGGGCGTTCTAAGTGAACTCTCAGAGCTTAGTTGCCTCTGATTGGCTACAAGTGGGAGAGTGCAAGCCTAAAACTGGTCTCAGGAAACGTCAATCTCTCCACCGGTAAATTCCAAAAACATTTTTTCTCCCCTGGCAGTCATTGCGCCCAATGCAGGGCAATTATTCCAGATCAAATAAACGTACAATTTGTTGTCCTCATTGCTAATCAGAGTAAGAGTGACAAAAACTAGGTGAGGATTCCACAAGTGCTTCCAAGGAAGGAAAAGGTTTACAACCTGTCCTCGGGTGGGGTGAAGCTGGCTCTGCAGATTTGTCCCATGTCCATATTTGTCCATACATTTACAGTGCCTCCAGAGATTCTTGAAATAATGTCTGGGAAGCTGCATCAGAATCTAGGTTTCTGAATATTGGATCTGCTTGAGAGTAGATTGCAAATTAAAACATTCCAAGTTTGTTTTTGGTGAGGAAAGAGGACAAGTGTGGGCGAATACTGAATTCTTGATGGAAAAATCCCATCATTCTAGGATGGGAAAATCCTAGCACAGAATTCTTAAATTCACTGGATTCAGTTAAATTCACTAAATTCATCTATACCCTATAAGAATGTTTCTCATTCACACCTTTTCTACCTTTGTCTATTATTTATTTCCCCCTGGCTTTTATCTTAATTCTGATAAAGGCTGCAAAATGGCTTTAGACAAACCTGGACACAGAGAAGTGACAGAGAAAGTTGCTGTCAAAGAATTGTAAATAATTTGTGAAGAACTCAACCACACAATTTTCTTTTCCTAAGCAAATGTTCTCCTAGTAATTTTGAACTATAGTTCCTGAAAAACTGAAAAATTTCCATCCTTTTGTCTTACCTCAAACAAGCTTTCTTAATTTTAATTATTTTAGAATACTCCTGCCCATCATACAATTATTTTTCCTACCATTTCCAAATATAGTGCTGACTTGAATTACTACTTTTTTGTTCAACTGTAATTGGATTTTTATTATTTTTTAAAAAAAGACTTACTATGGTACTTTTTTAATACAAAGATTGCATTTGCTTTCTTTACAAGAAAGTATTTGTTTGTATAATTGCATTTACTATTGTGTATATCAAGGACTGTATACATAATGTGTGCATACATTCTAGAAATTTCTACATTGTGGTGATTGGTAATTTATCTACTTCTGCAAGATACATTAAGACATTTACAGTTGAAGGCTGAAAGAACAAATGGAGCCCTCAACACTTGGATGGAATCCCCAGTGCTGCCCAAAATATTGTGTAATTTTTATGAATACAACAAAAGATAATGGTTAAATGTATTAGGAGATACTGTCTTACTGAACGTAATTTCTTCTTTTAGTTAAATTTAATGCTTGTTTTGTTTGACCCCATTCAATTTTTATGCTGACCCTACTAATTATTTGCAGTTCACTCCCAATATATTAGTCAAAGGCTAAAAATAATTTTGTCCTTAATTATACTTCTCTAAAAGCAAAATATACCTTCAAATTAGTAAATTAATTTTCTAAATCATAATTTGATTTAAACAATCTCAAGGATTCAAAAAAGCTTCTATGGAAGTACTAAAATCATTAAAATAACAATCTGGATATCTTCATTACTACATTACTACATTACTGGAATTTTCAAACTATGTTTTCATCAATGACAATTGGGGTCTTGGAAGGATAATTCTGGGACCACTCCTAATGGAACAAATTCTTAATGCAACTCCCCAATCCATTGATTTGTAGTATCATATATAATATTTATAGGCTCAAATTCAAAGGTATACAGAATGCCTCATGATGAATGTCTCCAGTGATTCTGAATTGTTTGTTTCACCTTCAATATCAAAGACTGGGCTATAGGTCACCCCCACTATTGCCTCTGGTTCTGTTCACCAAAGAGATGATCCTTGCCCCGTTCCAGGTCCATTCCTAGAAGTCAATAGCCCTGGCAGGGCAGGGATTGCCACATGTCACCAACATGGCAGGAACAAGACCTCTGACACTCAGGTTGTAATTCCTCTCTGTTCCCTTGCCAGACATGAAGAAAGCACGTGGAGATTACAAACTCTTGCCTGGTTGACCAGACTAGAAGAGATAGAGCCTGTGGACTTTTCTTTTCCATGAATTTTATTAATTAGATGTTGGCATTAACTTCAATGCATATAAGAGCAACACACACACAAAATATATCCACAGTATCTCCAAACTAAAATTTGCAATGTAGGTAATCTATTGGGATGAGGAGTAGACAGAGAAGAAAGCCAAGATGAGCAAAGCTACCATCTAGCTCTTCTGCTTTTTAGCAGAAAAAAAGATTAAAATATATATATCTTATTTAATTGTACAATAAATTGGGAAAGACACAAAGTGAGATGTACATTTCTTATTTAATTGTACAATAAATTGGGAAAGACACAAAGTGAGATTGTTTCAGGAGTAATGAAAACTAAGGAATTATGCCAAAGACTTCTTGAAAACAAGGTTCTCAGGTTGACTTTTAGCTCTTAATCTAGACTTCCTGAAAATATTGTTTTGTGGGAAGCATTGAAGAACTGATCTCTATGGTATCTGGTGGAAAGACAGGATGTAAATCAAGCTGGTTATAACATTCTGATAAATCTTCTTGTTTTGTCTAGACATTCATGGTTTTGTCGATCTACTGTTGTTTCTATTGTTTTGTTTATTCCTTTATAATGTAAACCACCCAGGGTCATTCTGAAATTGTGACCTTAAATATAATAAAATAATAAATACATAAAATAAAACCAAATACAGATAGTACTCAACTTACGACCACAATAGAGCCCAAAATTTATGTTATTAAGTTAGAATGTGTTGAGTTTTACCCTATTTTATATTTCTTTCCACAGTTGTTAAGTGAATCACTGTAGTTAAGTTAGTAACACGGTTGTTAAGTGAATCTGGTTTCCCCATTGACTTTGCTTGTCAGAAGGTTGCAAAAAGTGATCACATGAGCCTGAGAAACTGCAACGGTCATAAATATGAACCAGTTGCCAAGCATCTGAATTTTGATCACATGATCATCGAGATACTGCAAAGGTCGTAACTGAAAAGCGGTCACAAGTCACTTTTTTCAGTGCCGTTGTAACTTTGAACTGTCACTAAATGGATTGTTGTAAATTGAGAACTACCTGTATATTTCTTCTTGCAAACTCATAAAATATTAATATGCTTTTCAGTTAGGAAATTTTTACGAAACCTGAGATGTTAAACTGGGACAGATAAAGGATGAAGTAGGCAAGAGTCTTTTATTAAATCTGTATTCACTCTTGAAATGTGCCACATGACCTAAAAAGAGATGAATCATTTTGTCCTTTCCCATTTGAACTGTTATCCAACTGGAAAGTGCCACTGAAGCCAAAGTAGTTTTCTTATTTCTCACTGCTGAGCAGAGGTTTCCCTTAAGAGGATTGTGTGAGTAAGCCTAAAATCTCTATGGTTACTAAGACACGCCCCCCCTCTCTCTTCCCTTCCCTCCCCCCCCCCCCCCCTCTGGTATTATCATAGAGATCCCTTTAAGAATAACAGTTAGTGTTCCATCCACCCTTTGCTTAAGGCACAGGTATTGCCATGACAATGGGCCACTCCTGAGGGATGTCACGCAGCACCAGCTTTCCCATTGAGATTTTGGAGGAAAACATATTTGGCCTAAGTTAAAGTGCAATAGCTAGCCTTGCATCACAACTTAATCATTTAAGGCAGCCAGAATGGCTGGCCCCTATAATATGGTCCTCATTTTCAGATCAATCCATTCCTGTTTTTACTTTTGAAAAAGCCTTATAGGATATTCCCCACTTGCCCAAAGTGGTATAAAACAAAACAGACAGGACAGAAAAATATGGAGGTTATATGTATCTAATCTTACGGAGGTAATAACTGTGTGACACAACTTTTCTGCTACACTTTTCTTCATGTGATTTACTTGATACATTTGAGAATAATTTTTTGTCATCATATTAATCTTGAACATCATATTAATCTTGTTTAGTTTTTGCTTAGCATGGTAAGTGAAGAAAGCCAACTGTGCTATATTCAATAGAACAGTAAATAATCTATTATTTAGCACAAGGTGGAAATCCAGCCATTCCCCTGTTGGCTGAAGATGCTCAGGCTGTAATTGGCTGCTGTCAGTCCCTGGAGTCTTCAGTAGTTCATTCTTTGTGTGCAAAGTAGCAAACTGTTCCAATGTGCACTACTTGTTTGTTTTTCTTATTTAGGTTCATGACATTGAACATATGTACCTTTCAAGTTACCATCCAATGGGGAAAAAAATCCTTGAAGCACCAACTTAGCCATGATTACTTGTTAGCATAGTCCAAAAAACTCAAAATCAGAGCTGTGATAAGAGGGTGCTTTTGCAGAATGGCTAAACCTGTACCCTCTCTTTGCCTATTCAGGCTTGATTTCCTGATCGCTAGTGTCTTGCAGTCAAAAAGGGGACACACAAACTTTAGCACTCTTTCAATATTTGTTCCCCCCCCCCTTTCTCCGAGTAAGCACTCTTTCATAAACTCCATATTTATACAAAACTGCTTTATGTTGCTCAGCTGTCTTGTTAGACATGGAGTTTTTAAAGGGCAGCTCAGTAAGTTCTAAATTGTGCCATTTGTAAAAGAGTCAAGTTCATATGGTTTTTGCTGAAGCCCCACCCCCCCCCCCCCCCCCCAGAACCTGCTAGGAAAGCAAGAAATTTCAAATCTGGCATCTCACACTGAACAGCTGCTCTTCAGGTTCCTGGAGTACTGGGTATAGTGGAAAACTCAATTAGAAACAGCTAGGCTCCCCCACTCCCCAAAACAAATTGGATTTGGAGGAACAAGCCCAGGGACCAGAGGGGAAGCAGAGTACCCATATTAGTTTAAAATGTCCAGTAGGTACAAAAGTAAGTTTCTATGAATCATCAGACTTTTCCCCCAACAGCACAAGCAGCAAAATATATAATATTTAGCTCATCTTTAAATTACCATTGGATTTTGTCACCTTAGAGAGTTAGAATCTGATAGCAGAACAGGGTAATGTAGGGTAAAATGAAATGTCAGCAATGTTATGACAAAATATTTCCAGGGAATGTTTGATTTCTGCTTAGGTGCATGTGGGAAAGGCCCTATATATCATACTCTAAAATTGATATGGGAGAAGGATCTTTCTCTCCCATAGTCATCTTTTGCAGCTCTCCAAACTGCAATTTTGTTATACGAGATGCTGCCCAATAGGTGTCAGTCTCAATGCTGTTTAAAGATTAATATGAATGCCATTCCATTAAGCAATAAGCAAGCACTGAGACTTTCAATACAAATATCATATGATCCCAGTACCTTGCGTCAGTTATTATCAGTCTATTGCAATTGCAGCTTCCAACCCTGTTTAAAGATACCCCTCATCAAGGTGTGGTTAATTGTTCCCAAATTCTATACAGTCGGAAACAGTTGTCATTGATACATTATGTGTAATTTTGCTTCTTGCTCCATCTGTAAGATGTGAATCTGGCGACAGTTGATCAAGACATAATCCCAGACCAAGAATATATTCCCTGAACTTCACTTTCATAGTGTGGTTTCCTATTTACTATTGCACTTTTCTCTTATTTAGATCTAATATCAGCTTGTGTTTCTTATCCAGCCCATTACCAGGCTTGTAGCAAAAGTTCAGAAAGATCAACAGCTTCCTTTTGGAATTGGATAGTGAGGAGCATGAGAATTGACTATCATCAGCATGCTGGTAACACATCACTTGATAATGCTGGATGACTTCCTTCAGTGCCTTTCTGCTAAACAATATTGGAAGTCAGATGGAACTCTGTGCGACTTCACAGATCAGTACTCTAGATGTGGAATAGTGTTGAATAACAATAACTCAAAATCGCCTTCTGGAATACAGCGGAATGGAAGGAACCAGAGACATTGTAAAATAGTTGCTAGTGTAGTTCATCCAGCAAAACAACCAGAATAATTTTGGAATAATATTCTGATTGGAAGCCTAAATGAAATGGTTCCAGATTGCTTGTATCATCTATTTGCATCTGCTGTTGTAAGATGATCATATTCTTGGTCCACTCTCCCAAAAATGGAATATTTGAGACCTGAATACAATTACACAGATTTCCATGGTAGGAATTCAGGAAAAAAACCTCTGTGTTAAAAAATGCAATAACTGCCCAGATTATCAATGAAATACAATCAAACCATTACTATATCTCAACAACACATATATTCAGCCTAGATAGTGCTTCTACATCCACATATATTCTGTGGAAAACTCCAGTAATGAAACATAACAGAATTTATATGCTGTGTTAATTACTATAGACAGTATCTATACAACTCCCAGCGCTAACTTTTTAAGATCCATCCTTGGCCTTTCATTATAGAAAGCTCCCTCCCTCCCTCTTTCTCTGCAACAGTTCTTGCATATTATGTATGAGGAAAATTTGTAATTTAGATTTTGCTGACTTAATAGCTCTCAACAGACTCAGCAGCAGCTGAAGCTATTTAATTGAATTTATAAATCATGACGTAAAAGAATAACAAAGCAGAATAACAGTTGGAAAGGACCGTGGAGATCCACCCCACTGCTCAAGCAAGAAATACTATCCTATACTATTCAAGACAAGTAGCTGTGTTGACTCTTCTTAAAAAGATCCAGTGATGAAGCACTCATAACGCATAAGCACTCATAAGCAATTGTTCCCATGTTAATTGTTTTCATTGTTAGGAAATTTCTCCTTATTTCTGGGTTGCTTCTCTTCTCGATTAGTTTTGATGCATTGCTTCTTATCTTGCCTCTTGGTGCTTTGGAAAATATATTGAGACTTTATTACATGCACAGGAACAAACCAATGTTACTTGTTTCCTGTTTTGTAAGTAATCTTTGGATTAAAGTATGTGTATTAGTGTTATTAAATAGCATAAAGAAATGAGTTGGGATGCACTTGTACTTTTACCACATCCTTCCTGGATAATGTTCTAAACAATTCCTAAGATATTATACACCTATTTCTGAAATGAACATTAAATAACAAAATCAGTAATTGGTATCCCTTAAAAGTTTATATTTATATGTCTTTTATAATATCTAAATCATGGTTGTTCACTGATCTTCAAATGTCTTCCCTTCTTCAGCTGGATTCCCTCTAGATGTGATGGTTTTGTTGGAAGAAAAATCCGGCCCAGTTCCAATCAGGGAGAAAAGCGCTAGAAATAAAATGGAGGCTGATTGGAAAGAAGGACTCTGTTGATGAAAAGAACCAACCGCAGCATGCAGTTCTGGGACATCTGACACATTGGTTTGAAAGTACATGGATAGGGTTCTGAGATGTTGCAGTGGGGTTGTGCAATGTGGTGAGTCTGGTGTCTATTCTAATGGTGGTGGGTTAATCCTATTGTCATAAAGGTCATGTCCTGCTCTTAGAATTTGGGGGTGGGGGGGATGGGATGTAAATTCTTAATCCTATCATCTGGACCTGAAGGCTAGCTTGAATTTCTTAATGGGCACAAAATATCCACTTCTAAAGACTTCAGGCATCTGTTGGAGGTTGTTGGGGCCGCTTTCTGCCTCTTAATATTCCCCAAAATATTTCATTCTTTTAGGAGGGGTGTGTGTGATTACTTCTTACAGGTTTTAGCTCTCATTATATTCTAGGGAAGATGTCGTCTGAATCTGGGTCACCAGATTCCAATGACCCAGATTCGGACTACATCTTTCCTAGAAGATGTATTGGTGACCGAACCAGATTTGATCTTGCAACATTATCCTGGAACCATTCTGCCTGGAGACTGCATCACTGAGGAAAGACTTCTCTACAAAGTTGACTCTGCCCATCCTAATGGACAAGAAACTCTTAAAGAGCTAATCTAGAGGTACAATATAGGTCTTTGACTTGTCATTTTAATTAGGACTAATTTAAATATTTTCACTTTTAACACATTGATTCATGTATGGACATGGTTTGATCCCTCTTAATAATTTTCTGTTAGCTTCTTTTAAAAGATACAGGAGAGAAGTAATAGATTTAGAAATATTACAAAACAGAATTCCTGTCTGGAGAGGAAAAGAGACACATATGCCATCAGTAATCCAGATGGCCTTTGCCCACCCCGTCTCCGTCCCCCCTTCCTAATGCCAATTTACGGGTTAACCAGCAGGGGGATAGAGACTGCTGATCAGTACTGTATAATCTGGACTAGTACTGAAACCTATAGGGGAATGGTTAAAAAGTGGATGGAGTCCAAGCAGAATGCGTGACAGTGTTAAAGAGGTAGAAAACTAGAGGAGGGAGAGGAGAGCAGGCTACAGGGATGGGGGGGGGGGGGGGGGGACTACAGTAATTTGAATAGCTGTCAGTTCTGCAGAAGTGAACAGAAGGCTGAGCTGTGAGTTGTAGACAGCACACATTCGCTAGCTAGGGAGGAGGGAGCTTCAAAGCAGCCCAAGCGTGAAAAGAGGCGGAGAAAGCAAGATGAGAAGATGGAGGCTGAAAGATGAGTGACGCCAAAGCAAAAAGGGGACTATGTGTTTGCGGCACATGAACAGGATGGGGCTGTCCTTTAAAGGGGATTTCCAAGCAGCTCTCATGTTTTCCCCACCCCAACGTCTATTATCTCTTGAATGGAGTTTGGGGGGAGGAATCATGAATCTCTCTCTTACTCTTCAGTAAGAAAGTGGTGGCACTAATTTATTGCAGGGAGAACCAGGTTTACTCTGAATGTTTTGTCTACGTACACTGCACTTTTTAATTCGCTGACCAAGTAATTTAAGAATATTGGTGAAAGGCCACCAGATTTCCTCTGTTACTTTTGTCTCAAGGTAGCTCTCCTCCCAAAAGTAATATGAAACTCACAGCCCCTTATCTAACCATTACTTGGTATCCTCAGATACATGGGGTTTCAACTGCATTTCTTAGGTGGCAATAACCATGTGGAACATTGACATTAAAAACCAGTAGAAAAGTTAGAAGCAAAAAAACAATTATATTTCGATGTTTGATAGGATAATTTCTGCAGGTTGATTCTTATTTATGTTCATTGCCTAAAACAGATATGTCCAACCCATGGCCCTGGGGACAAATGCTGCCCTGGACATCTAATAATGTGACCCCCCACATAAATGTAAACTTTATAATATATTTTATAATATATATTATAATTGATAAATTTATAATATATTACAATTATAAATAAGACTGTTATGTGATATTGTAACATTTTATTATGTATTTTGCCAATTTGATTTAATGGTTAAGGCACCAGGCTAGTTTGTTAAGTGAATCATTGTAATTGTTAAGTAAATCAATGCTGTCATTAAGCAAATCCAGCTCCCACCATTGATTTTGCTTGTTGGAAACTGGGAAGATTTCAAATGGAAATCACCTAACCCTGGAAAGCTGCAACTATTGTGTATACATGCCAGTTGTCAAGCGCCCACATTTTGAACAGTTGTTAAATGAATGATTGTAAATTGAGGACTATCTGTATAATATGCAGTAATCTATATAGCATATTTTGTAAAATGGATGTCTGTAAGAGCAGTATATGGGAGCATATGAGGAAACATGCAGAGTTTTGTCAGATGGTGGGATGCAAATCTGAAAAACCAGCGATTGTGTGATAATATCCCAGTTCATGTGTCATCATTTTGGCATCATCATAATCTACTATGGATGCTGCTATGTTAAAGCCAATTGCATGCCAAAAGGAGATTATCAGAAGAGGTCATAAATCACATGTGTTTGTGTGGCCTCTGAAGCCTATTACAAAATGTGCTAAGTCATTCAGACTACTGGCTCTTTTCATATTGTTTTTAATATTTCATGAAGTTCATGAAGGTTCAGCCCTACTTTTATAAATATTGGAAGAAAGTATCCAGAATTATGTATTTATGATTGTATTGGTTTAGTGCTTGAGAGACATAGAAAATATTTGTTTTGAAATAATTGATGTGCCTGTATTGGTATTTCATCTCCTTCAGCAATAACGGAATTAGAATATTTATTTAGATAAGTATTAAACAATATAGTACATGCTATGACTTTCAGGCTTTTATTAATTTTAAGTGTAATGGATTCCTGAGAAACAATATAGTACATGCTATGACTTTCAAGTTTTTATCAATTTTAAGTGTAATGGATTCCTGAGAAGACAGTGCTATACTACCATAATTGGCTGGCATTTTATCTGACATTTTTGGAAATTAAAAAGAAAAGAAAAGAAACAATTGGAAATGTCAGAGCTTAGCACTGCAAGCCTGAGTAAAGTGCATTCATTTCTCAAATCATGCATAGTGGTAGTTGAACTCCAATGTATCTGAGATGTACAAATATGTTCCCAAGCAAGCCAGCATCAATGATTTTTCCAGATAAAAATTTCCACGAAGAGGAGAAGCAAAAATATTTTCCTTGATTCAAAATCTGTGTAATTAACTTTCTTTTGAATAATTCCATAGTGTACAAATGTGATTGGCAACATAATTTCTTTGTAGTTATTGAACATTTCAGTAAAAATGTCTGTGTGTATCTGTGTGTTTGTATACATGTGTGTGTGTATGTGTGTATGTGTGTGTGCATTCATTCATTCATTCATTGATTTTAGAAAATTGGCAAGATTTTACTGAAATTTAAAATTTTTTAAGAACATGAAAAAAAATTCTGCACAAAAAATCTCTTCTATTTTGGAAATAGCCAGTTAATTGCATATAGTATATGCATTTGATGTTTATATAAGAATTTGCGTTTGTGGCTTGGAATGCTTATACTTCTACATGTACTTTTTCTCTTCCTAGTTTTGGTGCAGGATCAACTAAGCGTTGATCCATTTGGTTGCAACAAGAATTGATCAACCAGCTTGTTGTCTGAGTCTGATATTATGGGTTAAGAGAGTAACTGGCCCCAAATTATCCGGCCAGCTTTCATGGTTAAAGCCCATGTCACACTGCCCAACGGATGCAAAAAGGACACAATGGACGAGCAAAATGTTCCATCCGTTGTTATCCGCTCTCAAAAGGGGCAAAAATTTGCATAACCGGAGCGGATAACACGGATGCGGGGAGGATGCAGGGCAGATGGAAAGCGGATGCGGAACGGAAGCCCAGCGGATGGAAGTGGATGAGAGCGGATGGCGCATCCGCTAGGCTTCCGGGGGACCTCAGCAAAGCGGACGCGGAACGGATACAGCGGATGCAGAGTGGACGCTGAACAGATGAAGCGGATGCACAGCGGAAGCCTAGCGGATGCAGAGCGGAAGCCGAACGGATGCCTGGCGTTAATTGCGCATGCGGGGGGGATGCACTGAATCAGCCCCACGGATATAACGGAAGCAACTCGGAAGCAGGTCGCCATTCAGAGGAAAGACCTGCTGCCGGACGGATTGGCTGTCTTGTCTGCCCTGCCTGCATGTCTGCCTGCAAGCCTTGGTGCCAGCCTTGGTGCCAGCCTGCCTGCAAGCCTTGCTGCCAGCCGGTCTGCCTGCCAGCCTTGCTGCCTGCCTTCCTGGCAGCCTTGGTTCATGTCTGCCTGCCAGCCTTGCTGCCTGCCTGCCAGCCTTCCTGCCAGCCTTGGTTCCTGCCAGCCTTGGTTCCTTCCAGCCAGCAACCCCACAACCATGCGGAAGCACAGCAAGCCTCAGCCATCTGCCGCCAGCCCTTTCAAGAGGGACAGGGCTACCATCCTGCCACCTGGCCCTCACTCTGGTTCTGCTGGGGCTTCTGCAGCATGGGCTTGCTCTTCTGGGGCTGGCGCTTCTGCTGCTTCTGCTTCTGGAGGAGCTGATGACAAGCACTCCAGCACCAGCCACCTCCACAGCACCTGGACCCTTCACCCCTGAGACTGAGTGACCAAGAGGAGTGCCAGAGACTCATTTTTGTCTTATAGCTTGTTGTTAATAAAGTCTATTTATGATTCACACACTTGGTTCATTTCTTTTTTTTAAATAAAGTCTTGGTGGAAACTTTTAGAAATGGTTTAAGCCTTTGCATGCTTGTGGGATGGGTAAGGATAGCTTTGGAATGGGTTAGGATACCTGTGGGATGGGTAATAGCTGTGGGATGGGTTAGGATAGCAGTGGGATAGATAAACCTCCAGTGCAAGCATAGTGGGACTGTATGGTCCACCCTTCCAGGTGCCACACCTATGGCCCTTTATTATCAATAACAATGTAATCAATCATCCACACATGTCAACATAAACACAACTCTTTATTAAATGCCCTGCTCATTGTAGGCCCACCCAACATACATGGTCCAATCTCATCCGTGTGATGAGACAGGCTGAAGGAAGCATCCATTAATCATCTATCATCCTGTCTTGCCACTCCACTGCTCCAGCTGGGGAGTTGCACCAGTGTCTCAGGAGGTTGCGCTGCTTCTTCGCTTCATTTGAGGCTCTGTTGGGGCCTTGTACATCCTCAGTGTCGATCAGGTTTTGCCCTTGCCTCCATTCCCCAGGCTCCATGTCCCCATTGCCTTGTTGGAGTCCACAAGCCTGTTCTGCAAGACTGGGTAGCGGGTGCGCATGAGATTGTGCAGGATGCAGCAAGCTTCCATGATCCTCACGGTCTCTGGGCAATGCTGCATGGTGGTGAGAAGTACCTGGAACCTGTTGGCCAGGATGCCAAAGGCGTTCTCCACCACCCACCTTGCCCTGGACAGCCTGTAGTTGAAGATCCTCTCTTCACGGGTGAGGAGTCTGGAAGTGTAGGGCTTCATGAGGTAGTTTGTGAGGGAGAAGGCGTCATCTCCCACAATGAAGTAGGGCACATCTTGTGTGTCGTTGGGCAGGGGTTCTGGATCTGGGAAGCCCACGATGAGCTTGCATTCCAGCCCCTCCTTGAGGTGACTGGCGTTGTATACCTGGGCTTCTGAAGATGAGCCGTTGCCTGAAGCATCGATGTACATGAACTTGTGTTTAGCATCGACCATGGCAAAGAGGACGATGCTGAAGAAGCCCTTGTAGTTGAAATAAGTGGACCCCGACTTGGCTGGCGCTTTGCAGGTCACGTGCTTGCCATCTATGGCTCCAACGGTGTGTGGGAAGTTCCACTTCTGATACCACCTCTCTGCAACTTTCTTCCATCCTTCTTCAGTGAAGGGGTACTGGAGGAGCTCCTCCTTGTATTCTTCGATGATGGCCTGCACCACTTCTCTGACCACAATGCTGATGGTGTTGGATGGCACCCTTCCGCAGTACTGCATGCTCCTGTAGGTGGTCCCTGAGGCCAGGTGGCGCAGAGTGAGTGCCACCTTGAGCCCAGGTTTCAGGCTGGGCCGGAAGTTGGTGTTTGCCTTGGTCAACCTGGGTGTCAGGCGCTGCACAACTTCGTCAAACATGGCTGGAGGCATCCTCATGAAGTTTTGGAACGCCCGAGTGTCTTCGTTTCTGAGCTCCACCATCAGCTTGTTGTACAGTCCGTCCTCTGCTCTTCTGGCGAACCATCTTCGGACCCAGACTCTTTTTGACTGCCTCTTTTTCTTCACACAGTAGAGTTCACAGAGCCTGCAGATGGCTTCACACTGTTGCAGAACGATGGTGGCTGCTGAAAGGACTTTGTTACAATCCACGGTGGACATTACTGGATGCCGTGGAAGAGGAAGAGTCAGATGAAGGCTGCAGAGGTCTGCACTGCTGGGCTGCTGTTCTGAAAGTGAGATGCAGATGAGTTGCTCCCCCCTTTTATAGGAAATATAGGTTTTCCGCTAGGCATCCTCTAGGCATCCTCTAGACATCCTTAATATCCGAGATAGGTCCCCTCTGCGAACGTTTTTTCTGTTTTAAACGCTTTGTTTCCATGCTGCATCCGCTAGGCATCCGTTCTGCATCCGTTCTGCATCCGTTCCGCTTCCTCCCTACGTCCGGGTGGATGGAGTTGCGCGGATGCGTAGTGGATGCCGAGCGGATATAGCGGATGCGTAGCGGATGCCTAGCGGATGCATAGCAGATGCAGAACGGACGAACTGGATACATTTTCCGCGCAAAAGTTTTGGGCAGCTCAAAACTTTCAGAGCGGATGAAACGTCAATAAACGGATGCTGGACGGATAGAGAGGAAGCAAAACGGAGGCAGTGAGTACATCGCGTTTTCCTATGGATGGCAAGCTTTTTTGTCCATTTTACATCCTTTTTGCATCCATTGGTTCAGTGTGACATGGGCTTAGGGTGGGATTAGAACTCAGTCTCTTGGTTTCTAGCCTGGTGCCTTAACCACTAAGCCAAACATGCAGTAAGATCATCTGTATTACTTTGTTTATGTCAATTCATGAATCTTGCCTATTTCTCTTTGTACTAAAATACTTTTTATTAATGTGTATTAATTTCATCTATATTTGGAATGACTCTTTGTAACTGTCCAAAATGTTATATGCTTGTGTTACCAACTGGTTTCCTATAACTTCTGATGGAACCACTGTTGAAGTAAAGTCTAGAACCTACTGACATAGGATGTCAAAGCATCTTAGGGACCCATAGCATCGTCAATGATGAAATGTATGAAATGGAAGAGAGTCATCCTAACCATATTGGAAAACACTTGCTTCTGAACTACAAATTGAGATCTCACCAAGAGTATAGATTCTCAAGACAGTTTTAGACAAGCCATCACCTCTCAGCCATTGTTGTAGGACAAATAAAATGAAAAAAAAATATTGTCATGCAAAGAAATATTGTATAGGTATCCAAATTTGTTCAAAGCTTTGAGCACTAAAGTACTAGATAAGTATCTTGTTGTTGTAACTAACCCTGCTCCCAAAAGTAGCAGTACAGTATCTGTTATGAAAGACATTCCCTCTCACACACATGTAAGCTTAGATCTTTCACCTGAGATTGACATCAGAAATGCCAGTATTCTTCAAAGACTATAGTAGTGATGAAAAGGAGATGATATCAGGTGGAAAATCTCCAAGTATCTTCATGTCCCTTCTCAAGGCAAGGAAGTCACCATTGCTAACCTGCACAGAAAAATAAGCACAGCTGCAGCTCACCTGTCTCCTATCACAATCTTCAGCAGTATTGAAAGGGAATCATGACCAAAAGGGTGGGAAATCCCTGACTAATATTAGTGAAGCAGGATCATCCTATGGGAAGTGTCTAAAGCTTCAGAAGAAAAGGACAATGAAGAATGGGCAGATAGTGAGAGAATCACTTGACATTTCATATTCAAATGATATTGTGCAACTAATTGATAAAGAAGGAGTATATTCCTGAGCCAAGCTAGTGCCTGCTAGGCAGCTGGGCTCTCAAAGGAATGGGCAATGGGGATATCTTTGGGACCTTCCTTAGTTTCTTGGACTGTAAGGGCAAGAGGGAGATGTTTGATTTTTTAAATTGTAATTTTACAATATAAAATAGAGATAGTACAGGTAGTCCTAGATCTACAACACTTTATTGAGTTATTGTTCAAAAGTATAATGGTACTGAAAAAGGTGACTTATGACCATTTTTCCCACGACATTGCATCCTTGTGATCATGTGATCAAAATTTAGGTGCTTAGCAAATGATTCATGACAGTTGCAGTGTCACAGAGTCATGTGATCACCTTTTGTAACCTTCTGAATAGCAAGGTCAGTGGGGAAACTACATTCACTTAACAACTGTGTTATTAACTTAAAAACTGCACTGATTCACTTAACTGTGGCAGTTCTGATCATAGAAATGGCAAAATCCACTTAACAAATGTCTTGTTTAGCAACAGAAATTTGGGGCTCGATTGTCATCATAAGTTGAGGACAACCTGTGCTGCTTGGAGTGCTTCATATCTGGACTACCAGAAGAGGGCAAAGGGAAGGGGGATGGGAAGGAATTCAAGACTCAACAAGTTTTTGTGGATGACAAGCCATTCCAGGTGCCATCTGTGTTATTTCAAGCAGGCCTGGGAGCTGTTCAGCCATCAGGTGGTACACAGTAAGAAACATCCTTTCTGCTGCCAATCCTGTCTGGTGAGGGAGTGAAAGTGGGGAAGAAGCATGTGGTGGGCTGAAACTAATCTTTCCTAAGCTATAGATATTGGAGTGCCAGAAAATGAAGGGTATACATTACAAGAAATACAAAGCAAACTATTGTTTCCTTGTCAAGCCTCTAGAATGAGTTAAAAATTAAACCACTTCTTTCAGACAGAGCTTTTCACAGCTGGGAAGGATCAAGGATATTGCTCCATGCTTCCCACTTAAATACAATTATTTTTTTAAAAAAAATTTTCAAAGCAAGGAGCTTTTTTAGTGATTTTTGACACTATACAGAATATGTTTATATATATGGAGCAAGGAGTGGGCGAGCAAACTAGTTCTAAAACATCAGCTGCCCCGCTCCTACAAATAAATGCCAATCCCTTGGAGTCTTTCCCCACATCCTACTCATTCTTGGAAGCAGCTACTCAACTTTCCCCTTTGCAGCTGCATTCAAGGCCTCCTGACTACATCTTTTAGCTGCTAGACAATGAAGTGTAGTGTATTCAGTACAAAAAGGGGAAATTGAAAGGATGCAGGGGAAAAAAGTTGTAAAATGCCCTACCTATAAATTTTCTCATAGCTGTCCGCCTCCACTCACTTGTACATACAGACTTATTCATTCTTTTTGTGACTGTTCAGTCTTTCAACATCCTTTTCCCATTTTATTTAATAACTAGTAGCCACCAGCCACCCAAAAGCCATCAACATTCCTTGAACAAGCAGATATCTTTTGTTATTAAAGTGAAGAGCAAGCCCCCTGTAAATTTACATAGTCATAGCAGTTGGACAAATGAAAGGACCTGCTGGTAATTTGTACAAAAAAGGGACTGTTTTTCTCTGTCCCACAGGTGATCTCTGGAGCTTGTTCAGTGGCTGGCTGCTGGGTTGTTTTCTGTCCTGCTACTCTTCTCCCACTTCAGGTTTCATTTAAATCCCATTCTGATTTCAAAAGCCGCTTCCTTGGGCACCACTGTGAGCTTTGTAGTGTTGGAAGAATTATCCTTCTGGGTTCAGTTCCAAATAGGGAAGAAGACACTGGAAACATGGAGACTGTTTGGAAGGTTTAATGGTGGACAGGACCACATGGCCTGGAGCCCCAGAGTGAAAAGGAAGGATGATCACATGCTTCAAAATGAAGGAAGAGATCAAGAAAGGGCTGATATGCTGAGAGTGCCTGGATTTTATAACCTTTATTGGGAGTTGTATTGAAGCTTGTTTCTAATTGGTTGTCAAACTCCCATGAGGCCATGCAAGGGCAACTCTGTAAGCTGTCCCGAGTTCCAGGCTTGGTTGAGCCTTGCTGGATAATGATGCACTGAAAAGGGCTTTTGGCAATTGCTATAGCTTTACCTGGAGATCTTTGTTATGTAAAGTATTCTAGCCTAGGCCTTAATGGCCCACCCATTAACAAAGGTTGGGGTGAGCTTCTGCTTCTGAAGTGAGTTTCTGTTTCTGAGTTTCTATTCTTTTTAGGGGAAATATTCTGCCTTTTTAATATTTCCTAGGCTATTTCAATTTTCTAGGAGAGGGGTGGGTGCTAACTTCCTATAGTAAAAGTGTTTCAAGCAGGCATCCAGTCAAGCCAAACATCGCCACATCTACTTGGAGCAGTGGGTGCACCAATTTTGCAGTGGCAGGAGCCCACTGCAAAAGAGGCAGGGTTGTGATGCCAAGTCCCATGTTGATGGTATTTGTGGCAAGCACTGTGTCCTTTGTGTCCATAAACAGATGCACTTGTGGTGAATGTTGTCTTGTGCCCTTTGTGATAAGGCTTTCAAGCAGTTCAGTGCCCTGGCTTCTCACAAGAATGTTCACATATGAGAATGGCCCTTTGCCTGTTCAATATGTGGCAAAGATTTTAAGCAAACATCCTATTTGGCTCCACTCTTCCCCCCTCCCCCTCCCTCCCTCCCTCTCCCTCTCATCTAATGACTACTCCACCTCATATGATGTATGAAGCGTAGTTAAATAGTTATAAAAAATTAAATTATTCAATAAATACAGAAATAATTTAATTATGAAAATGCTAAAGAGTATCAGATTATGAGCAATGGAGCCATCTCATCATTTTTATGCCACACGTATATTATTCATTCAATGTTTCTCCTGTACTAGTCCAGGTCCTTAAGAAACTGTTATTGAAAATTATGTGAACAGCAAATATATAATATTTAGAATAGACTGCTTTGAGAATTCTTGCTGCATTTGTTTTTCTTCTTGCAGCTAAAGCCCATGTCACACTGAACCAATGGATGCAAAGAGGATGTAAAACGGACAAAAAACCTTGCCATCCGTTGGTTAACGCGATGTATCCGTTCTGTACTCACTGCCACCGTTTTGCTTCCTCTCTATCCGTCCAGCATCCGTTTATGGATGTTTCATCCGTTCGAAAAGTTTTGGGCTGCCTAAAACGTTTGGCGAAAAATGTATCCAGTTCGTCCATTCTGCATCCGCTACGTATCCGCTACGCATGCGTTACGCATGCGTTACGCATCCGTTACGCATCCGCTATATCCGCTAGGCGTCCGCTACCCATCCGCGCAACTCCATCCACTCCAGCAGTAAACGGACGCAGGGAGGAAGCGGAATGGACGCAGAACGGATGCAGAACGGATGCCTAGCGGATGCAGCACGGAAACAAAGCGTTTAAAACGGAAGAAACGTTCGCAGAGGGGACCTATCTCGGATATTAAAGATGTCTACAGGATGCCTAGAGGATGCCTAGAGGATGCCTAGCGGAAAACCTATACTGCCTATAAAAAGGGGGAGCAACTCGCCTGCATCGCACTTTCAGAACAGCAGCCCAGCGGTGCAGACCTCTGCAGCCTTCATCTGCCTCTTCCTCTTCCACAGTATCCAGTCATGTCCACCGTGGATTGTAACAAAGTCCTTTCGGCAGCCACCATTGTTCTGCAACAGTGCGAAGCCATCTGCAGGCTCTGTGAACACTACAGCAAGAAGAAAAGGAGCCACCCAAAAAGAGTCTGGGTCCGAAGATGGTTCGCCAGTAGAGCGGAGGACGGACTGTACAACAAGCTGATGGTGGAGCTCAGGAGCGAAGACACTCGGGCATTCCAGAACTTCATGAGGATGCCTCCAGCCATGTTTGACGAAGTTGTGCAGTGCCTGACACCCAGGTTGACCAAGGCAAACACCAACTTCTGGCCCAGCCTGGAACCTGGACTCAAGGTGGCACTCACTCTGCGTCACCTGGCCTCAGGGACCTCCTACAGGAGCATGCAGAATGGCTGGAGGGTGCCATCCAACACCATCAGCATTGTGGTCAGAGAAGTGGTGCAGGCCATCATCGAAGAATACAAGGAGGAGTTCCTCCAGTGCCTCTCCACTGAAGAAGGATGGAAGAAAGTTGCAGAGCAGTGTTATCAGAAGTGGAACTTACCACACACCGTTGGAGCCATAGACGGCAAGCACGTGGCCTGCAAATCTCCAGCCAAGTCGGGGTCCACTTATTTCAACTCCAAGGGCTTCTTCAGCATCATCCTCTTTGCCATGGTCGATGCTGACTACAAGTTCATGTACATCGATGCTTCAGGCAACGGCTCATCTTCGGATGCCCAGGTATACAACGCCAGTCACCTCAAGGAGGGGCTGGAACACAAGCTCATCGTGGGCTTCCCAGATCCAGAACCCCTGCCCAACAACACACAAGATGTGCCCTACTTCATCGTGGGGGATGATGACTTCTCCCTCACAACCTACCTCATGAAACCCTACACCTCCAGACTCCTCACCCGTGAAGAGAGGATCTTCAACTACAGGCTGTCCAGGGCAAGGCGGGTGGTGGAGAACGCCTTTGGCATCCTGGCCAACAGGTTCCAGGTACTTCTCACCACCATGCAGCATTGTCCAGAGACCGTGAGGAGGATCGTGGAAGCTTGCTGCATCCTGCACAATCTCATGCGCACCCGCTACCCAGTCTTGCAGAACAGGTTCATGGACCTCCAACAAGCCAATGGGGTCATGGAGCCTGGGGAATGGAGGCAAGGGCAAAACCTGATCGACACGAGGATGTGCAAGGCCCCAACAGAGCCTCAAATGAAGCGAAGAAACAGCGCAACCTCCTGAGACAATGGTGCAACTCCCCAGCTGGAGCAGTGGAGTGGCAAGACAGGATGGTAGATGCTTAATGGATGCTTCCTTCAGCCTGTCTCATCACACGGATGAGATTGGACCATGTATGTTTGGTTGGCCTACAATGAACAGGGCGTTTAATAAAGAGTTGTGTTTATGTTGACATGTGTGGATAATTATTACATTATTATTGATAATAAAGGGCCGTAGGTGTGACACCTGGGAGGGTGGACCATACAGTCCCACTATGCTTGCACTGGAGGTTTATCTATCCCACAGCTATCCTAACCCATCCCACAGCTATTACCCATCCCACAGGTATCCTAACCCATCCCACAGGTATCCTAACCCATCCCAAAGCTATCCTTACCCATCCCACAAGCATGCAAAGGCTTAAACGATTTCTAAAAGTTTCCAGCAAGACTTTATTAAAAAAAAAGAAATGAAGCAAGTGTGTGAATCAAAAATAGACTTTATTAACAACAAGCTATAAGACAAAAATGAGTCTCTGGCACTCCTCTTGGTCGCTCAGTCTCATGGGTGAAGGGTCCAGGTGCTGTGGAGGTGGCTGGTGCTGGAGTGCTTGTCATCAGCTCCTCCAGAAGCAGAAGCAGCAGAAGCGCCAGCCCCAGAAGAGCGAGTCTGTGCTGCAGAAGCCCCAGCAGAACCAGAGTGAGGGCCAGGGAGTGGGATGGTAGCCCTGTCCCTCTTGCCAGGGCTGGCAGCAGATGGCTGAGGCTTGCTGTACTTCCGCATGGTTGTGGGATTGCTGGCTGGCAGGAACCAAGGCTGGCAGAAAGGCTGGCAGGGAGGCTGGCAGGGAGGCTGGCAGGCAGGCAGGCAGGCAGGCAAGCACCAAGGCTGGCAGGCAGACATGAACCAAGGCTGGCAGGAAGGCAGGTAGCAAGGCTGGCAGGCAGACCGGCTGGCAGCAAGGCTTGCAGGCAGGCTTGCAGGCAGGCTGGCAGCAAGGCTGGCAGGCAGACATGCAGGTAGGGCAGGCAAGGCAGTCGATGTGTCTGGCAGCAGGTCTTTCCTCTGAATGACGTCCTGCTTCCGAGCTGCTTCCGTTATATCCGCGGGGCTGACACAATGCATCCTCCCCGCATGCGCAATTAACGCCAGGCATCCATTAGGCTTCCGCTCTGCATCCGCTTCATCCGTTCGGCTTCCGCTCTGCTTCCGCTCTTTCCGTTCCATGTCCGCTTCGCTGAGGCCCCCCAGAAGCCCTGCGCATGTGCCACCCACTCCCATCCGCTCCCATCCGCTTCCATCCGCTGGGCTTCCGTTCCGCATTCGCTTTGCATCCGCCCTATGTCCTCCCCGCGTCTCTGTTATCCGCTCCGGTTATGCAAATTTTTGCCCCTTTTGAGAGCGGATAACAACGGATGGAACATTTTGCTCATCCGCTGTGTCCTTTTTGCATCCGTTGGCCAGTGTGACATGGGCTTAAGTCCCTAGCACACAGATAAGATTGCTTATTTCTGCTAAGTCAAAATATGGACATTCAGGCATGCAATTGATCAAGGATTTTGTTAATTATAATGCAAAGTCTTCAGTTCTCTATATAATCATGGCCTGCTGAAAACAATGTTCTAATGCAATGTATTTTTCCTCTTCTGTTCAGTATTCAATGTATTTTTTTTTAAACTTCTCTTCAGTCAAGTCCAATTCTCAAGACAAGTGTACAGTTTTCCTGGCAAGATTTTTCAGAAGTTGTTTGCCTTTTGTCTTCTTTCTAGGGCTGAGAGAAAGCTACTGACCAAGGTCACTCAGTTAGCTTTCTGCCTACGACAGGACTAGAAGTCATGATTTCCACTTTCTAGCCTAATGTCTTAATTATTAATTATGCCCATTTTATATTTAAAAGCAATTTATTTGCATTGTCAGCTTAAATTCTATTGAGTATTGATCGCCTCTTAAATAACTTAGGTGAAAACACATTTGAAGTTTTTATATAAAAGTATGAATAAATAACCTATCTAGCAGGGAAATATAAATGCTTGTGTATAATATACATCTTAAAAATTCTCATCTTTCCTTACTGTCATTGAATAAGGAACGGTTTTTGTGGTACTAAAGCAAGAAGGTTAGCAAAATGCCATGAACATCTCTTGTGTTCAAGAAGTGCAAATTGAAAAGATTTCCTCTAATTGTAAGGATGTATTTTATGATGTAAGTACATTTTATTATTTTTAGAATGCAATAATGTCTATGACCTTTGCTGCTTATATTATGAGGAGTAGACGTTTTGTGAAGAAAGAGATCAGAAGATTCAAGAACTTAGGCCATCAGATGGAGCTAGTCTAGCTGTTACATCTACCCAAATAAACTTCTAGTTATGTTAATTATATGTAGTGGAACTACATATTTAAATTGAAACAAGCACTTTGCATATATTAGTTTGGTTTTTGATATAATGGTCAGGGAAACGTGCAACAGCAAGTCATAGCATTTTGAACTCGAGTCCATATTCTTCTGTATACAACAAAAAAGACATGGCATCTGGGGTAAGTCAAAGAAAAGTCTCATTTGGTGCTTATCAATACCTCTGCCTCTTCTAACTTGGATAATAGATCCTAACTTGGATATAGATGCTATCCTACATCCTGCAAAGGGAAGTGCTACCCTTCCATGTTGTCTTCATTGCAAGGAATATCTCTAGGCCTCATAAATAATCTCAGAAAATTAAAATGATTCAAATGAAATCAGAGTCATTCAGAAAGGTGCTTTTCTATGCACCCTTCTAGGACCGGGTAATAAAGGGTGCTTTGGGAAGGTAATTTAAAGGGTGGCAAGCAGCATTCTTCTCAGAAAGTTCTATTAAAACAGTGTTTTTCAAACTTGTCAACTTTTAGATGTGTGAACTTCCAGAATTCTTCAGACAACATCAGATGTGGTATTCAGCAGTTTCTGACCAGTTCTGGAGAACCGATAGTGGAAATTTTGAGTAGTTTGGAGAACCGGCATATACCACCTCTGACTGGTCCCACCCCCATCTATTCTCTGCTTCTTGAGTCCCAGCTGATCGGCCGGGTCTTCTTTTGTTGCCTTACACAGGAGAACAGAGCTGGAAAGCAGGTTAGTACAGTGGGGAGGGAATTTTGCAGTAACCTTCCCCCAGGAGTTGGGTGGGAATGGAGATTTTACAGTATCTTTCCCCTGCCATGCCCACCAAGCCATGCCCACAGAACCAGTATAAAAAATTTTGAATCCCACCACTGGACAACATAACATATTTTTGGGGAATTCTAGGAGTTGAAGTCCACGCATCTTAAAGTTGCCAGGTTGAAAAACTGTATTAAAATAATGCAGAGCTTTAACAAATGTACATAATTCTTCTCAACAACTTATTAAACAAAAGGCATATATTTTTTTGGGCTCTCACATGTGCTGGAGAAGACAGCTACCCAACCCTGGCTTTTATTTAGGAATTGATAACAGGTGCTCCATAAGAGCCATTAAAGCTTTTTTACCCCTGTTGAATCTGAAACACTGCCTTATCTTGTTTTAATGGCAGTTAATTTGTGAAAAAAAAGTCCCCCTCAGCAACCATTTTATGACAAGGCCTGGAATCCATTCATAAATTGCAATATGTTCACCACATTTGGTTGAGAAATCTAGAATATGATTGTCAGGCGGAGCTCCATTCAAAATCCAAGAAAGAAATACTTAAGACTCTTTAAATTAGAGAAAAGTTATCTTTTACTGAAAGTGAAGTGGTAGCAACCAAAGAATTCTGAATCTGAGAAATTAGGCGCGCAATTCACATATACAAAGTGATGGAAGTGTTCCCACCCCCAATAGTTCAGATGAAACTTCCAATTAGAAATTGTGAATATGATCATGTGGGCATCTTCAGGTGATGATGAGGCCTCTGTCCGTTGATCTTGGCATACTTTGATAACAGGTTACAGTTGCGCAGAGAAAAGAAAGCTAAGCGAGAAATAGAAACCTAACTCTATTGTATGCCCCCCCCATTTACACAACAGAAGAATGTAACACCTCCAGCTTACTTCCCAGACTTATCCCTACCTCCCCTCCCCCTCCCCCGGTTTCTTATGACAGCCGAAAGATGCAAAGCGATAGTAGAAGATCTTGAAGGCTGACAATGATCTTATTTGAAGATAATTCATGGTAGCTTTTTTTCTTTCTTGGGGTTCCCATATATTAGATTTCAACTTCTATAATTCCCAATCAGTGTGACCAAAGTCTCACAAAAGTTGATACTCCACATATCTGAAAAGGATTTTGTTGGGGAAGATTAATTTATTATTGGGCATAAAAAGTTTATTATAATTAAAAATACAGATTAATTAGAAGCTACAGCAATATATGTCACAAAAGGGAAGAAAAGGAGAGGCAGTTCAAGGCTATAGCTCACCTGTTCATATGCATTTTGTATGTGTGCAGATTATAAGCGCAAACCATCAAGCCATTGGGTAGATTACTCATTGCACTAAACTTTAGTTGATAGGATAAGCTGTCCATAACATGGACATCTTATATCTTATCTCACACTAAGATAAAAAAGGTAATAATTACAGGTAGGCCTTCACTTACAACCATAATTAAGCCCAAAATTTAAGTTGTTCAAGCAAGCAGTTAATAAGTTACTTTTGCCCCATTTTATGACCTTTTTGCCATAATAACAGTCATTAAGTGAATCATGCAATCATTAGAAAATATGGCTTCCCCCATTATTATTTTTTTTGCTTGTCAGAAGCCTGCTGGGAAGGTTAAAAATCATGATCACATGACCCAGGATAGTGCAATGATCATAAATATATGTCAGTTGCAAGCACCCAATTTTGATAACTGATACTGCAACAATAGTTCAGTCTGAAAACCAATCATAAATCACTGTGCCATTGTAACTTCAGTCACTGAATGGTGTATTGGATATTAAAGTAGTATTTGCATGGAACCATCACAATTATACTGTCGTACTGCAGACTACTTCTGCTGACTGCTGGCTACTAGAAATTTGGCAGTTCGAATCTTACTGGCTCAAGGTTGACTCAGCCTTCCATTGATAAAATGAGGACCCAGATTGTTGGGGGAAATATGCTGACTCTATAAACCACTTAGAGAGAGCTGTGAAGTGGTATATAAGTCTAAATGCTATTACTATTGAGCTAAAATTCTTTGATTCCTTAGCTTGCACGGCTGAGGATGTGTCTATGCTCCTGCCACAGATAAGAAACATCCAGGGTTTTACTTCTAGAGGGCATGGAGATTAAGCTCTTAAACATGAAATTTCTTTTTATGGCCATTTGTGGAGCATTGTCTGACAATAATAATTGTCTGCTTATTTGAGAATGGAGGAGGAACAGACAATAAGAGGGAGTAGGGGGTCGATAGAGCAGTATCCATGTGAGGAAATTAACCTCAGGTGGTTACAATTCCAAACATTTCTTATTCTACTCCAGCTGGAAAAATTTTGGAATAACCTACGAAGACCAAAAATCAAGCAAACCCTCCCAGTGTTCAGATTAAACCAGTGTTTCTCAAGCAAAACAACTTTAAGGCAGATTTCAGCTCCCACAATTTCCCAGCACACTGGTTGGAGCATCCTGGGAGTTAAAATTTATCCATCTTAAAGTTGCTGAGGCTGAGAAACCACTCCTCTAGTCCATGAAAGAAACAGTTTTGGCTAATGTCCTACTGTTCCCATTTATTTGTAATCATTTATTATATATATACTTATACCTGTTTATACTTATATGTTTATATGTTATGTTCATATTTATACTTGTTTTCTAATATATGCTTGACATACTAAATAAATTTAAAAAATAAATAATAAAAACAGAATTATCTCCATATTCCAACCGCTGCCTTTACATATATACAAATCTGTTCAGTTTTATCCTCATTATCTTGAAGGGAACTGGGGCTGACTTGATACAGAAGCAATAGAGGCAGGATAGGGATTGGCAGTGACTATAGAAAATTTCATGCCAGTATAATTTTTCTGTCAGCTGAAGGATGGGTGGAGAGCATTTCCACTCAGCCATGGGAAAGACCTTTACTGAGTTGAATGAGCCCATTGGAATGTGTTCTCATGAAAACCCTGGATGTGTATTGTGTTTAGTACATCAAGATATTAGAAGCATGTGAGGAAGTAACATTGAAAGAAATATTTATGGAAACAGAAACATGACAGTCATTCAAAATAAAAATTTCCAACTAAGTGGCAGCCATCAAAGATTTTAATTGTATAATAAAAATCTAATTTTATAACACTACAAATATTTCTGAGGGAAATTGGATCCTTGATATTTCAAGGTAAATTTTTGTAGATGGTGATCTTTTTATGAACAAAACACAAATATGCCCTATTTTCCAAGAGTTAAAGGGAAGTCTTTATAGCTTTAAGGAAAAATTCTTCATCACAAGAAGCTTTTGTTTTTGTTTCTTTTATGCATGTGGGTGTAAAGGTCTAAAGGCAAAAAGTTTCTCAGCTAAGTTGGAAATACTTTCTTAAAACTGTACTCATTGGAGGACAACAAAAAAGCCATTGCTCACAGACAATCCCAGTGCCTTTTGGAAATTCCTCCCTCCCAATTAGGAGGATAAGTATGATATGTAATATGCAAGAAGATAAATCTTGTGCCTCCCATTTTTATGGTACATATATACACATTTCTTTAAATGGCCCTAGAAGCAATTAGGATGCTGCTTTTATTAGTTTTTGCATTTTTTGAGTGAGACTGCTTATGGAGATTAACCACCAAAGTGTTTCATCTGTTTTTGACTATCAAAGAGCCTATTAATTGTGGATGGTTTACAAACCAAGCAAATATACATATTTAAGAAATTGTGAAGAGAACACAGTTTGGTAGGATGTGTGGAGAAAAAAACTGAGGCTACATCTTCTCCGTTAACCAAAAGTACATTTTATTAGATTTATTAGTAGCACCTCTGGGAAGAAATCCATAAGTTGTCCTTGAAGCCTTTGAGGCTTCAAGGACTGTATTTGACAATATTGGCTGTATTTACAAAAATGCAACCTTAAGTAGGAGCCAACAAGTCTCATATCTGTAGTAGACAATTCCCTATTAAGCAATGTCTGATCCAACTAAAAGCATTCAACTCTGCTGATTTGATTCTGTGTCTAGTAGCTGTTTGTTTTGTTTTGTTTTGTTTTAGGAAATTGGAAAATTGTACACTGTTGAATAGAGAAGGAATTAAGTAGGTGGATAAAGAAAGATTGGGACATAAAGGTCAGGCAATGGTCTTAATAATAACATAAGTTCTAACTATAAAGGGTGGGACAAAACAACACTTTCAACAAGCCTTGCCTACAGATGGGATTCAAAATATCTCATGTATGATTTTTCCATCCACACATTTGCCTTACTTTGTTTTGTTTTAATTTTATTCAAATCAGACCAGCTAGATTGAATGAACTCTAGGCAAACTGTTTAGTTAATTATTAGCTTTCAAAGCTGCTCCCCTTGTGATAAATTTCTTAGTGTAGCAGTTTTTCCCTCCTCTATCCCAGGAAAAGTCATTTTATACAGGTAAGTGAATGAACGCACACATGGGCATGTCTGCTGTATATATGTATGTATGTGCAATGGTAGTTTAGTTTGTTTCTTACTTTTTAAATATCTGCCTTTTTTTGTTGCCATGGCTTGACATACATACTGTACATACCTCACATACCATCCTCCTTCTGTATAGGTAGACCAAATAGGTAGCTTTAGCCTTCTATATTTGTCATGTATAGGATTAAACAGTATTTTTCAAAGTTGGCAACTTTAAGATGTGTGGACTTCAACTTCCAGAATTTCCCAGACAATTGGACGGTGAATTCTGGGAGTTGAAGGCTTCCAAAGTTGCCATTTTGAAAAACACTGACAATAAAGCATCATTAAGGCTGACTCAAAATCTACTCGTATTCCATTGTTCTGCATCCCTGGGATCTACAACATGCATGTCAAAGGGTAATAGCTCTATGGCAAAAGTAGATTACATGCAGGGGTGGGATTCTCCAGATTTAACAACCAGTTTGGTGATTGCACAATTTGCATATGTACGTTTTGTGCATGTCCCACCTGACGCACACTGTGCATGCATACATATCACTTAAGTAACAGCTGAGAAGCGGCAATCCACTGTACCATGCTATTCAGCTGAGATGATATAAGTAAGTAAAGTGCAGGGGCAGGGCCTACATGATAGTCGCAATGAACTGATTCACTGCCAGCTGATTTTCGGAGCAAGGGGTTTGGCCAAACCAGTCCAAACCGTAGAATCCCACCCCTGGTTACATGTGATTCACAGGCTGCATGTAACTCTCAAGCTATTTTTTGAACTCCTGCAGTTCCCAGAACCAAGCCACCAAAGTCCACCATCAGTGTGACAATTTTCCAGAGGGCAAATTGAATATTATCATTTTAGACATGCTCTTAAGGCCCTGTCACACTGCTCAACAGATGCAAAACGTTTGTAAAAAGGACACAGCGGACAAGAAAAATGTTCCATCCATTGTTATCCACTCTCAAAAGGGGCAAAAATTTGCATAAGCAGAGCGGATAACATGAAAAGGAATGGACGGGGGGACGACGCAGAGCGGATGGAAAGCGGATGCGGAAAGGAAGCCTAGCGGATGGAAGTGGATGCAGAGCGGATGCAGAACGGATGCAGAGCGGATGCGTAGAGGATGCAGAGTGGATGCGTAGAGGATGCAGAGCGGATGCAGAGCGGATGCAGAGCGGATGACGCGGATGTGCAGCTGCACCCGCTTTCATCCTTTCTCCGTCCGTGCTACTAACACTGCGCATCCATTCCGCTTCCTCCCTGTGTCCGTTTACCGCTGCAATGGATTTGAGTTGCGCGGATGCGCAGCAGATGCCTAGCAGATATAGCAGATGCGTAACTTATGCAGAAAGGATGTCCCGTATGCCTAGAGGATGCAGAACGGATGCATTGGATACATTTTCTGCTCAAAAGTTTTGAGCAGCTCAAAACCTTCTGAGCGGATGAAATGTCAATAGACGGATGCTGGACGGATAGAGAGGAAGCAAAACGGAGGCAGTGAGTACAGAACGGAAGCATCGCGTTAACCAACGGATGGCAAGTGTTTTTCTCCGTTTTACATTCTCTTTCCATCCATTGGTGCAGTGTGACAGGGGCTTTATGATGATGCCTGGCATACTGCAGCTTTTGGAGTTGAAAAACAGTAAGGAAAATGTGTAGTAGGATCCAATCTGCGTTGGTTACTGGAACCAGAGCATTTGGACTTGTGCTGGAGCCCATCTCTCAAGTTCCCTGAAGATGGGTTCCACACAAGTCTGAAAGCTCGGAAGACAACCTGACTGGATCCTGCAATATTATCCTGGGAAACATATTCACTTTCATTCATGAAAACGTGTGGTCGCTGGCTAAAAACAAAGTTCCTCACCACTGCCATAAGAACAGGGGTGGGTTTCAAGAATGTTAGCAACGGGTTCTCTTCCGGGTTGCTGGGTGGGCATGGCCACAGTGGGCGTGGCCTACTTAGCCTCTTGCACCATGGTGGGGGGGGCATTTTTGCCCTCCCCAGGCTTCAGAGGCTTTCCTCGCACCTCTGGGAAGGTGAAAATGGGCTTCCCGGGCTCCGGGGGCTCTCTGGAATCTGAAATGAGCCCATTTCCTGCCTTCCCGAACTTCTGGGAGACCCATTTTTCACCCTCTCCAAGCCCCCATGCAAGCCCTGCTCTTACCTGCATCCAAAACAAGCCATGTGGGGTACTCCTGGGAGGGGAAGGGTGGGCAGGGCCAACCAGAAGTGGGATTTAGGGTTGTCCGAACTGTGCAGAATCTTAGCTCAAGGTTCTCCCAAAACCCTGTGAACCTCCAGCAGCCCACACCTGCGCAAGAGATATTTGCCCCAACTGTATATTCTAAATCCCTCTCTTAACTTCTATTTGTTATTTTAAAAAGGTAGGTTATCTCTTCAGAAGATAAGGAAAGTGGTGATGTTATTCCATACTTCTTTTTTGTGCATGTTTTGGTGTCTAAATACTAAGAAAAAGAAAATAGCCATAACATATGAGGCAAAAATGAATTTTTGATATTAAATATATTTATGAGTGCACTTAAATAAACACAAGTGGGAAAGTGAGTGACACCATTTTGCTTGATTTTTGTACTGCTTTGTAAAGCAAGCAGTACAAAA